>JAWPHD010001199.1:0-347660 GCA_037043455.1 Cyrtodaria siliqua
GTATAGATCTCCTCGAAATCGTTGAGATAAGTTCTATATAAATAGTGCGTTTAACAATGTTGTCATATATTATTAATGCGTTACATACATTCGCATTTCATATTTTTTTCACAATAAAATAACTTATATTGTCATAAATAAGGAAGACTGATATAACATAACGTGATAATACAAAATACTAGTGATTATATAACGTTAATATAACGTTAACGACATCTTCTGGCAAGAGCAGTGGTACGTTATTTTTACAGAGATATGTTTAAACCGTTTGTTAATATTGTTTGAACCTTTCCTTCTTTAGTTGTCCGCCGATTATTACAAGATAAACTCGACACAAAGAGTTCATAAGTTTATTTTACGCACGCTAACAAATTATTATTTGTATAGTCTTATATCTAAATTTGTATAGTCTTATATCTAATACATTGCAACTAGAATAGATATCATCAGTCGAAACACATATTGTTTTATCGCGCCTTCAGACAGGACTTATTTCCTGGCGACGAGTATTAATGTACGGGCCTTTTACAGAATTCTGCTGTGTGTTTTCAATGTATACTATTGGTGTATATGATATTTAATTAATGTATACGGCTAGTTTAATAATATTTTATTTCAGATATTTTATAATATATGTTAAACATCACGATATTACTAACAACATGTGCAAATGGATTGAAATACTAGTTGCTACAACATTAGTTACAGTTCTCTCCCTTGTGGCTGAAAAAAATATGTGATTATCGGTTTTAAATTGTAATAATACAGTTGAAAATTACTTTGAAAACAAAAAAAGAAAACATTTAGCTGTATAACTTTTGTTAATAAAGTAAAGTTAAACACTGCCTTGCCATCCGCCACCCATATAATCTCCATTCAAAAAATACCCTGCATCCTGGAAATAAAACTATAAATGTATTCGGCTTATTATGTATTTTTACTTAACCCATGTTTTGTACTCGTTTGTTTGTTTGAATAGATTTTACGTCATTTTCAGCATATTATTATACTCCTCTACTGTATATATTTTAATTGTTTTTTTTTGTTGTTTTAATGCTTGTTGTTGTTTGATTGTATTCTGTGTAAAGCTTCATTTCGAATTTATACCTACTTTTATTGCATTCGAAATACATGTGTAAGGCACAACATATTATTTTTAAACATATGGAGAAATTCCCTGGAAATTGTGTTAAATGTGCATCTTTTTTTTAAATTAAATTAAAATGATGTTTTTTAAGTTAGCTTTATCCAATAACTAGTTTTATACCAATGAATCATTGCATGGATGGCACCTTTTCCGTCACAAATACTGCAATATACCTTACCTGGTGGCACAGTCGTAGTAACACCATTAGCATCATCTGTGTCTGCAATTAAAGTTCACGGATACGTATGAATTTGCAATTTCTGTTTAGATTTCACAAGGTTTTTAACCTGTTAAACAATATTTGATTAGTCTACATCTCCTGTCTCGGAAATGGTCCCTGTATTTAAACCGCTTTCTTCTATGTAAGCGTGTCTGTAGTTGTAACTGTTCACCAGTTTATGGCGAAATCGGGTGTTTAAGCGATCAAATTTAACGCAGGAAATTATTTACTTTATAGACAGCGAGCAGTACAAAGGTAGCATTATGACTTACAAGAAGAAAATATTTACCTCCTTCGTGACTTAAACACACGACTTTCTAATGTATAGTCCGACGTGCTTACCACCGAGCTATGGCGACTTATTGAGCATATTGTATATTTAATAACATATATTATGATGCAGTCTAACTTAATATAGTTGGACGACCCTCACGATGTATGAGGATATACTCCATAATCTCGCACATATACATAACTATGCATGTTGTAATACTATATGTTATTATCAATCTAACTAAGATTCGGTCTCAAAACTCTCGATCTTTTATTTAGCGAATGATAAGTTTGTGCGCGAGTTTGTGCTATAGTTATTACGCAATGACTATTTATTGTTATAAATGCTATTACATACCAACACGAGTTCGTGGTGCAGTGGTAAAACCTTCATGTTACAAATAAAACAAGGTTTCTGGTTCAAATCCCGTTCCATGCAACTCTTTTTTTTTTTAAATATATTCGAAAGCCGTAAATTACCGATGTTACCTGCACGAAAACCAGTTAAAAATGTGATATTTTACGCATCGATCTAGCTTATATACGGACTTTTTGGTCAAACTGAAACTACTTCACCCGTGACTTATTCATTTTTCAACTTTACAACAATAGTCGTTGAGTAATTTACGTTCAGATTAAAAATTGTGTTTTTCGTTGACGCACGTTGTCTACATATAATATGACCTATCTTTCCGAAAAAAATCGAAACTGTTTCGCACCTTCTTTAAAACCACTGTGCAGTTAAAATTTAAATTGCATTTATGTTCCTTGCATGGCGACGAAAAGTTCATATATCGTGTGTTTTCGTTATCGTCAAAATGGCCGCCATGACAAGGCACACTTTACACTTTACAGCTTATTTACTGGAAAATAAATAAAACTTTTTTTTAAGGCGGCAATCATTACATCTATATATACGCAATGCATTGTAAAACTTCTTCAAAGCGATTTATTGTATCCGTGTGTTATTAATGTTTAGCGATTAAGAATTGTCTTTCAAGGAGAAATCCCGATCTTTCACCCATAGAAATGTCAGAAAACAATGTTTTAAAAAAACATGTTCTCGCATTGTGTGTAAAATGTATGGCACGTTGACTATTCTAATGGCTATTCGCAATGTAGCATCCAAGTTGTAAAAACGGTAACTGAGTTTCTACAGACGGAGCAACAAGTAACTCTAGTAACACTACGCACCATTACTAACCACATATGTAAAGAAAGCATATACATTCGTTACATACAACACCCTTGTTCGTCCGAACTGTCAATGCAGTTCGTCTTGTTGTCACATTTTTGTGAGGAACTAAAGCAGCCTTTCCCGTCACGACATGAGACCTGCCCTTCGGAACAAACGCCTGAAACATAGAGTGTTTGAATGAAGTATGTATGGGAAATTATGATATTTAAGTGTTGACGATTTTAAGTATTAAATCAACAATATTTAGTTAATAAGGTATACGTAAGTAGTTAATAAGGTACACGTAAGCTCTTGAGATACCATGCATATATGTATTACATATAATTAAGTAACACAAAAAGCATGAAAGGAGAAATTTGGAAATCGTCCGACACCAAAAAAACAAATCATTGCAGTTTCGGGTTGTCTGAGACTGTTCATGAACGGTAGTGGAAAGTGCTTGCTACCGTTCACGCCCTATAGCTCCGGGTTGAACAGAACTCAATATTTAAAATTCCAATAGTACATAAATTTGAGCCATCCCGAAGATGGCATGCATAGCACGGTAAAAATGGAACCTTCATTGAGGTGTTTTCACACCATTCCATGGCCAGCGGCGTATGATCTCAGTTTCCAACAAAACGTGTTGCCCTAAACGAGAAAACAATGGGCGAAATTAACAAAATGGAATTTAGCTGGGAGCAGAGAATTTAGCTACGAAGCCTGCGTATCACAGGTAACATTCGAAAAACTAAATTAAACAGCAGGCAACATATCCTAAAGGTGATTAAACAGTACGCAGCACCAATACCCAACAAGTTTAGTTTAACTATTTTGTATTTAATATTTCGTCCCTGCACTGCAAGAGAGGCTCGTGCAGCTATCTGATTGCGTAAAAACGTTTATGGTCGTCACTATGGCCAAAGTAGAAAAACAATTAAATCAAAAGACAAAAAATAGATATTTCAGCAAAATTTAAAATAGATTATGCCTCAATCGATAAAAACACACACAAAAACGCATCTAAATGGCGAAAATGTAAAACAAAAGACGTCGTTTTAAAACAGAACTTTTGTCTACTAGTATTTCCCTAAATGACCGTCCATACACACTGGTAATGCTTGGCGGAAATGTATAACAGGTTATAATTTTATAGTTTGTATCCGCCTCAGCTGGGAATTAAACATGGAAGGCGGCTGATTATTATTAAATATATTTGTGCTTAGGTTTGCTAAAATGCACTGGAAGGAAAAATGATTAATGACAACATATTTATTTTTGTAAAGAATTATTAACGTACTAGTTTTACCAAATATCCTGATACGATATTGATAATGTAGACGCTCTACTGGTATGATGTGATTCAAAAACTTAAACATGATAGAGGCCAACCCAAGAAACATATTTTCTATATAACTATGGGTTATCGTGGTGGCCATTTTGAATATTTGACGACAACGAAAAACACACACTTGATAGAGGCCAACAACAGGAACATGTTTATGATATTTAACTAGAATGGAATAAGTGGTAATATGTCGTTTGATAAATGTCCTTAAATTTGAACTAAGTTTAGCCATGGCGGCCATCATGGATGACTGGAGGCCCCAAAAACCCAAACCTGAGACGGACTATCCCAAAGATCATTGTGATTAAGTTTCATCAAAATCCTTCAAGCGGTTTCAGAGAAGATGTCATTTTTAACGTTTTCCTATATAACTATGTAAACTTTGGGTCGCTGCGGCGGCAATTTTGATTATTCAACGAAAAAAACACAAACTTGATAGAGGCTAACCCAAGGAACATGGTTATGATATTTCACAAGGATGGAATAAGTGGTTTCGGAGGAGATGTTGTTTGAATTTCCTTAAAGTTGGCCTAATGTTAGCCATGGCGGCCATCTTGGATGACTGGCAGCCGCGAAAAATACAATTCTGAAGGGGAATATCCTAAAGATCATTGTAATATGAAGTTTCATCAAAATCCTTCAAGCGGTTTCAGAAAAGATGTTATTTTTAGCCTTTTCCTATATAACTCCCAACGGCCATTTTGATTATTCGACGTTAACGAAAAACACAAACTTGAAAGAGGCTAACCCAAAGAATATGTTTATGATATTTCACAAGAATGAGATAAGTGGTTTCGAAGATGTCTTAAATTTGACCTAGTTTTAGACATGGCGGCCATCTTGGATGACTGGCGGCCGCGAAAAACATAAATCTGAGAGGGACTATCCCAAAGATCATTGTGATTTAAGTTTCATCAAAATCCTTCAAGAGGTTTCAGAGATATCATTTTTAATGTTTTCCTATATCACTATGTAAACTTTGGGTCGCTGTGACGATAACGAAAAACACAAACTTGATAGAGGCCAGCCCAAGGAACATGTTTATGATATTTCACAAGAATGGAATAAGTGGTTCCGGAGGAGATGTCGTTGGAAATTTCTTTAAATTTGTCCTAATTTTAGCCATAGTTGCCATCTTGGATGACTGGTGGCCGCGAAAAACACACAACTGAGGGGAACTATCCTAAAGATCATTGTAATGAAGTTTCATCAATTTTTTTTTATTAGTCGACGATAACGAAAAACACAAACTTCATAGAGGCCAACCCAAGGAACATGTTTACGATATTTCACAAGAATGGAATAAGTGGTTTCGTCGGAGATGTCTTTTGAAATTTCCTTAAATTTGAACTAATTTTAGCCATGGTGGCCATCTTGGATGACTGGCGGCCGCGAAAAAAACAAATCTGAGGGGGACTACCCTAAAGATCATTGTCATGAAGTTTCATCAAAATCCTTCAAGCGGTTTCAAAGAAGATGTCATTTTTAGCCTTTTCCTATATAACTCTATGTAAACTTTGAGTCGCCGTGGAGGCCATTTTGATTATTCGACGATAACGAAAAACGCAAACTTGATAGAGGCCAACCCAAGGAACATGTTTTTGGTATTTCACAATAATGGAATGAGTGGTTTCGTCGGAGATTTCTTTTGAAAATTCCTTAAATTTGACCTAGTCTTAGCTATGGCGGCCATCTTGGATGACTAGCGGCCATGAAAAACATAAATCTGAGAGAGGCCCTCCCAAGTAATATTGTGATGAAGTTTCATCAAAATCCTTTAATCGGCTTCAGAGGAGATGTCGATTTTATAAAATTGCTAACAGACAGACAGACAGACGGACGACGGACGAAAGGCCAGTGGAGCTAATAAATGCTTTTAAAGAAATGTACGTGCTTGAATTAACTGTTAAAAAAGTTGAGGGGGGGGGGGGGGGGGGGGGGGTGGAGGGGGGAATCTAGTAGCGCCACCAAGTGGACGCGTCTTTTTACTGACGAGTAGACTTCTTCACTGCGCATGTCCAGTTTCACTATATACTACTGTGTAGCTGTCTACTGAATCGAGGACACAGTTGTGCGTTACATCCTTACCGGCGAATTGATGCGTTGCATTAAACTTTTCGTGTCGGTATCTAGTAGACAGAATCACATTGTTACCAGTAGTAGTGGTAGTAGTAGTAGTAGTAGTAGTAGTACACTCTTAACAAAATACTATGCCTGCTTGTATATACTATTCACAATCCAAATTTACATTTTTTATTTATATTCTTCCCTGCACTATCACATACATATTTAGGTAATAGTTTGTAGTGATTAAAATTATTGAAACTTAGATATTGTACCTGTTTTACAAAGTGCGTCACTTTCATCATCACCATTCTTGCAATCTGGGAAGCCGTCACATGTTATAATTTTTTCATAGCAGACACCATCATCACATTGGTACTGCTGTTTGCTGCATAATTCTGATAACAACAATTGGTACTAGCATATATTATGTTATCTTAATTGTTACGGTAACGGCATTAAAGGACGTCGATTTGATTTTAAATATGAATGGCCACACTTTTTGTAGTATTTTCAATTAACAACTTTAATTCTTAAACATCATATGAACATTTCTTGATAGTCTCGGACATATATTGAAAACCGCTACTAATATAAGTTGTATGTAAAAATAAGTATTATTTGCATGACGTAGATACTACTTTACCACTGCGTGACTGCACCGGGAAATGAGATAAATCTGAATTGTATAGCTGCATAACTATTGCCAGATAAAAGATAAATTCAATATACCTGTGGATTAATTTACATGTTCAAAGTTTTCTACGTCATCAAATGAAATCTTATTCTCGCTTTTCACAGATATTACAATGTGGGAATTGTAAATGGCTATGGTTGTGTATTGATTTCGATTTAAATAAACATAAACATGTTCATGAAACAAAACATGGCCGGACAACTTCAAGCAAAGGCGAAAATATAAAATCAAAACTTAAGTTTAAACGATAACATGAATTAGCATATATAATCAAATAAAATGTACAATGAAAGAATAGTAGCGACTGCTTTTTAATTAAAGTACAAAACGGTACAAGAAATCATTTAAACAAACAAAACATATGTGGATTGGAACAATATTGAAGGTGGTATGTTCTACACAATGACTAAAGATGCTGCATATTGTAAAGTGTTTTGTTTTTGTCGAAATATCCGTTATAAAATTCTGCTAATATAAGTTTTTCCATCGTTTAATGGAATTAAGGCGGGACCGCGTAATGGACTGTCATATCGCACTATACATGTAGTATGATTTCATAGTACGTTTAGTTGTACTCAGTGGGGATGCATGTTAATATGTAGGCTAAATAAGTGTTTCTTAGCCTTTGTGGTGACTAAGAATAGAACGTCCGCTTCACCTGGCAGTACAATGAGTCCCGATTTCAAACCTGCTGAGTGTTATTTTTTTGTTCGGCCCGGTTACATTGGTGTGGAAAATCAGGGTAGGCTTTGTACGAGGTAATGTACAGATATCATATATGTTTTTATATTTATAATTTGTTTGTTTGTTTGTATGGTGTTTGACGTCATTTTCAACACATGTAAGGTTACATATGACGGTCGATTGTTATGTGATGGAGGCAGACCACCCACATTTCCTGGGCAGAACCAGTACTGTACACCTCCCGCCATCCGTAAGAATCGACACTTCCTACTTACAAGTCGAGCTCCCAGTAGGATTCGAACCCGCAGTGGTGAGATTATATTTATATGTCTTGTCGATATATTAGGTGTCTATTATGGAGGTGTGTTATGGGCTTTAGTGTGGGTGTATGTTAATAGATATGTTTATAAGCGCTTTATTACTTTCTCACCATAAAGTTAGATTTTGTGGTAACATTGTCGTCTGCTGAATTTTCCTTGTAAGTTTTCCGGTCCGTCAGTAAGGTGTAATTAGCTTGCATAACACAAAGAGTTTTTGAAAAAAATGTATTAACGGATATAATATTATATTACAGTATATACTATATGTTATTAATAATAGTTTGTTAAATAGTATTATATTTATGTTACTAGTAAATGGAGTATTACCTAATTGAAACACACACGAGTATCGCTTCTCGGTACAAGGTACGCTCGCTTGATAAATTGTTACAAATTGTGTTTTAATGTTTACTTAGCGTTGTCATATAAACATCCGGGGATTTTGACAAAAAATGTTAAACTTATTTTTCTAATATTCATCCCGAAGAGTCACACATTAAATTAAATTGGTCAGGAGGAGAATTAGACGATTTAAAATCTGAAATAATGGCCGGACTAGATTTCTCTTCAATCACCATGGTATGCACCTTATCTGCGACCCGAAATAAAACAACAAAAACAACAAATAAAAACACACACACACATAACAACAACAATAAGTCAATAATCGCGCAAAGTTTTAAGTCAAACGAAGACTATTAGGTGGTAACGTTTTGATTCCAGTGGGTAATATTTCAAATTGACAAACCATTTTCAGTGTCATTATTCGTCACTGTGACCTTGCTCTGATACAAACTGACGCCAAACTATATATCTTTGTGTGGAGTTGAAAGTGGCTTTTAGCAATATTTCAGTGATAGCACGACGGTTTCTACTTGCAGGAGTGGTCAATAGCCGACAGTATAGTGCTGCCATACTGGAATACCATACCGTAGACAAATGACATGATACCCCACCAAGTCACATTAAACTGAACCTGGAAGACCAGTCATAGCAATACCCTTAATACACTGAGCGTCAAGTAAGTGAGCCACTATAGCACCGTTGTAATGAAGTGTGACCCATGTCGGGGTTTGAAGTCACAACCTCCTGTAAGTTAGGCAGACCACTAAAATGATAACTGAAAATACTTTTTGTCTATCACATTGATAACATAAATTCAAAATTTGGTAAAAAAACCCAGATCATTATAACTTCGAATATTGAGCGTAAACCAGTATGGATGTCATTATTCGGGTCTCTGTAACCTTGACCGTTTGAGAAAACTGATTCCAAAATCAATAGGCGTCTTTCATTCTCAAGATAATCATAAAAGCTGAATTTCTTTAGAACTCGAGAACCGAAACTGTCCAACGAACAACGGACAAAGTGAACACGTGAAAACATAATACCGCTCGTTTGCAAACGTATATAAACGCATACAACGGCATCACTACCAATATCTTTTTTCTTCATAGCATTACAATCTACGACACAAGTTTGGTGACAAAACGAATGTTAACGTGTATTTTGCACTTACCCAGAGTTATATCTGTACAAAAGTCAGCCACAAATGGCGCCTTTGTCTTCACCAGGGTTATCTCCATAGTAGATCCACCCGACTGATTAATCGGAAGTTTAGACCTAGTCATTTCTTTGCAGGTTTCATTCGTAGAAAAAGGCGTATTGTCCAACTGGAAATTCAGTTTTGAACCACAAACCGAATCTTGACCAGTTACAGTCATGTTAAACAATTTGGCATTCTGGAAAGTGACATTGCATCTGCAAAGAGGACCGGAAGAATTGTCTGTGGCTTGCGCACCAGATGTGTCAATGTATACGCTGGTGCCAGAGGCTTCGCTTTCGTAACACATCTTGGCAACTAAAGCAATGTAATAATACATTTAAATGCAAACTATCTATATACGTGTATCTATGAATTGGCATAGTTTGACTACAAATCGGTATTATTAAATAAACAGTTTCCCGAATTAACATCATTGTAAAAAAAAAATGTTTGCAATAAATAGAGAATATTATGTCAGTGCCTTTTACTATCAAGTTTATTAGGCGAGGCTTAGAAAACGAAGAATGGCGAGGCTCTGCCGAGCCATTCTTCGTTTTCGTGCCGACCATAATAAACTTGATATTAAAAGGCACTGACATAATATTCTATTTATCATGTAGATTATCCATATTTTCTGTATGAATTACTATTATTACCTATTTCTCAGAATGGTACGCTTATCGAGGACGTCGCCATGTTGTTGTTTTTTGTTTGTTTTGTGACGTCAGGCAAAGTTACGTGCATGACTTCAGATAACGTTACGTACAATAAACGCCGAGGGATTCCGCATTGATTTGCTTTATTGGCCAGTGCCTAATTAAAGTAAAATTTAATAGGTCACCCCTTTATTAGGCAGAAAAGTGCATATCTGCATGATAAAGAATAATACTAATCCCATTGATGTTCCAAAATATCGCTTTTTTCTATCAATTGTGATATCAGTTGTAACACAAAACAAAACCCTGTCGAAACAGTTAAGTCTCTATACAGTTAAGTACTTATGACATTCAACTAGCAGCCTGCGAGTTTTCAAGAGACCGAACTTATTTATAAAAATTAAAGCGAATGTAAAGTAATAACCGATTATGTACCTTTGCCTTCATCCATCCCCTTCATGCAGGATGCGTCAACTGCAATAAACGAACTGTATATGTATAGAAGCATGTACACATTATTATTGTATAGAAGCATGTACACATTATTATTGTATAGAAGCATGTACACATTAGTGTTGTATAGAAGCATGTACACATTAGTATTAGTAGTATTAGTAGTATCAATAGCAGTAGCAGTAGTAGTAACAGTAGCAGTAGCTGTAGCTTTAGCAGCAGTAGTAATAGTAGTAATAGTAGTAACAGTAGCAGTAGAAGTAGCAGTAGCAGTAGCAGCAGCAGTAGCAGAAGAAGTAAAAGTAGCAGCAGCAACAGGAGCAACAGCAGCAGCAGTAGCTGTAGCATTAGCAGTAGTAGTAGCAGTAGTAGTAACAGTAGCAGCAGCAGTAGCAGCAGCAGCAGCTGTAGTAGTAGTAGTAGTAGTATTCTCCGCCACGACGTGCAGCGGGAATGCAGTGTTGCCACTGTAACATCGCATCAGCGCGTATCTTGCTGGCTAGGGTCTTGTCCTAACACAGCATCAGCCATTCATTATATTAATACATACTGAAAAGGAGATCCTTTGGAAAAGACGTTTCTTTCAACCGGAAGTTGAGCATAGAATTATACACTGAATCTTGCCCAGCTACATTCAGATTAAACAAGTCATGCATTTATAGTGTTATTCCTTATAATTCCTTATTGTAGATGAGTACTATATATCAACCATGGTGGCCATAATCGACCTTGGTCTACGTTTAAAAATCATTATATCTCGGGGAATGTATGTAGTATGCTCAGTTTCTAACACATGTATCGAAACATACAACGTATAAACGTCATACATATACACATACACATGAGTAACACCATAAAAGAGCAATGCGGGGCATTCACTTTATATTGTTTATATCTTTAACACTTCGCTGCTACAGTCAAAACTTCGATCTATGACCAGTGTTGGCCCTAATCAACACCTTATTGCACCTCGCACAAAATCCTAGGAATTTCATTGGATTAGAGCGGTCACATGGTCACAGTAGATTTCTTAGAGGGTCACTAAAACAATATGGACTAGAATTTTGATTCAAAGTTTAAACCATTTGCAAATAGTTCTTTAAATCGTTAGTAACAAACATAATAAGTTTAAATAATGTTTTTAAACTGTACCGTCGTGACGTCAACGTCATGACGTCAATTTGCGCGAACATCTGAATGACGTTGACGCTCCATTATAATGGGTTAAATATCGGCGTTTGCCTTAAAAAAAGTGCTCGATGCAATAAATCAGTTATTGGGTTTGTTACTGACCCTCTACAGAAATATGTGGGGTCAGTCAGATGTATAGGGGGACTCGACTATCGCCTCGCCCCCTATACATCTGACTGACCCCACATATTTCTGTAGGGGGTCAGTAACAAACCCAATAACTAATAATGTGCAGGCTGATCATGGTTTACACGGTTCGCCACTCAATAAGAATGTTTTCCATAACTATTTATAAAATATCACCTGAATGTATGAATTCAAATTTTAGCAGACGATATTTGAAATTTGGCGGCGAAAGGGTTAACTATTATATTCTTACACCTATTATGTTTATTTCTGATGTTTACGTGCATGTTTATTATTGATATTTTCATTTAATGTCATTTAAATTAAACAGTATTTATGTTTCTGTTTGATGCTAATCTTTCTGTCTGGGACAGAAACTTCCAAAATGTTCTATGTCAGTTTATTCACAAGGCTTTGGGAGATTGGTAGTGGTTCAACATAAAGTTAAACAGGCATTGTGAATTCAAATTGACTGTTTTGGGATTAAAATATGTTTGTGAGAGGTTTTATATTGAAATTGATTGTGCTACTCTATTCTAAACGTGGCATTCAAGTATTTGGTCTGTGTGGAGAACTTAACTAGGAAACACTTAACGGAACACTTGAAATTTTGGATTAAAGGGAAACTTGACAATAATATAAGGACCTTAAATTAAAACTGGATTTTAAAGAAATACTGGATCTTATTTATTTGTATTCTTTAAGTGAAAAGTTTTCTTTGCACTATTTGAATATATTTGTTGAATATAATTCAAGCGTTTTTGATGCTGGTTTTGCACTTTGTATATAGGTACTCGTTTATATTTTTAATTTTATGGAATTAAATGCAAACGACGTAACAAAGCGGCCGTTTTTGTCACCGTTCCAAGGCGGTAGCTCTATTGTTAATCCGTTTGTGTTTATGACGTCAAACGCCTTGTTTTTTATTAACGCTATGTATTAGTTAGAGGCTATGAAGTGAAATTTTAACAATTAAGAAGCCCTAAGGGAAGGAGCGCTGCGACTGACCGGGGTTTCTTAATTGTTAAAATTTCACTTCTTAGCCTCTAACTGACTTAGTGTTTGCCCTACTTTTTCCCAGCGCTTCCACGAAACCACGCCTCTTAATACGTTCGCGCTTCAAATAAATCCGCCTCCTTGTGTCCAAACAAGCGCGTGCCATTTAGTAAGCGATTACTTAATGGTTAAATGGTTAAAATTGGTGATCGTTAGAAATTTACATGAATAAGTTCGCCATTTTTTTTTTAATTCCTCACCGTCTGATTGGAGGAAAAAGTAGGGCAAACACTAAAATTGTTGTTTGTTATAATCCGTGCTTTTGGTTGACTATGCTCTGTCAAAAAAGCTACATTTTCTCTTTGACTTTGTTTTTATATCTATTTTGACTATATCAGAAAAAGAGCATGAAAGAAGAATTTTGGATATCGCCGAGAGTCACTCATCAGTGAGAAATACGACTCACACAGCAGGGAGTCACTCATCAGTGAGAAATACGACTCACACAGCAGGGAGTCACTCATCAGTGTGAAATACGACTCACACAGCAGGGAGTCACTCATCAGTGTCAGCAGGGAGTCACTCATCAGTGTGAAATACGACTCACACAGCAGGGAGTCACCCATTAGTGTGAAATACGACTCACACAGCAGGGAGTCACTCATCAGTGTGAAATACGACTCACACAGCAGGGAGTCACTCATCAGTGTGAAATACGATTCAAATAGCAGGGAGTCACTCATCAGTGTGAAATACGACTCACACAGGAGGGAGTCACTCATCAGTATGAAATACGACTCACACAGCAGGAAAACAGAAATGTTATTATTCGACTTACTGTTAGTGTTCAAACTGATAAATAGAAGGATTATTATTGGCTTCGAAAATATGTCAACATGTTATGCAGACTGCTTAAGTTAAGATTTACTATGGATTATACAAAATAATGTACTGTATTTTTCATAAAGAGCCTTACCTTTGATTACAAGTAATATCAGTACAGCAAATAGAACGTTATGTACGTTATCCATTTTTCTCAAGAGTGTTTATATTAAAATTGTAAATTTCACCAGAACAGTTTTCATAGTATCAACTCCTTTGGTTTACCAGATTTCTCACTGTGTTTTTAAGGTTGAATCTACTGCTCGTAGTTCACTTCCTAACTTTATTTGAATGCACGAAGATATAAACGATACTATGTTTGTATCGTTCATCATTTACACTTTTCTAGCTTGTAGTTTACTTCCAATCTTATTTCAATGCACGAAAACATAATCTCTTATAATAGTACGTTTATATCGCCCATCATCTACACGTCTCTATTTTTTGGTTCACTTCCAATCTTTATTTCAATGCACTAAAACATAAACACATCTGATAACATTATGTTTATCCGGTTCATCGTTTACAATTATCATGCATATACATGTATATTGTCGTTACTGATGACGAAAAGCTACCGGATGCACACATGTTATTATGTACGTATTAAACAAGCTCTTTAGTTTCGGAAGGATACTACTTGAGATAAGCATTAGGGGGAGGTTGTCATTTTAGTATAATTTAACTTAAAATACATGACATTCTTGACTATTTGATTATAAAACTACAGGACTTACACATCATCTAGAAATACCACATTACTGAAATTAAAGCTCAATAATATTTAAGCTCTACTTGACAAAACAAGCATACATTATATATGTAAGTATAAGCGTTTAATACGACCGCTATCCTCAGCTTTTTGTTCTTATATATAATAAATATTGAAAAGTGGAACAAACACAAACGAGAGATAGAAGTAACAGACTAGATTTTATTGAGTCTGTTCATGAGAGGTAATGTTAAGTGCAACACCTCTCACGCCTCCTAGCTTAAGCTATATGCTACTTTAAAGACACAAATATTGGGCTTGATGATCCCAAAGGACCAGTGAGTAAAACAGTACTAATTTGTAGTCGGGGTAAACTTTTACGGCCGCCACACAGCACTAAACAAACGCTAGTGTGAATGATAATACATACTGAAAAGTTGATCTCTTGAAAGCAACAAACACAAACAAGAGGTAAAAGTAGCAGACTCTTTTTTTTTGAGTCTGTTCATGAGAGGTAATGTAAAGTGCAACACCTCTATAAACCAAACTCAGTAGGTGGAGTTTTATGTAATTTCACATGAACTACCAGGCTGATGCGTTTAGACGGATTTGAATACATTGAAACCGTTTCAATAAAGATGACCACAGTTACTAAAATATAAGTTAGAATTGAAAGTGTGTGATTTTTATTTCTCATGCACCTCAGGTCGTAATGAAATGAAACATTCATTTTAGATATGAAATGTAGTATAAATGAAATATCACATCGTTTTACTATACCAACTGTGCTAAAGTCGGATTTCGATGAAACTTTAGTGATCAGTCCATCAGTCCATTAAAAATTGAATATTGGTTGTTGAAATGTCAGTCTTACTTTCATGATGGCTGTCGTTATATGATATATTCATAAGTTACATTTTTTTATAAAAATATTATATCAATATTGTATGAATATCGTAAGTGCTATACACTTATTTCTTCAGTGCTAACACAGTGTGGTTACGAGGGTCGTTAGTTGTGTTAAACATTTATTCTAACGAACTTTACAAAAATCCTGCAATTGGTCGACGTTCAAAACTTTGCGACTATTAAATAGTGCATAACCCGTCGCAATTCCCTTCATGTGACATTTAACCGTTAAAAACGTGACGTCATTGAGTTTTATTTTATTTTTGAGAAAAACTGTCAAAAACACTGAAATGCGTTAGAAACGGGTTAACCAGTGTTGAAATACTGACTTTTGCATTTAACGGCTCCGATATCACGTCGCCATTAAACAAAACGTGCGACCATTAAACTATAGATATACCGTCGCAAATTGCATAACCCTATAACGATGCTATTTGTAAATATTTGTAAATAGTTTTATCTTTATATATTTACATTAAATTTTTAATGACTACTTCGTTTCTTCATCTTTCATCAGTTTTTGCGCACACTATGACCTA
This sequence comes from Cyrtodaria siliqua, assembly GCA_037043455.1. Lineage (NCBI taxonomy): Eukaryota > Metazoa > Mollusca > Bivalvia > Adapedonta > Hiatellidae > Cyrtodaria > Cyrtodaria siliqua. Next base: position 15,941 of record JAWPHD010001199.1, read on the forward strand.
GTTATGTGTCGACGTGCCGTAAAACAACATTCATTCATTCATTCATTCATTCATTCATTCATTCATTCATTCTATAACGATGCTTAGGTAAATAAAAACTGCGTAAGCTATTAATTTGGGGACGTGCGTTGGGTTCTACTAACCATTACTACTGACATAACACGCCCCATGTGATCACGAGCAAAAATAGGGCTACACATTATCCAGGCAGAGCTGTTAAATACCCCCGAATTCATGTTCATTTTGAGTTTTTGTCATGTTCATTAAAGATTATCATTATCATTCTAAGCTTGTATGTTTTGAGATGCCTCTCGAGTGAGTGGTCAGAAAACATTGATCGTAGATTCGGCTGTAAGCATATGTTTACAAATAAAGTTGATGCATATGTATCACACCACGTCGTTAAACAATGTATGACCATATTCTCACGTAGAGAATTGTGCTGTCCATTGGTATGGCTTTATCTCGTCTTCACTATTGTTTATTAAAACTACGACGGCAGTGCATATGCCCCTCGCACTCCAAGTCTGGAATATAACTATTTCAACACGCATGGTTTCACACTAGTTGTTTGCCCAGTTTTCACCATCATTAAAAATGTATTTGCAGTATCAATTATATAATTTAAACAAAAGGTTTAAAGTATTAATAGCTCTATTGGCTACATGTAAATAAAAATGTATGCAATCAGATATACAAATCGAACAGGAAACATAGAACTCAAAGACCACAGTCAACCAAAAACACGCACAGAAACAAAGGTCAATTACAAGATGACTAAAACGCAAGTTATGACATCACAAACAAACGTAAAAGGTTGATAATAGGGCTACCGCCTTGGAACGGTCAGTGTTTTCATAATATCTCGAATCAGTTTAACAATGAACATATTTAACACATGCATTACGTAACGTACGCGTCAATTATACTCTAATTACTCCGAGACCTCATTGAAACAAACACACATATAACATCTGGGGCTACCTGTGCTTTATTTGACATCGTATTGCAACCACAATGGCGACCACAACTGCAGTGAAGACTATAGCAGCTAATATTATCACTACGATAGTAACTGAAAATAAGATGGAAATATGACTTTTCAAAGACTTTTCAACAAAAATTATTCCGTGGACTGCTCTTTTCCAGTATATTGTAAACGGTTTGTCCTTGTATGCGTCATACCAGGGTTAAACATTTCATAATATACATAAACGCATGACTCTCATATCGATTTTCGACGTGCTAAATGTTGCTCCTGTGGATATTATATTCCATTGATCATGTGATAAATTAATTTTGTTTTGTTTCATAAACAGTTAAAATAGAGGAGAATAAATGTCCAACAGATACCACAGTACCCAACCGCAACGGCACCAAAGTTCCTCACTATATCAGTAAGATGTTTTTATGACACAGTGCAGTTTCTGGCTACACCTTGCTTTATTGTTATTTTTGTTGACGCCATTTACAAGTACCTGCTTCTATATCAGGACACATTTACACTTAGATATTTACCGGTTCATATCATTTAGCCTCGAACTGAAGGTCGAGACGTTGACAAAGGTCAACATTCAATCTCATTAAAATCAGATCCATTATCACGCTAGGATATTCTACACTACTAAGGATCTGACAACACTGCATTGGAGGTCATGTCAGATTGACCTTACGATTAGCCAATCAGATTTCATCCTACAAAATCGCTCGGTATAGACTACTTCACAGTTCCTTTAGCGGAGAGTATCAAAGAGTAATTAGGATTTGATTTTACTGAGATTGGTCAACATCCGGATCCTTGTTTGCAAACAATATCTAAATATCTGAACACCAGAGGTTCGCGTGTGTGTAATATTAGACAAAAAATAAATGTTCAATGAAAATAACCAATATATGTGGGGGAAAATGGTTACGTAAAGCACCGTTCCGTATTTAACACTAAAAGTAGTATTCGAGCACCACAGTCAACCAAAAACACCACAGTCAACCAAAAACACCACAGTCGACCAAAAACACAACAGTCAACCAAAAACACGCGCAGAAACAATAAACAACTACATAGATGAATAAAAGGCTAGAAATGACATTACAAACATAAAAGGGTTGACGATAGGGTTACCGACTTGGAGCGGTCAGTGGCTAAAAAGTGGGGTTTAAACCAGGTTCCAGGGTGCACCAAACCTCGCTCTTATCATATTGTCATCCCAGTTAAACGGGAGAGGGTAAATAAAGATATGACCGCCAGGTTATATTCACTAACAAACAAAGCAGTATTAATAGGCGCTATAAGTATAACACATAAATGATCATGCATATATAATATAAAACAAAGAGCCTAGAAAGTCACAAAGCAGAAGCCAGAGCAACCTGACAACAAACCGTTAAGGATACGACAAGACAAGATTTACGACAAACATCAATATGGAAGGGTATCAGGGTCAAAAGTCTTAATGTGTTAATTGTGTTTCTGCAATGTCTCATGTGTGTAAATATTGCAGATTAGTTTTTTCTTTGTTGCAAATGCAACATTACAACCTTGCAACTTTCAAACGCTAAACGTCTTAATGTGTCTACTGATATCCCATGTGTATACAAATGTGGTACCTCTTACTTCTTTGTGATAAATGCAAATATGCAACATTGCTACTTCTGAGTTCCAATTGTCTTAGTTTGTAATGTGTCCATTGTACAACATTCAAGTTGCATACTTACCACTTTATAGTTGTAAATACGAGACAACAAACTTGAAACGACAAGATTCAATTTGTTTATTGCTCCCACTACCAAATTCGGCAAATTACGAATTACGCACTTCTAAATTTGTAATACTCATTAGGAACTTCTCAAATTGTAATAGTCATTGGACATTATGACAACAGGTGGCGGTAAATTGAACTATTGAAATAATTACTGATCCCTTCATTACCTTGACATTGACTAGCCTGGTACCCTTCCCCTACTGCGCTCGAATTAGGCATTGTGGGTAAAAGTGTCAACAAGTTGTTGTTAAATTTGAGAGAAAATTTGTGTTTAAAAAATAGTTTCACTCATACCTGACAAACAACAGGTGTGACCGAGGTGAGAATTCGATGCAATACGACCGTTATTGATATAATTCGTGTACATTTTGTTTGAAAAATTCTTTATCTTAAGCTCTTTTCACCAATATTGTGATGACAGGTCGAATTTGCAGGTTATATCAGTTTTATGAATTTTCGCACCCCACCCACCTTTATTTTACATGGACCACATTTGAATATTGTCGAGTCAGTGGATTTTTATGAACAGAGACTTTATTTTGTTTATGATGTTAGTTTAAAAAAATTATATTAATGTGACCGAAAGGTTAAATAACAAATAAATTTAGTTTTTAATGGTTGCGATGGATAGCCAGGGGCATAGCTGGCCTAATTTAAAGGTGTAAGCCCAGACATTCAAGAACCTTTGGTGTGAGTAATCTAGGGGAGTCCGCCACCACCCCCTGCAACGCATCCCCCCCCCCCATATAGACTTAAAATGGTAGCTTCTGGTGCATTTTAGGACACATAACTTTCACATGACATCATCAAAATAATTTGACCAATCAGTGATCAATAAAAATAATACACCCCCAATGATGATTCTGGTAGGGGGTAAACTCTCTGTTTATCGTTGGTGCTTAACTGACTTTAGCCCTTTATAAAACTAGTTTGTATTTATTTTCACCTACTGAATATCTCACCCTACAGGAAGTTGACTGGATGTGAAAGTTATGAATTAACATCGATTACTCATGAACCATATGGGAGAGCAAAATGCAATTTCACATGCAAAAAACACACAAATCATAGCAAGTTTGAATTATTTTTTTTACCCCTTACCCACCTTATCCTTCACTTTTTATTGCATTTTTTGGCAGTTTTATTTTTTTCATCTTTCGGAGAGAGGTGTAGGCCCGGGCCTACAGGCAGCTAGGCCCCTGTATTAGCATACTTGACTCTCGTCCTAGAAGTCATGGATTCAAGCTGCAGTGAGACCATATCCAAGGTATATCAAACGGACTGTATTATCTTACGCAAGTTACTTTGAAAGTATGCAATCATTTGGAGGGGATGTAAAGCCGTTGGCCCTGTGTGTGTGAGTTGGGGGTGGGGGTGGGGATGGGGGGCAATATCTTGTGCAATATCTTTGAACTGCTGTGGTAATCAGCCATACAAATCACTTAATAAACAAATTCTTCCTTGGAAAATTCAAGATGGCTGCCCATGCAGAAATACTATTGAAAAGGTAAACATTAACCGTATGGGAATTATTCCGCTGTGCCATTTTTGATGAATTTAATTACGGAAACCTGTTTTAAAATGGACCGTAAAATCATTTTGTTATGATATGGCATTTATCTTGTCAAGCCAACAATGACTGTATGTGCATACAATACAGGTTACCTTTATACATGCCGGACAATTTATATATTTTACTGAAATTACACTTACACAGTTTAATGTTACGCCTCATAGTGGCTCAAGTTACATACGGTAACCTTAAATTTGAAATAAAATAAATGTTGCTATAAATCCATTTGCACTACAGTCTGTCACAGAAGAATGTTTGGCAGAGTAGAAAAACCCGACTTGTTTGTAATTTCTGTTGACCGAGATACACAGGTCGCATTGTTCATTATACCCCCCGCAAACGAGTTTGTGGGGGGCTATACTGGAATCAGCTTGTCCGTCCGTCCGTAGACACATTCTTGTTTCTCAAGAACTGCTTAGAATTTCAAGAAACTTGCTAGGAAGTATTAATATCGAGTGGAGATGCACATACTATCATGACGTTCCGGTTCGATAATTTTCCACTGAGTTATGGCCCTTTGTATTTCTAATATACACATTCTTGTCCGTGCTATTTCTCAAAAACTCCTTCTTAGAATTTCACGAAACTTCCGGGCTATTTCTCTAAAACTCCTGGTTAGACTTTTTGAAACTTGCTAGGAAGTATCTATATCAAGTGCAGATGTGCATACTGTCATGGTGTCTGGATCAATAATTTTCCACTGAGTTATGGCCCTTTGTATTTTTAATGCATTTCATACCTTGAAGTAAAATTCTTGTCTGCGATATTTCTCTAAAACCTGATGGCTTTGATAGTGTTTATAGGAGTTATGGCCATTTTATTTCCATATGTCTGTATATCAAAAAAAAAGTTGCCAGCAGGGGTATTCGTCCGCCTCCGGCGACAGTTCTAGTTATTCAAGCAATGTGGTGAACAATATGTCAAATAATACATGGACAGGATTTTACGAGATATCGACGAGAATGTATATAAAGTGCAGTTTCAGACATAGCAATACTGATCGACTTTAAATCCAGATCTTGAGGTAAATTAAATAAATCATTGAGTTTGAAAGATAGTTATTTTATTCATTTACTGAATTATTGCATTTATTGGATTCTTTTTACTGACTGCATTAATTGATAAGTGTGTTTGAATACAATTATAACATTATCAGTCAACATAGCGAGCAGACGAATGGTATTGTCCTGCCCTGGATCATTACAACCATGTTGGTACCAACATCTTTAATCCATCATATGAGCAAAGATGAATTGAATTGGGACTTTATGCCGCACCTACACAAGAAAGGTTATATGGCACCTAACAGGAATGAACATACCAGGCTCATCCTCCATTTACATCTCAATAAATTATGGAGAATGGAACTAGAACTTTCTGAGCAAAGATGAGATGTCACTACAGAATAACACTCTCCTCGAGAAGAGAAAGTATCTTTATCCTATGTAGACATTTAATTGGTTTTCTATGACTGGCATGTACATTTTTTCTGTCAGGCATTTACAACCAGCATTGGATAATTATACAAACATCTTTTACGTCATGTGACTGCAACATTAAAATATCATCTGGACTGCTTTGAAATGGATTTAAATAAAGAACAAACACAATGTTAACTACAAAAGAGCTGTATCACAGTGAAAAAAAGGAAGAAATATATATCCTTTGTATGTTTAAAAAATTGTGTTTGACTGATAGGATTCTGTCAGCTTTGGATGGCAGTTCGCATCTGTAAGCATTGAAGTCGTTGGATAATCCCAATTGTAAATTTAAAGGGACACATGGCATTTTTGTTTTTATGGGATGCCGAGTTGTCCGTCGTTAACTTTTGTCTCGTTGAAGACGATAGGCCTTCATTTTTCATCTGATCTTTACCAAACTTTACCAGATTGTTACTGTCAATGAAAGCTCGGATAAGTTTGAAAACCAGCCATATCGGACTAGTCACAGCGGAGTTATAGTCCTTGATTTAGTTAAAATGCTATATTTTGCCTCGTTAAGTCGATAGGGCCTTCATTTTTCATCTGATCTTTACCAAACTTTAACAGATTGTTAATGTCAATAGAAGCTCGGATATGTTTGAAAACCAGCCAGATCGGAGCAGTAACAACGGAGTTATGGCCCTTGATTTAGTTAAAAATGCTATATTTTGCCTCGTTAAGACGATAGGGCCTTCATTTTTCATCCGATCTTTACCAAATTTTACCAGATTGTTAATGTCAATAAAATCTCGGAAAAGATTGAAAACCAGCCATAATGGACCAGTAACAGCGGAGTTATGGCCCTTGATTTCGTTAAATATGCTATATTTTGCCTTGTTGAGGCGATAGGGCCTTCATTTTTCATCTGATCTTTACCAAACTTTACCAGATTTTTTGACTTTTTTTTCTTTTATTATTTTTATATTTCTTTACTTTTTTTATTTTTTATTTATTTTTTATTATCTCTACTGGCCAAGTTCGAAAACCAGCCAGATCGGACCAGTAATGGCAGAGTTATGGCTCTTATTTAGTTAAAAATGCTATATTTTGCCTCTTTAAGACGATAGTCTCTCGCTTCATTGATGTTATAAGAGCCGTATTAGCCAGTAGAGCGTCCACAGGCCCACTTGGGCCTCTTGTTTTATTATATATACTTTTTGCACATATATGCAATTGTTCAGGCATTTATATTAATCAAATTGATTTTGTGTTTACATATTACTGACTATTGGTTATATTGCACCAATATTATATGTACCCTTGATTGAATGATAAGAACAAATTAAAACTCAAAATTTAATTAAAATGTATGTAAGCCGCAAATTGATTAACACTCCAAGATTGCCGTGTTTTTAAACACAGTTAATATACTACTCAAAATTTGCTAAGGATAACTTTTTTCTTCCATATACTTTTATTAGAAATTAATTCACAATAACGATATTAATTTCATTGATACTTCAACAATTCAATACTGCGTGCTTCTGATGACCATAAACTGCCCTAAATAATTTCAGGTAAAATAGAAATAATGCTATTTAGCTCAGCAAGAAATTGAGACAGTAAAAAAGAATCCTTAGCAAATTTTGAGTAGTATATATACGTAGGTAAAATTGCTCAGGGTATTACAGAAAATATAGAATGCCATTATGGTCTTCCGTTACACAATTCATTTTTTTTATTTTTTTTTTCCATAACATGGTTTAGGTTAGTGTGTTAAAATACACGTTAAATGCTCTTTTGAATTGTTTCGTATTGGCGAGCATAGTGTGTTAAAATACACGTTAAATGCTCTTTTGAATTTTTTCGTATTGGCGAGCATATGCAGTTACATAGAACGTCAGAATAATAATAAAAAAACTGCATAGGAGCCAATTTATTAGGCTAGGTTTAGGTTTGCTCTGTTGAGAATTAGAATCAGTTCTTGTATGTTTAAGCAATTTATTAACTTGATCTAAGAAGGTCCCAACATAGTATGTGTAACAGTTTGTTGGATAGACTTTAGTTAATACTTACAATTGTCATGTAAGTCTGTTTTGTGATATGAAAAGAAATCAATTGGCAGATGTAAGTGATGAAATACATGATTGTTGAAATAACATGCTTATCCCAAATCACTATCCAGTCGCAACTGCAGAACTTAAATACACAGTTGCAAGATGGATAGTTTCATGTGACAGCAAGAGGTCATGAATGTGTCCCGTTTCCTTTATGGAATGGCACAAATACTGGCTGCTGTTATCATCGTATGAGTATCTGTCCTGGTTTCTTGATATACTACGATATGCAGATGCTAAAATATAAAATATATAGCAAGTATAGGTACATGTTCATTATCACTGTATAGAAGTTATAATGAAGAATGAGTTATTTCTATTTCTTTCAACTGATACTGACCATAATCAATTTTAATTTTATGTAATGGTAGCCTCATTTCCGAAGAAGGGTTTGTTAGTTTATTTTGTATCACTGATTAAAGGAAGTACATCAGGATTGGTATATGTTTTAAAATTGTTTAAATACATTAGTTATGTATTTAATTGATTAAAATAACCTATATATATACAACCAGAAGAAGGTATTTCCTAACTATAGTTACGCGCCACTGATAGCTATTTTACACTTTGTTGTCTGAGGAATTAGCATGAGCCACAGACCTAATAACAATTTATTATTATTTATTAATATGTCTGTGCATGAGCGAAACAAAGCGAAATGTGAGCAAAAGCATTTTACCTGCTTCGACCCGCTACCACAACTCTGGTGCAAATAACTTATTTAAAGCATTATTTACTGAAAACGTATGTCCGACAGATACATTATACCTTAGCGCATAGATCCCTCACCTCGGTCACACTTATTATAGCATACTTTTGAAAATAATTGACATAAGACGAACTTAAAATCATAACATGTCCAGCGAATTCCGATAACAACAGATTCAGGATGAGACAACTCTGAAAGCGCAAGTTATATTTGGACCAAGAAATTGCGATTTACAAGGGACCAGTTAGTAGATACAGTTAGCCACCTGTCGTCATAATGGTGCAATCGTCGAAATTATGACGTTAAGCGGCGCTACAATCGATATAGATGTCTGCTGCACAAGTTGTATCTGCTACGTAAAATTAACAATTAAACACTCTAAATTTGAAATTAAAAGCATTGAAACTTGCAAGTTTGTAATGTTGTATTTACCACGCATGCAACTGATACGACTTAAGAAGTTGCAATGTTGCATGTTAGCATTTGTCACAAGGAAATGTGATGTATTACATTTTTACATACATGTAATATCGTGGAGTATACACTGGACGCATGGATGTTTGGCGTTTGAAAGTTGCAAGGTTGTAATGTTGCATTTGCAACAAAGAAAAAACAAATATGCAATATTTACACACATGAGACATTGCAGAAACACAATTAACACATTAAGACTTTTGACCTTGATTCCCTTCCATACATCAAACGCTACCATCGTTTGAGGATTTGGATAGACCTTACAATAGGGTCCACTATTTGTCCAAAATCAAAGAGGAAAACATATTGGCGAACTGTAAATGGGTTAACCACTAAATATGAAGCGTGTTGCAAAATGATAGGGTCATAACCTCTTTTGATAATCTTTTTAACAAGTAAAATAAAGACTGAATGAAAGTGATTATGATCAAGGACTTTACGAAGTTTGTAAATCACATCACCATAGAAGCCAGGTTGTGATAGTCCTTGTCTCAGAGCAGTTCTTAAATTACGTTTATATTTTAAAATGAGATCAGGGTTACGATAATAAAATTTTGCACAGGTTTTTCGAAGTTTATGATTACGTAGCCCTGCTGGAGCAGTCTTTACTTATACAAATATTACGAATATTAAAGTCCTTAACACGACTACAAGCTCTAGAAAAACGAATACGTTGAGAAACATAGACCCTATAAGAATTAGCTCAGGGAACATCCCCATATAAGTGGGGATAATTAACAATGTCAAAATTAAAACGATCTCTCTTATCATAGATTTTACTAATCATTTCACCATTTTCAATAGAGAGATGTATATCAAGGTAAGCAGAGACAGTATCGGAAATGTTAGCTTTGTTGATTTGAAGTTCTTTAGGATAGATATTATTAACCATAGTTGAAAAGAAAAGATTGTCAATGTTCAATATGTCATCCAGATACCGAAAGGTGTCATTAAAGGCTTTAATTACATCTGCCTAAGTATCGGATGAAATACTCAACATGAATTCTCTTTCATAGCAAGACAACAACAAATCTGCGACAAGAGGTGCACAGTTCGTACACATACGGATACCAACAATTTATCTATAAACGGTAGTTCCATACCTGACCAAATTATTATCTAATAGGAAAATGAGTGTTTCACAAAAGTCCACATAGCGTAATTGTCTAAATTGTCCTTAGTAAAAAATGCTTTACTTTTGTTACAGACCAAAAATGTAAAAAATGCTAAGTCTTTTTTTAATGAGAGCAATACGTTTGTATTTGACAATGTGATGTGGTAAGGAAGTACTTATATATGAAACTTGGCGTTTATTGCAAATGTTATCAAGAACGTCTCTTTAATTTTTACGTGACCAAACTAAAGTTATTATATGAAAACAGCTAAAAACCTGATCTCGGTATATTGACTTCTTTTTTTTTGTATCAATTACTCTATTTTTACTCACCTTTTGTGCAATACATTGTATTTGGAAAGGCCAAAATAAATGTTGATAGAAGGTGTGGACCGATTAGCTAAAAGTTCTTTTCGGTAAATGTTTATTTAACAAAGATACTTTACTTCAGTTACAGAGTTTGTCACTTTCATCATATTCAAGCAGACAGTCTTTTATACTGTAACATGTGTCACTGCTGCTGATGCAGACACGTAACATGTGTCACTGCTGTTGATGCAGACACGTAACATGTGTCACTGCTGTTGATGCAGACACGTAACATGTGTCACTGCTGTTGATGCAGACACGTAACATGTGTCACTGCTGTTGATGCAGACACGTAACATGTGTCACTGCTGTTGATGCAGACACGTAACATGTGTCACTGCAGTTGATGCAGACACCACTATCATCACATTGGTACTGATTGTCACCGCACAACTCTATATAAAACAATTGGTACTTATCAAAATAATACGCCGGAAATGTGCATACAACTTTCTTCAACGTTTATTAACAACGTCATAAAACGAAAACGAGCAGACGATAACCGTTTCGAATATGATGTAACTAATACGGGATGAGGAAAAGCGTAAATTCTGAATAAGAAAATGAAATTCCTTTAGGCGCAATTGTCAGAACTTTGTATTTTTGTATTTTTAAGCATTTTTGATAAGTATTTTAGATTAGAAATATTGTTTTTGTAAAATGTATGACATTTGAATATTTTTTATTTTGTATCATTACTTTTTCTGAAATACGGTCTTTGCGTGTGGAGAAATATGACGCATTTTAGCATCATTTTACCCTTTTTATATACCAGGCAACACGGAGCTGTATTCAGATATGTCTACATCTTTTTGTTTCAACGACAGATGCATTTCTTTATTATAATTGAAATATAGCCAGGCTGATATTTTGAACTTTAAAAAAAGATGAGAGAAAAACTACTGAAACTTGACGAAAAGGCTGAACAAAATGTGTGTCTAGAAAAGTGTCATATTTTCATTTTTCGACGTCCGTATGCGTGTTTGACGTCTTTGACAAAGTTTTAAAAACGGTAGTTTAACGTTACGTCGTGTACGTCAACGTGTACGCCAATAACGTGCGCTCTATAATTATAATGGTACCTATAATTATAATGGTACCGATATTAAAGCTAGTCGAATTTGACTTTAAGCAAATGCAAACAAATAAAGTAAAAGATAAACATTTAAAACCGAATTATTATTATATTTTATAACCGTTTTTTAATGAAACCACTGTATTGTAACAAAATGCGTTTTCATATATAGAAGATCTTACATGAGTACTCATTCATTATTGAATTTATTAATTGATTGGCAAAATGATATAATGCGAGGCAATAATGAATTTATTATTTGATTGGCAAAATGATATAATGCGAGGCAATAATGAATTTATTAATTGATTGGCAACATGATATAATGCGAGGCTCTTGCCGAGCATTATATCATTTTTTATCACATACTTATAACTTTACATTACGTCAGAAAACGTACATTAACGTGACGTCCATGACGTCATTAACGTTGTTATACCACAAGTGGAATATCGAAAATATTGAATGGAGTTATTACACTCCCACACCGCATGTTATGTGATAAATGTAATTATATATAGGTATATGTAAACATAATTGTGACCAATAGTAATAGTCGTTACCATTGCATAGCTTTCATTTCGGATGTTATAAAACACTATACAAGATTTTATTACTTCATTTTCATACTGTTATGTCAAAAAGAGCATGCAAGGGAAAATCACTGACCAACCGCCCTGCCTAGACGTAGAGTTAAGGGAAAACATATGACTTGCCTTGTTTGCATACAAACTGTCAATAATTGATATGGTATCACGTTTTCCTCTTTAAGACAATACAATCCATGACACAACTTTGGTGATAAAAACTAATGTATATTTGTATCTTCCACTTACCCAGTGTTATTTCTATACAATAGTCAGTCTCAAATGGTGCGTTTGTCTTCTCCAGTTTTATCTCCATACTAGATCTACCTGACTGAATAACCTTTAATGTAACCAATATTTTATTCAAGTAATGAATGGGATTGGACAACAGGCAATGCCTATGTAAGACCTCTCCCGAACTAAACCTTTATGTGTCTTTGTCATTTCCTTGCAGCTTTCATTTATGGAATACGAAGTCTCGTTTAAGTGGAAGTTCAGTTTTCAACCACAAACTGAATCTTGCCCAGTTACATTCAGATTAAACAAGCTGGCATTCTGGAAAGTAACAGTGCCACTGCAAAGAGGTCCTGAAACATTGTCTGTGGCATTCGCACCCGCTGTGTCAATATAAACGCTGGTACCGAAACATTGTCTGTAGCATTCGCACCCGCTGTGTCAATATAAACGCTGGTACCGAAACATTGTCTGTGGCATTCGCACCCGCTGTGTCAATATAAACGCTGGTACCGAAACATTGTCTGTGGCATTCGCACCCGCTGTGTCAATATAAACGCTGGTACCGAAACATTGTCTGTGGCATTCGCACCCGCTGTGTCAATATAAACGCTGGTACCAGAGGCTTTACTTTCGTAACACATTCTTGCAACTAAAGCAATGTACAATGTATACATGCCATATATATATACATGCATATATGTATAGCTATGGACATAATTTGGTTATTGATTGATATTAATTAATATAATAGTGTTCACACGTAACTGCTTAGTAAATTTATTATTTTTTATACCTTGATGTAACAATGGATAATCTTCATTTTTTTGTATAACATATCACTTTAGTTAGATATCATGTGTACATATACGCATGTCGATCACAAAACGAAACACTGGTACAAGCACTCAAGTCCGTATATAAATTTTAATTTTTACTTAGGAAACTCAACTTTTTCAACTTTTTCATTACATTTAACTAAAGCATGTGGAGCACGAGGAATAATGTTGGCACACGTGCACGTTAAACATGCACATTTTATGTGAAATTGCAGCACACTATGATAGTTTTATTTATTGTTGGATTAACATTATACCACCGGTTTGGCTTCGGTACCTTAACAAGGGTTTACTTCTAAGAGTTACTAATTGGTTTCGTTCAGACCTTCTATGCAGGACGTGTCAACTGAAATAAACAAACCGCAAAGAAACATGTACGAAGTAAGGATTGTTAATATTGTTATTATTCGAGCCACATATATGCAGCAGTAATACCATTAATGTTACCATTGTTCGTCTGTCCGTCTTTTCCTTCTTTTCGTCAGTGCGTGTCCTGTTTGTTTAACGTGTTTATACAGCCGTGTTCTAACAGGAACACTACTGCGTGTGTGTGTGTGTGTGTGTGTGTGCATGTGTGCGTGTTTGTGTGCGTGTTTGTGTTTAGTTTAAACTATTTATTTTACATCTATTGTAACGAAACCTCTCTGAACTTCTTTTAATTACTCTCGATGTCTTCCTGGGTGGAAGCAGTACTAAGGAAATTCAGATAAAGTGTCTTATTAAGGGACACAACACATATGATCACGGCGGGGTTTGAACCCACGACTTTTCGATCCTGGGGTCAACGCACTACCACTAGACTACAGCGCTCCATGTATAGTATAGTATAATTATACTAGAATATACAGTATATACAAATATCTAGATCCAGGATGCTCAGAGACATGGTCGCTATGTGATCGCCTACGTTTTGCAATTCATTGATCTCGATGAAAAAATAGATTGTAAGCAAATGCACTCCGATTAATTGTCCTTGATTATGTTAAAATGAGCGATTTTAAGCTTGTTTTTTAATACATTATGTATTGTGTTTTAAAATAGAAATGAAAACATGTGTCGCATATATCCTAATCAAAAGAACACCATTGCTTATGCTATACACATACTCTTAGATACATTTGTTTTATTATTTTTATTATTTACAACTCCACATATCTGTGATATTGCACATAGTATCTCCATCATTTGACTGCGGCCTCGGAAGTCGAGTGGATAAGGCCTTGCACTTTAGAGCTACAGAACTCCGTCCCGCGTGGGTTTGCTCACTGGTGGAGTCATGTTTGATAGAAAACGCTTAATCTTAACTCCCTCTGAAGTTGCTGTTCCAGTATATCCTAATATGATGTGTTAACAGGACATAAGACACCATTTCATGATCATTTCCAGCTACAATATTCCACATGCATATATTTATATTGGGAAAATGCGTTAACAGCAATTCCTCTAAACCCTTTCAACCAGTTTTGCTGAAATGCATTACATTCTCCCGCCTTAATTCCATTAAGCGATGGGAAAGCTTATATTAGCAAGATTTTATAACGGCTATTTCGACAATAAAAACATGTTTAACTGAAAAAATATGATAACCTGTTTAAAATTACTTATTCACTGTTTTAATTTTAAAATATGCAAACGTTTTAAGCCGAAATTAAGGTTTTATTTCATACCCGCAGCCAACCCCGTTTTAGCTTCTTGGAAAAGGGGTTGGATGATGTTAAAAGTTAATACTAGGACCACGTAATGATATAAGAATACTCCTGTAGTGATGAGTACCTTAAATAAAAATAAATTAAGTTAATTGGACTATCAAAACGGTCGACGATACTCAAACAAGCCAAAACCGTAATCCTCTTCTGCAGAAACTCGCCATAGATGTTGACATTTATTTATCTTCTTAAATTGATCATTAGGTACTAAATTATCAATTTGTGTTGTTTTGTTTCCCTGGTGTAAAAAATGGGTTTAGAATTGTATTTAGAGATTTCACATTTAACATAAATTTATTTAGAGAAATGGCGTTAGAAACACTTTCTCTGAAATCGCTAAACAAATTGTGCACTGACTGTATATAGATGCTTCTGAGAATAGGAGTACATTACAAAAAAAAACAATAAGATTAAACGAACTTTGAAAATTGCCACTGTTAATAATAATAATAAAAAAGCCAAAACCTTAAACATTTTCGTCTCAAAAAGAGCACCAAAGATTTAATCAATCGCTAGGCACTACAGTATCGCGCTTGTGGTTTTCCCTGGGGTCAAACATGGCCCGACCCGGTGTTCCAAAGTTTACATATAGAGATTTCACATGTTTCAAAACAATACCGGTGTGTTTTTTGGCAAGACACTTTCCCTTAGCCTCGTCTGTCGGATGGGGACGTAAACCGGGCGGTCCCGTGTATCGGTCTATCCTCCGAGCACGTCAAAGAACCATAGGAATCTATTCGATAATAAGAGTAGGGCAGGTTCCCGGATTCCTATGTTTCCTTCCCCTCTCTCTGGGGCGGCTCTAAATAACCTATACTGTGTTGATGAGCCGATTAACAACATTCAATTCAATTCAATTTGAAACAATACCAGTCTGTCTGACCCCTAATAACTAATATACCTATTACATAAGTGGCTGCAAATTACCCTTTGATGGTATGTCTTACAAAAGTTTTGTTGCAAAAACTGTGACTTTGTACGAAAATAAGATCATTTTTACATTTTATGTTCAAGTGGTAAAACACTGTTCAAGTTTTAATTGTATCGTGAGCTATGGGGCCCAAAAAGGTACACACTTATACGTGCATGTATATGCAATTTAAGAGGTATGTACTACTATATGTTTGTTTCAGCTCCTATTTTGCATGTGCTTTCAGATGGTTGATTGAAGTTATGCATATGTTGATTTCTTCGAAAAACCTTATATGCTTGAATTTTCCTACCATATTGTGAAAAACATCTTTTTGGCTCGGAAAGTGTATAGGCTATGTATTGCTATCACACAGCGAGCGTGGTCTCTTACGGCAGCTGTTTTTATTTCTCTTTAATTATAAACTGGGGCGGCTGTGACTCGACAGAAGGGTTACTTCGGTGTTTTCTTAAAGAAACTAACCCGCCAAATAACTGCAAAATTGCACTACAGAATTGTTTATTAAAACTATAGCCAGGTGGTCAGGCCATATAATTATGTATATGTGTCGATTAAAAGTATAGGTTTACTCAATGGGTTTAAAATACCCGTGATTGAATATGCGCAAAATGAATTATGAGCTGGTAACTCTTAATTCGACGCTCCAGTTTTCGGGTTTTGCATGGCTGGTTAAAACGGTTTATATTGTATCTATAGAGTTTGGATTCTAAAAATAGATCAATTATATACTAAACCAAATTGCTAAGTACCAACCTAAGAATATGTCAATAATATTCTCATCGTTTTGTGTATTTTTAGCTTGATTAGAGATACGGTTAAACTGCAAAATCGTCTGCTCTGATTGCATGAACATATTTTAAAACGTTTAAGTCAATGTGTTTTCTTAGAAATAAGTTATAACACTTATACAACTGGGTATATAGGATTTTATTAAGTACTTCGAATTAGATAAGCTTTCGATATTCCTAATTCTAAAATATGCCAGTTAAAATTATTTTGACATCATATTTTACTAGCATTACCACTACAAATGCGTTTGCAACAGAAATTTTCGAAATATTTAATGTTAACGCTGAATTACAGTTACTTGAATTTCAAACAATATTCCTTTTAAAGGGAGGTAATTTAAGATTATCCATATTTCATTTTTTTATAGACGGAAAATCTGTGATAAATGGGTCAATTTTTTATGTTTTTTTCTATTATTTCATACCAATTTTAAGAATTGTATATCTTTTAGCGATCTTTGACACATGTTATGTGTTTTATCAGTACATTTCATGTTTTCATATAAAGGGAGGGTAACTCTCAAAAGGTGTAACAATTTAAACAAAAAAATGTTTTACAAACTATGAGTAAAAACAAAATACTTATCATATATCTATTCTAATATATATTTAAAATAAGAAAATAAGTTAAGGTACAAAAGTTGATACTTAGAAAGTTTGTTCAGTGTATATATACCTCGTCGTCAGTAGGTTAAGATACGGTGTACATATGTTGTAAAATGTGGCTGTTGTTGGTGAGATAGCTACTTTAAGCAAGCCACTTCCCCTAGACTTGCATGTCGGATGGGGACATAAAGCGGGCCACTTACCCTAGACTTGCATGTCGGATGGGGCCATAAAGCGGGCCACTTCCCCTAGACTTGCATGTCGGATGGGGACATAAAGCGGTCCACTTCCCCTAGACTTGCATGTCGGATGGGGACATAAAGCGGGCCACTCCCCCTAGACTTGCATGTCGGATGGGGACATAAAGCGGGCCACTTCCCCTAGACTTGCATGTCGGATGGGGACATAAAGCGGGCCACTTCCCCTAGACTTGCATGTCGGATGGGGACATAAAGCGGGCCACTTCCCCTAGACTTGCATGTCGGATGGGGACATAAAGCGGGCCACTTCCCCTAGACTTGCATGTCGGATGGGGACATAAAGCAGGCCACTTTCCCTAGACTTGCATGTCGGATGGGGACATAGAGCAGGCCACTTCCGCTAGACTTGCATGTCGGATGGGGACATAAAGCAGGTCACTTCCCCTAGACTTGCATGTCGGATGGGGACATAGAGCAGGCCACTTCCCCTAGACTTGCATGTCGGATGGGGACATAAAGCGGGCCACTTACCCTAGACTTGCATGTCGGATGGGGCCATAAAGCGGGCCACTTCCCCTAGACTTGCATGTCGGATGGGGACATAAAGCGGTCCACTTCCCCTAGACTTGCATGTCGGATGGGGACATAAAGCGGACCACTCCCCCTAGACTTGCATGTCGGATGGGGACATAAAGCGGGCCACTTCCCCTAGACTTGCATGTCGGATGGGGACATAAAGCGGGCCACTTCCCCTAGACTTGCATGTCGGATGGGGACATAAAGCAGGCCACTTCCCCTAGACTTGCATGTCGGATGGGGACATAAAGCGGGCCACTTCCCCTAGACTTGCATGTCGGATGGGGACATAAAGCAGGCCACTTTCCCTAGACTTGCATGTCGGATGGGGACATAGAGCAGGCCACTTCCCCTAGACTTGCATGTCGGATGGGGACATAAAGCAGGTCACTTCCCCTAGACTTGCATGTCGGATGGGGACATAGAGCAGGCCACTTCCCCTAGACTTGCATGTCGGATGGGGACATAGAGCAATACACTAACCCTAGACTTGCATGTCGGATGGGGACATAAAGCGGGCCACTTCCCCTAGACTTGCATGTCGGATGGGGACATAAAGCGGGCCACTTCCCCTAGACTTGCATGTCGGATGGGGACATAAAGCAGGCAACTTCCCCTAGACTTACATGTCGGATGGGGACATAAAGCGGGCCACTTCCCCTAGACTTGCATGTCGGATGGGGACATAAAGCGGGCCACTTCCCCTAGACTTGCATGTCGGATGGGGACATAGAGCAGGCCACTTCCCCTAGACTTGCATGTCGGATGGGGACAAAGAGCAGGCCACTTCCCCTAGACTTGCATGTCGGATGGGGACATAAAGCAGGCCACTTCCCCTAGACTTGCATGTCGGATGGGGACATAGAGCAGGCCACTTCCCCTAGACTTGCATGTCGGATGGGGACATAGAGCAAGACACTTCCCCTAGTCTTGCATGTCGGATGGGGACATAAAGCGGGCCACTTCCCCTAGACTTGCATGTCGGATGGGGACATAAAGCGGGCCACTTCCCCTAGACTTGCATGTCGGATGGGGACATAAAGCGGGCCACTTCCCCTAGACTTGCATGTCAGATGGGGACATAAAGCGGGCCACTTCCCCTAGACTTGCATGTCGGATGGGGACATAAAGCGGGCCACTTCCCCTAGACTTGCATGTCGGATGGGGACATAAAGCAGGCCACTTCCCCTAGACTTACATGTCGGATGGGGACATAGAGCAGGCCACTTCCCCTAGACTTGCATGTCGGATGGGGACATAGAGCAGGCCACTTCCCCTAGACTTGCATGTCGGATGGGGACATAGAGCAAGACACTTCCCCTAGACTTGCATGTCGGATGGGGACATAAAGCGGGCCACTTCCCCTAGACTTGCATGTCGGATGGGGACATAAAGCGGGCCACTTCCCCTAGACTTGCATGTCGTATGGGGACATAAAGCAGGCCACTTCCCCTAGACTTGCATGTCGGATGGGGACATAAAGCGGGCCACTTCCCCTAGACTTGCATGTCGGATGGGGACATAAAGCAGGCCACTTTCCCTACACTTGCATGTCGGATGGGGACATAGAGCAGGCCACTTCCCCTAGACTTGCATGTCGGATGGGGACATAAAGCAGGTCACTTCCCCTAGACTTGCATGTCGGATGGGGACATAGAGCAGGCCACTTCCCCTAGACTTGCATGTCGGATGGGGACATAGAGCAATACACTTACCCTAGACTTGCATGTCGGATGGGGACATAAAGCGGGCCACTTCCCCTAGACTTGCATGTCGGATGGGGACATAAAGCAGGCAACTTCCCCTAGACTTGCATGTCGGATGGGGACATAAAGCGGGCCACTTCCCCTAGACTTGCATGTCGGATGGGGACATAAAGCGGGCCACTTCCCCTAGACTTACATGTCGGATGGGGACATAGAGCAGGCCACTTCCCCTAGACTTGCATGTCGGATGGGGACAAAGAGCAGGCCACTTCCCCTAGACTTGCATGTCGGATGGGGACATAAAGCAGGCCACTTCCCCTAGACTTGCATGTCGGATGGGGACATAGAGCAGGCCACTTCCCCTAGACTTGCATGTCGGATGGGGACATAGAGCAAGACACTTCCCCTAGTCTTGCATGTCGGATGGGGACATAAAGCGGGCCACTTCCCCTAGACTTGCATGTCGGATGGGGACATAAAGCGGGCCACTTCCCCTAGACTTGCATGTCGGATGGGGACATAAAGCGGGCCACTTCCCCTAGACTTGCATGTCAGATGGGGACATAAAGCGGGCCACTTCCCCTAGACTTGCATGTCGGATGGGGACATAAAGCGGGCCACTTCCCCTAGACTTGCATGTCGGATGGGGACATAAAGCAGGCCACTTCCCCTAGACTTGCATGTCGGATGGGGACATAGAGCGGGCCACTTCCCCTAGACTTGCATGTCGGATGGGGACATAGAGCAGGCCACTTCCCCTAGACTTGCATGTCGGATGGGGACATAGAGCAAGACACTTCCCCTAGACTTGCATGTCGGATGGGGACATAAAGCGGGCCACTTCCCCTAGACTTGCATGTCGGATGGGGACATAAAGCGGGCCACTTCCCCTAGACTTGCATGTCGGATGGGGACATAAAGCGGGCCACTTCCCCTAGACTTGCATGTCGGATGGGGACATAAAGCGGGCCACTTCCCCTAAACTTGCATGTCGGATGGGGACATAAAGCGGGCCACTTCCCCTAGACTTGCATGTCGGATGGGGACATAGAGCGGGCCACTTCCCCTAGACTTGCATTTCGGATGGGGACATAAAGCGGGCCACTTCCCCTAGACTTGCATGTCGGATGCGGACATAAAGCGGGCCACTTCCCCTAGACTTGCATGTCGGATGGGGACATAGAGCGGGCCACTTCCCCTAGACTTGCATTTCGGATGGGGACATAAAGCGGGCCACTTCCCCTAGACTTGCATGTCGGATGCGGACATAAAGCGGGCCACTTCCCCTAGACTTGCATGTCGGATGGGGACATAAAGCGGGCCACTTCCCCTAGACTTGCATGTCGGATGGGGACATAAAGCGGGCCACTGCCCCTAGACTTGCATGTCGGATGGGGACATAAAGCGGGCCACTTCCCCTAGACTTGCATGTCGGATGGGGACATAAAGCGGGCCACTTCCCCTAGACTTGCATGTCGGATGGGGACACGCGTGGTCCTGTGTTTCGGAGTCAACGAGCACGTATAATAAATATACAAGACTCTAGTTGACAGTATTAAAGAGAAGGTCAGGGTTCCCGGATTCTTATTTATCCATCCCCTCTCTCTAGGGTGGATCAAAATAACCTTTCCAATCGGTTGATGATCTGTTGAACAACCTTCAAATTTACCTCTCAACTATAATACTCACATACTGTTGTGTGTATATAATATGCAATTACAAATATAATTTACATGTACGTGATAGGAAGATAAAATAGATTCAAAACTGTTTGCAATACATTAGATTTATTTCAATAGAAAGGTCATTATTTACAAAATATAACATGCAAAATACCCGTAAAGGAAATACAATTACTGTCAAAAGACAGTTGGCTCCTATTTGATTCTATAAATATGTTAATATTTCCCTTATAATTGTGTGAACAAATATTAATCACCTCAACAAATCAATCTAGAACCTGCATATTTACAAGTTGCACGATAAACAGATGCCATTGTGTAGTAAAGAATGGGAAAATAAATTTCTTTCCGAAAAAGACAAAACGTAACATAAAAGAATCACTTGTCAATGTTATGCAAGAACAATTGCAGGCTGATGCAATCGTTATTGTAAAGACATGAAACTGTAGGACATGGATGCCCTCGAAAAAAGCCTAAACATTTATCTATAGGATATAGAGGATCTTACATGAGTACTCATTCATTACTGAATTTATTAAACGAGTTGGCAAAATGATATAATGCGAGGCTCTTGCCGAGCATTTTATCATTTTTGCTAACGAGTTTAATAAATTCAATAATGAATGAGAACGAATGTTGGATTCTATTTATTACATAACTTATACCGTCACATTACGTCAGTAAACGTATATTAACGTGACGTCCATGACGTCATTAACGTTATGTTATACCACTAGTGATTGAATGGTGTTATTACACTCCCACATCACATGTTATGTGATAAACTCGTATACTAAACGTGTGCCCAAAGGAAAATAATGTCCTCAAGATCATTAAGAGTAGACAAGTGCCTATAGGAAAATAAGGTCTTCAAATTAAGTCAGGACATGTGCCGATATGAAAATAATGTCCTGATATTAGGCGAGGACATGCGCCCATAGGAAAATAATGCCGTCAAGTTAAGCCAAGACATGCACCGATAAGAAAATATAATGTCCTCAAATTCATCCAGGACATGCGCCGATTGGAAAATAATGTCCTCAGATTCAGTCAGGACATGCGCCGATAGGAAAATAATGTCCTCAGATTCACATAGGACCTTCGCGGATTGGAAAAATAATGTCCTGACATAATTCAAGACATGTCTATAAAGGACCAGCTTAACTAAAGCCTAGAGATGTATCTATAGCACTCGAACGTCCTCAAATTTAAGCCTACCAATGCTCACTGACCACTTCGGTAATTTGGTTCTATTTGGAGTGAATAGCCTCAATGAAATCGAGTCTGCTGCTTTAACCTTATTATTGTGTTCACCAATGTCCACGGACATTCTTTCTTATATTTAAATATTTAATAATATGCAAGTTACATTTAAATAAAAGCGTGGTTGTACATTCATGTTCTTGTTAAAACCACACCATGTTCAAATCACATCACAGTTATGTTCTGTTCAAACCCCAGAATGTGTAGGTTGTGGACATACATGTAACGGTTCAAACCAGGGTGAGAAGGTTCTAGGCCCATTTTCCATATTTTATCTCGATGTACATGGAAGATGAGCCTGGCATGTTCATGCCTGTTAGGCGCCATATAACCTTTTCATGTGTTGGTGCGCCTTAAAACCCCAATGCAATTCAATTCAATTCAAACCACAGCATGGTTATATTGTGTACCTGTATATACAAATTTAAACCGCAGCATGTTACTGTATTGTGTATATTCGTGTGCATTTTCAACAAACAGTAGTATGGTTCATGTAGGAATTTAAACCACATCACCATTTATGTGCGTGTTCAACCCAAACAATTAATATTACTTGCACAGCGTCACTGACTCGGCTACGACTTAACCGAACCTGCACCGCTAGCTTAATTTATTAAAATCATGCGCATTCTTTCTTCTTTTGTTTTAATAAAACGTTTAATAGTTCGTAAACATAGTTATTAAAATAAACTGATCTTGCTTTTTATCCTGAACCCGCTAATGTAACGGTTACCTTTTTTTTTATTATTTATTTTTTCTATCTTTTTGAAAAGGCAACATATGTGGTGAAGTTGTAGTTTTAAAAATTCAAGATTTTGATGTCACGATGTAAAACCGCAAGCGCTTATAGTTAAACACAAGAGGTAGAATATGTTACAATCTCAAGTTCATTTGTATCTGTAACCCGAATATGTCGGCGAACTCACAAAAACTGCATACTTCTTAAAGGGACACTGTCCTAATGTTTAAAGCATATATTGAGCATAAGCAAATAACTGGATGATTTGTATTCAGTGAAATGTATACATGAAAAAATGTCAAATAAATCTGAAGCAATAAATTCGTGAATTGGAAAGAAAAAACGAGTTTTTATTTGTTTGTAAACATGGGACAGTACTATTTATATTTCTTTGCTCACGTGATATTCATCAGCGCTTTATGTGTTGACCAAGAATAACTTTTCCCGTGTAGCTCTTTTGGTTATGCGCTCGTTTATTATTACCCTCGGGTGTAATTTCGGTATGGGCTTGGCTTTCAAACCCGCAAAGCGGTACTCTGTTTTTGTGTTACGCCTTTGAATTTCACCAAAACATCTCGTTTCTATTTAGTAATCATTCAATAATGGTAGTTGTATAATGTTAATCAACGTAGTTCAATCCATTTGCATATGTTTCTATGAACAGTGTGATGTTGAATTGATGTATTGTAACATATTTGCAATAAACTAGTATTAAACTAAAAAAAAACACGTAATTAGTGTGTGTCTATACGCTAAAAGTTACGGCCAACGTCCCTTTACTTTACAGTTATGGACGTTTTATGATTTTAATACGTGGTTATATGCACCTAAGTGAAAGTAATATAGACCGAGGTCAATATTACTTTTATCAGTAATAAAATCACTAAAGAATTCAAAGTCCCTAAGTTTTGTTGTGAAAAACAAAGCATATTGCGTAAATGAACGCATTGCACACTTTAGATATGTTTAACACATTTTCATAAAAACAAAATTAAAATTTACGTTTCCATTCTGGTATGTCTATCCTCATACTCTCAATCATGTGTATCTAAATATATATATATATTCATATCTGTATAGTCTTTCAAAAGGAAAGTTAATTCAATATTAAATAAATAGTAACTCTTCTTCAAATTTTCGAACATTTGTTCTTTTTCAAGAAAAAGCACAGAAATACAACTTTTAAGTAAAATCCATCTTGTTGTTTAAATGGCTGACGTTATGATAAAAAATATACCATAACGACGTCACGTCATTTCCTGTATGACGTTATGGTATATTTGTTATCATAACGTCCGCCATTTAAACAACAAGATGGATTTTACTTTTGTACTTAAAAGTTGTATTTATGTGCTTTTTCTTGAAAAAGAACAAGTGTTCGAAAATTTGAAGAAGAGTTACTATTTATTTAATATATATATATATATTATTGAAAATTATTATTTGCTCGATTTACTAAAAGACATAAAACGTTAAATAAAGATTAACTAAAGTTCGACCATTTCATGTTTGTCGTTTTGTGTGTTTTTAAGTTTACTGTGTTCTGAGAAAGCTGCAATTCCTGTTCGACTTTTATACTTATTTTTAGTATTTGGAATGAGCTATTTTCCTTTTTCGGGTATAACTTAAAAAAACATATGAAGACTTCAAGGTACATATGAATACTTCATTGTGCACTGTAAATATTATGTTGGATTCACCCACCTTAATGTTCATTTTACGTGTAATATATTGCTCATAAAGTATATCAATTTACCCATACGTTTTCCACATATTGCAGAAATGATAATGCTGATCCGTTATAAGGATAGATATTAACATAAAGCATAATACAATAACTTATTAACTTACTGACATAATGTGTATCTTGTGTTATATTTAAAAATCAAAGTAATTATTATGAAGCACTAAACATAATCATAAATGCAATCTGAAACCCCTTCCGTAAAGTAAATGCATTAAATTGTCATATCACAATTCCTTCAACTGTTTCCACATTTATGTGGATCGGACAGCAATTACAGAACAGAATACATTCTGTATTGCGTCATACACAGAACATGTCCTTGTGAGACGCATTCCATAGATACATGGCGATTGTTCATCTTGCCATTATATACGGTCATTTTAGAACAAAATTCGGATAGCATGCTCTTATAATAAACCAAGTCCACAGTCTCCCATGTATGCACACACCCTTAACACTCGTGACTTGATTAAGTTCAAACATAGCATTACAGATTACATGTTCTAGAGCTTCTTACAGTTTTACAGCACTCACACGTCATTTCCTGTTTAATTTAAAAATAGCATTATGCGACCCGTTTGTTCAAAACTACCAGATAACCCGTATACGTCACGTCATATATTGTCACGTGAACTTGCTCATCACGTGAACATAATCGTCACGTGTATCATACACTCCCGCCTACAAAATCCATAATGAGTTGGGATATGGTGCTGTCGTCCATTCTGTCAACTGACGTACTGTCTTTTCCAAGAAGTTCGGCAATTTCCTTCCGATCAATACCATATCTTATAAACATTTTGAAGAAGTCCATTTCGGCTCCTGTAAATCTGTTCCTATATTTAGGACACGAACTATTGCATTGTGGTAGAGGGCATGAATCAATAAGATGATGGAAACAGTTTCCGCCATGATGACGCCGGGGTCGGCTCTTCCGTCGTTCTGAAATAAAAGAGCAGGTAATACATTTTCTATTTAGCACGTAATCAATGATACTCAGGTAGCATAGCAATATTATATTCAGAGACCACTCCAAAAACATATAAAGTTGTTTTCTTCAGAAAAACATGCCACAATAAGCAAGGATTTATAATTTACTATTTATAAATCCTTGCAATAAGGGATTTGACCATTTACGTGTTCGATGGTTTTCAAAATCCGAAACGAATTGTTTTAAATTGTATTTAATAGTACCTATGCATATCGTACACATCTACTGAACCATTGTTTCCAATAAGTATAAGACCGATCAAATATAAACAAGATGGCTTTATCATTATGTTTATGTATGCGACATGTAGATTATTTTTATCAGTGATTTTGATGATCTTAATATATTTTCAAATAAAAAAAGGAAAATAAACAGACGGTTGCTGTGTATTCATACTTCTTTTCTTATTTTTGTTCCTTTTGCTGCTGTTGTTTGCCCCTTTTCGATTCTTTCGCCTCTTCTTAAGATTCTTTGATTTCTTTCTTGATTTTTTCTTTTCTTTAGATAATTGTTTGTTGGTGTTTTTCGGAGCATCGCCTTGGAGTGTATCGTTTATTATAGGTTGAAGGGCACTGGAATAAAAATTAGGATTATCAACACAGCATATAAGGTAATTTCAAACGCCACCACAGAGAGCGGAAGGATACATTGGAATCCGAGAACCGTACCATACTATTATTTTCGCTATAAATTCATATGGTTCCTTAGCGTGCTCGGAGGTTAGATTATGGTAAGCGGAACCGAACTGCCCGGTATACGTTCCAATCCGACGGACGAAGCTAAGGCAAGTGTCCTGCTGCTACTGCTGACAGTAGAGCATCATCTCAATAGGTATACTCATCGTTTTCTTTGCGCAAGTATGTTTTTTTTCTTTGCGCAAGTACTACTTTCCCACCATCATGTTTAACAGACAACCCTTTTCGCAAACACCACATGTTTACAGAAGCAGTAGCAGTAGCAGTTACTGCAGTTACTGCTACTGCTACTTCTACTGCTTACTTCACGTTCATACATAACTAGCGTCATAAAACTAATGTAATACGGCAGTACTGGTATGTAGCTGCAGTTTGTAGATTAGAAACATTAGTTGTATGATAAAGGGGAAACACTTCAACCGCCCGCTGATGAATAAGTTCTTAATGACACAAAAAGAACACAATTCGTCACAAAGTAGTAACTGATTTTTTTTATAATGAACACATACTAAGTTTAGAGTGTGCTTGTATACAATATAAACGATTACTGTCATTCTTTGAAACACGGAAACAAGCAATTAGTCTGGGCCTAGTCTCTTGGTGTTACTGTACTTGTAAGGAGATATTCAGTGCAGTGTTCTAACACTTGAAATGACAACATCAATATTAATAAATTCAGATATATATGTTTAAGTGATTTAACAGAAAAGAACAGAACAGACAGTTTATTAAGACTTATACATAAGTACATCGTCTAAATACATGTATGTATAAATAAATAACACAAGGAAAAGGTTAGAGGGCCCCTGAAAATGGTTGATCCCAATAATTATGTTATGTTAAAAACCAATCTGCTCCGAAATACGTTATCTCCGCAATATCTCGGCGTATCTAACATCATCGAATAAATTTGACATGAACATGATGAACCAACTCATATATTCGTTCCCATCATAGCACAATAGAGTACCAGGCATCGATCCTTGCACAAATATACGCTAGCCTTTTAGAGGCAAGCCAAAACAGCCAGCTTAAAGGGACATACGGCAATCTGATTTTGTTAAACTTGCAGCGTCCCGTTAGTTTATTTACATCAATTGCATATTAATAATTACGGTATTTGAATAGTTCAAAGCAAATCGTGTTTGCTGTGGTAGTGTAAGAGTGTAAGGAAGAACAATTAAAAAACTCCAGATTGTTTGTTACCTTTTTTATTTATATGCAAGCAGGATTAAAGAAAAAATGATACATCCAGATTTTAATTTTAATGATTTAAAAATATTTAAAGATTGCCACGTGTACCTTTAACCCTTAACCCGCTAAGCACGACTATAATAACCCGCTAAGCACGACTATAATAACCCGCTAAGCACGACCATAATAGCCTTTGCGTCCATTGTAAACCCAGAACAGTCTGCGAGTAACTGGAGTAACTACTAGGCGGATCAAGGTTTACAATGTCCGGCTGCTGATCAGTCATTTCCCCCCCAAAACACCCCTTTGTCACATAAAAGGAATGGTCTTAATTCAAAGAAAGAAAGTCCATTATATATATGTAGCGGGTTAAGGGTTAACAATCAGGGGACTTACTTGACTTTCTTTGTACTCATTATACATTTGTCATATTTATAGCTATTCTCCCAGCAATAGATGGACTGGCCCAGCTTGATGTTGTTAATGCTCACATTGAACCAGTCTGTCCGCATTAGAACCTCGTGAGAAAGGCAGGAAGGTGCAAACACTGCTCTGAAATATTAAAGTACGGTATATAGATAGATGGTCATAGATGCCTGCCTGTTTAATACTTATATAAACAGTACCCGATGAAGTGGAGCGCTGTGGTCTAGTGGTAGGGCGTTGGACCCATGATCCAAAAGTCGTGGGTTCGATTCCCGTCATTGCCATATGCGTTGTGTCCCTGAGCAAGACACTTTATCTGCATTGCTTAGTACTGGTTCTACCCAGGAAGACATCGAGAGTGATTCAAAATAAGTTCATAGAGCTTTCGTTACAATCGATGTAAAATAAATAAGTTTAAACTAAACAGTACCCAATGAGTTGAATAAATTTAACGTTGAATATGCACGGATGTTAGCCTATAACTCCAAAAATTCCAAATAACGTACGTAAATTAATGTATGTTTATCTTCATCTTAATATAATACTTCACTCCAATCGGAACTGCCTCGTCGGATTCCGTCACTCGACTATTACCGAGTACGGAAATTGGCGAAGAGTTCCGATTGTACTTCACTCGTGTCTGTACCACACCGATATAACTGCTTCGTTGATTTCCGTAATTACGGAATTATAACGGTTACGGAAATCCGGTGAATTTAAAAGGCTTTTGTACATTTATTACACTAGCATCCATTCAATTAAAATGCCGTATTAGACAATTGTAATAGACTGTTTTCATTCGTGCGTTCATTCTGTAATGTATCCTTTTTACCAGAACAATTAACGTTTTTTCGACAGAAGATAATTATCGATCATGATCTATGTAACTGCAGATATTTTTAATACATGTATAAAAACCCTGGTAAATGTAACAACAGACCTAATAACAAATATTAATATGTCTGTGATGTAACACAGATGAAACATTAAGTTAAATTAGTGTATACATACTTTTGTGACAAACTGTCTCACACATGAAACAGTTTTAACAAGCTTATATCGAACATTAACTTTTGCTCCGAATAGTAGTTCTGTTCCAAATAGTAGTCTTTACCATCAAGACATTTAACTCTTACTATAGCAGCCAATGATTAGAGCAGACAAGTTATCTCCCTTTGATAACAATTCGATTTTCTTTTTCTGAAGAATCTACGAAAATGGTCAATAGTATTCTAAAGTTTGCGCTCAAAACGCTTGTCGATCATCGTGGTGTATATATTATTTTAATGCCTATTCAGGTTTACTTACGAGACGTTTTCAAGCGTTTTGCGAACCTCCTGACCCAGTTTGTGCAAGTACTGCCATTGTGATTTGGTGACAAGCGCAGCAGAGTTATCGCTCCTGATCTGTGTCTCGAACACGTTGTCCACTAATATTTGGGCCTCGTCAAACAAATGCTGTATCACGTAGAGGGGTGCTGAAAATATTACATAAGTTCGTGTAACACATATATCACTGCGTATTACACATTGATACAGATACAACTTCAAATATGTATAACTTTATGAGTAACCGTTATAAGTATAAAATGCAGCAGTATTCATAGAAAATATTATGTTTCTGAATGTATTCATAATTTACCGTTGCCGAGATGTTGATATTAATAGACGATAATTATCAAAAATCGGTTTTGAATGATACATAATATTGAATAAATTTGCATAAATGTGCGTGAACTATTCAGGGTTTTAAAAGAATCATAATGTAAATATATTATTTTTTCACCTACCAGCATTTTGAGGTATGTCAGATTTCTCGTCACTGATAGGTCAGTCTATTTTTATGATGATTTATCAAAATTATGAAAATTCAATACACTGATTTGTAGTGTTTGAGTTATTATAATTACATCTCTTGATGGCGATGAAAGTGTATAATTTAGTCTGTCAGTCATAACTTTGTGTTAGTATCATAACCGTGTGTCATGCAGCAGTAAAGGAGTTGATAATACTAAATTTGAGATGGTGAACATTGGTGACAATAATGTGCGACTCTGGCGACAATAAGGTGCGGATCAGGCAGTATCTGCTGTTGTCAGTATCTAGTTATTTTAAAGGAGGGGACCCGGTTATCGATGACTAAAGTACAGAAACTGTTTACAACGCAAAATGGTATGACATGATGATCATGTCTATCCATCCAGGTACCAAACTGTATAAAGTCATTTTTCTTAAAAGTTTTAATATTTTTCATATTATACTGTAACGTTTAGCGTGCACAATGTAACACATTAGATAATGGTGAATAACAATGTATGCTTGTATAACCTATCTTACAAGCACTCTTCAAAATGAATATCAAAGTGTAACCTTTGTCACGCTTAAGGTGAATATCAATGTAACATTTGTCTCGCTTGAACAGAATATCAAAGCGTAACCTTCGTCACACGTATGGTGAATATCAAAGTAACATTTGTCACTCTTAAACAGAATATCAAATTGTAACCTTTGTCATGCTTAAGGTGAATATCAGTGTAACATGTGTCACGCTTATACAGAATATCAAAGTGTACCCTTCGTCACGCTTATGATGAATATCAGTGTAACATTTGTCACGCTTATGGTGAATATCAAAGTGTAACCTTTGTCACGTTTATGGTGAATATCAGTAACATTTGTCACGTTTAAGGTGAATGTCAGTGTAACATGTGTCACGCTTATACAGAATATCAAAGTGTAATCTTCGTCACGCTTATGGTGAATATCAGTGTAACATTTGTCACGCTTATGGTGAATATCAAAGTGTAACCTTTGTCACGTTTATGGTAATATCAAAGTGTAACATTTGTCACGCTTAAGGTGAATATCAGTGTAACATGTGTCACGCTTAAACAGAATATCAAAGTGTAACCTTTGTCACGCTTATGGTGAATATCAGTGTAACATTTGTCACACTTACGGTGAATATCAATGTGTAACCTTTGTCACGTTTATGGTAATATCAAAGTGTAACATTTGTCACACTTATGGTGAATATCAACGAGCAAGCTTTTTCCTGTATACATATATAGAGAGAGGACACTTATGTCATAATGATGATAATCAGCGTGTATGAAGGGATCACGCTTATGGAGAATATCAATAAGTACGCGTTACCTGTATGAATCAACTTACGCGCATGCTCGTAGGGATTATCAACGTTAGTTGTGTAAACATGTCGTTGTCGTAACTTGTATTCAGAAAATGTACTTTCATATGAAACCTTATGCATTGACTAGTGGTTCGGATACGTAAATGAATTAGTCCTCGTATTGGGATGTACCTACTTTTGTGTGAAGGATACATTCTGGTAAATGAATAAGTACTCGTATTGGGATGTACCTACTTTTGAGTGATGGATACATTCTGGTAAATGAATGAGTCCTCGTATTGGGATGTACCTACTTTTGAGTGAAGGATACATTCTGGTAAATGAATGAGTCCTCGTATTGGGATGTACCTACTTTCGAGTGATGGATACATTCTGGTAAATGAATGAGTCCTCGTATTGGGATGTACCTACTTTTGAGTGAAGGATACATTCTGGTAAATGAATGAGTCCTCGTATTGGGATGTACCTACTTTTGAGTGAAGGATACATTCTGGTAAATGAATGAGTCCTCGTATTGGGATGTACCTACTTTCGAGTGATGGATACATTCTGGTAAATGAATGAGTCCTCGTATTGGGATGTACCTACTTTTGAGTGATGGATACATTCTGGTAAATGAATCAGTCCTTGTATTGGGATGTACCTACTTTTATGTGATGGATACATTCTGTACCTACTTTTGAGTGAAGGATACATTCTGTACCTACTTTTGAGTGATGGAT
This sequence comes from Cyrtodaria siliqua, assembly GCA_037043455.1. NCBI lineage: Eukaryota > Metazoa > Mollusca > Bivalvia > Adapedonta > Hiatellidae > Cyrtodaria > Cyrtodaria siliqua. The sequence continues at coordinate 48,334 of JAWPHD010001199.1, forward strand.
ACATTCTGTACCTACTTTTGAGTGATGAATACATTCTGTACCTACTTTTGAGTGATGGATACATTCTGTAGCCAAAGTAACACCGCCAATGCTCCGTCTCTGGGTATTCAGCCATACATGACTCGGGGACGCGACCCTGCCACATTCTGGAAAAAAAAAGCATAAATGTCTAATTATAAAGTATTACCTTTGTCGGCAGTTCTGCTCAACATTGCCTCTATTTATACGACAACTAGACCACGTCACTGATTAAGGGACAAAACGGCAATCTCAATACATTTTAACTGGTCTAGCAACTTTCCCTCGGTAATCCTATAGACTGGTACCCGGTTCGAAGTATTTGTCTACTGGTTTCCGAACTCGCTCTTATGATTTAACCGAACGTTAGATCTCTGGTTGCGATGGACATAACAGTTAGACCCGATGAGAGAGGATTTATAAACAGTCGTTCTCTACAAAAGGAAAACAACACTCGGAATCAAACGTTGAATGGTTTTAAAATCATTTTAAAAACAAACATCAGTACGCAATTACATAATTCGACATGCTTTCTCGACACAAGCGTGACGCCAATAAATTTACCTTTAAACCCCCCAAATAGTTTCAAATGACATGTTATATAAATGTAGGTTAGAATGTAAGATAGAAGTACAGCAAATAAAATTCCTTGTGTAAAATTTTGTTTTCTTTTGGAAGGTTAGAACAGCAGCCTAAATAGTGCTGCAATGCATTGTATTGGACTGTATGTGGAAGCCTCGGGTTTAAGTCACTTGAAGGATTTAAATAATTGATCCAAATTCGGTCCGGGATGGCTTTGATCTCACGATTTATGGATTACTAAGACCTGGTGTTGTCCATTGCACTAATGCGCCATCGAACACTCCATGAAACCCGGCCTCTCACTTTAAGTATAGTCTATAAGGGGTTCACACTCTCCATAGCTTCTTAGATCTATCATCAACATCATGAACGTCTAAATGTTATATTTCAGAAGGAATTCTACAACAACACCTACCAGTTAAAATAGTAGTTTGCATCTCCCAGTGTAGTGACACAAATACATGTATATAACATAAAAAAGTTTAAATTAGTATCGCATTTGTGATTGAACCCAAAGTTTGTTTGCGCAGTTTTAATAAGTTCCAACCCAAAAATTGTGTGCGCGGCTTTAATTAGTTTCATCCCAAAGATGGTGTGGCCAGTTTTATTTTGCTTAACCCCAAAACATGGTGTGCGCAGCTTTAATTAGTTTCATCCCAAAGATTGTGCGTGCAGTTTTATTTTGCTTCACCGCAAACATGGTGTGCGCAGCTTTAATTAGTTTCATCGCAAAGTTTCATTTTGCTTCACCCAAAACATTGCGTGCGCAGCTTTAATACGTTTCATCCCAAAGAGTGTGTGCGCAGTTTTATTTTGCTTCACTCCAAACACGCTGGGCGCAGATTTAATTAGTTTCATCCCAAAGATCATGTGCGCAGTTTTATTTTGCTTCACTCCAAACATGGTGTGTGCAATTTTAATTAGTTCCCTACCAAAGATGATGCGCGCAGTTGTAATTTATGTACACCCCAAATATGGTGTGCGCATTTGTAATTAAGTATAACCCAATAGATGGTGTGCACAGTTTTATTTCCATCCAATAGGATGTGTGCAAAGTTTTAATTAGTTTCAACCCAAACATGATGTGGGCAGTTTTAATTTAGTTTCGTCCCAAAGATGGTGTGCGCAGTTTTAATCACGTCCATGATTGTGTGCGCAGTTTTAATCATGTCAATGATTGTGTGCGCAGTTTTAATCACGTCCATGATTGTGTGCGCAGTTTTAATCATGTCAATGGTTGTGTGCGCAGTTTTTATCATGCCCATCCCAAAGCATCCCAAAAAGGGTTTGCGCAAGCTGACGATGTCTGAGATCGTACGGCTTGTTTGATATCTGCTATCAAATATCTGCTATCAATAAACCACAATAATAATTTAATGATTCAGAAACAATCTGAAACATGATTTCTTTCATAAATATGTTTATTTTATTTGTTATGGGTGGATACATATTCAAAGATTATTTTCTTCGTTGAATAATTACGTACATGTGTACAATCTATTCCTTGTTACATGTCGCATCGTTATGCAGATTTTTGCCTTTAATGATAAAATAAACATGTTGCATATTTTAAACTTTCGATGAAAACAATTAGTACTTGTATGAAAATTATTCCAAATATGTCACGGCTAAAAATTGTTAGTCATTCACTATTTATCTCAGTAATATTTCGTTAACGGACAGGTGTGTTTCGAATTTAGGAACCAATTGTTAAACTTCAGCAGGTTTTAATCAACAATGCCCCATTTGACATCAAAGTTACCATTTCTTTCATTGATACCCTCGTTTCACGCAGGTGGTCGATAACGTCAACAATTATTTATTGTATTTTCCAGCCTATTACCGCTATCAGTAATAATATTTATCCGTTTCACCAATTTACATCTGAGGTACATAAATTCCGTTATTTACCTGGTGAAAAATATTGATGTAATTACCAGGCTTTGTGATAAACACTGTAATCGTATTCATTATCGGCACATCAAAGGGAAAATCAAAACTATCAAAGACCGAAATTAGGGTCATATGAGCTAATTAATCTTAATACAATTAAATAGTCAATATGAAATGTTTCAATAAAATGTCTACTTTTGTGTCGAATTGCACAGGATCTGTGTTATATATTCGACGAAGAACGCACTTAATCACTTGATTACTAATTTAACTTTTATAACATTCGGCAAAGATCAAAGAATACACACCTCTGATGTCCATATACATCGAGAGATTCTTCGTCTGTATTTTTTCACCGAAAATCTTTACATTTCTTTGATATCGGATGAAAGTAGCGTGAAACAAATCGATCATACGTACAGGTTTGATTAAGTTTCAGTTAGGCCAAAAAAATAAATAGGTGTGTTTCCTATTGCATGCTCTAAAAAAATAGTGTCGGTAGGAATTTTCTTTTCTTTTTTTTGTTATTCTTTTTTTTTTTTTTGGAGCTAGTGTGAGATTCTACATGTATTTATCTCATAAACCCCATACAAGTTGATGATACAGCTGAAAGTTTCTCTGTGATGTCAGTTTACCTCGATATATTGTGATAAATCATTCTTCAGAACCAATTTTTTTTATTTTTTTTTATTTTTTTATTTTTTTTTTATTTTTTTCAAAAAAGGTTTTAGGGTCGGCTCCTTAAAAATAGGGTTAGGTCGGGCCACCGGAAACACAGGTATTTATTTTTTTGGCCTTATCACATTGCCAAACCTTTCAATCTCATGGAAAACAGTTGTCTATAACCCCGATAACTGACGTTAAGAGCACATTCCAGATCTGAAACTGTTTAATCTCATTATTTTTCAAATCAAATGAATTTTCAGTCGAATGCTAGTGTTTTTTAATCTTCTAGATCGTTTCATCTATATACAGAGTGAGACTTAAGACGATGACCTGCTGTCGCAAATACCCGCAGTGTGCCCCCTCTGGGTCCCAGAGGTGGTGACACGAATGAAAACAAGATTAACCTAAAATAATTTTAAACTTCTTCGAGTTTATACCCACGATAACGTGGTTTGATGATGTTCCATTTTCGGCCTTTCGACATCTGGGTCCCGGGATTTCAAAAAGATTGAATACCGGCTTCATGTTAAAGTACTCAATTTAATACACAAGATGGCACAATTTCATATTGCTTTTTTTCACCTGTGACAACTTGTTCCGGACCACTGGGACCCCAGATGTCTTAGAAGGCTTGACTTTAATTGTTTGGTAAAAAAGACTATACTGTGCATTAATCTGAGCTACTAATGCTCAATGTGCATGCAGTATGAAGGCATGTATCTCTAAGATACAGAAGAGGATTGTATGTGTACTATATAGGGAAGGAGGTCAAGTACATAGTTTGTAGACTGTCCCGAGATTTTTACTGTTTATTGAGAATCTCTATAATTCATCCATGTAATGAACTGACCGCAGAGCAATAAAATACCCATTTTCGCACAGCAGGGCATCAATTATCTGACAGCAGATAGGCACATTAAAAAAAATAGAAATTAGTTGGTGTAACAAAATGTTATCTGTAAATAGAGATAAGGCAGTGATATATACTTCTAACATTTAATTCTGCACGGACAAAGTTTTGGCTCATTAGCTGGCATGTTAGGTGATGTATTGCCATTTTATTGACCTCATGCTGGGTATGCCGACCACCAAGCTGATTATCATGTAACTTGAGCTGAGTAGAAACTACTACAGATTTTCGGGACAGTCTATAAACTGTACAATATATGTGTGTCATTGCTCTCAATTAATAAGATACAATGGTAAAAGTCTTTCCTATCAAACAATTATTTTATAAGTATTAGTTGCTGTACTCTTTGACAGGTTCAGTTACACGAAATTCGCCATTACATATTTGTGTTTGATTTTCACGGACATGTTCAAGGACATTTGCCTCTATATTCTGCATTGCATTGCATAGTGCACGTTGCATTATAGATGGAGACATTGTATATTACTGCTTCACATTGTATATATACGTTTAAAATGGAAATAAAAATACTTACTTTATTCCGCGCTTTATCCCGTCCATCGGAGCACAGGATAGTGCCTCTACGCAGTCTTTATATCTGTACTGGGGATAGTCCAGGAACCAGCCTGAATCTGCGATACCCCTTACCTCCACTTCCGGTGCCAATACTGCCATCTGATTGGCTACCCTGTCTAAATTGATTAAAACTCCCGTACCACCCGCACTGAAATAAAGTACGAAAACATATGAGATCAACTTGTACCCGTTTATGTATATATTATATGTTTACATATGGACTTGTAAGTGAGAAAGTGTCGATTCTTACGGATGGCGGGATGTATATAGTACTGGTTCTACCCAGGAAAATGGGGTTGTCTGCCTCTACCACAAACAAATCGACCGTCATATATGGCCTTAAAGGTGTTAAAAATACTTAAAACACCATTCAAACAAACAAACAAACAAACAATTTAGTTGTTACATTTATTCAGAGAGGCTAAATGTTTTCCTGAGATAAACCAGCGCATCCATGGCCAGGATAGTAAAGACGCTGCGTCTAATCATTTCTCGCCTCTCACCTTTGCAGGTTTGAATCCCACTGAGAGCTCGACTTGTCAAGTGAGAAAGTGTCGATTCTTACGAATGGCAGAAGGTATACATACTGGTTCTGCCCAGGATAATGGGATGGTCTGCCTCTACCCAAGGGATGGTCTGCCTCTCCCCATCACCCCCAAGGGATGGTCTGCCCACCCTCTCCCCCTTTGAATGTCATATAGGGTCTAACATGTGCTAAAGATGACGTAGAACACCATTAAAAACAAAACAAACAAATTAAAACAAAGTAATATATTATAACCTGTTACTGGTTTTATAGCTTGATGCAATTTTCTTTTCCATTTGAATTAATTAATTTGAATACAAAAAGCAAGTATACCTACCTACTTCCGGTGAGTATAAGTTTAGAAGCATGTTTCAGCCCCTTTGGAATGAGATCTTTTATAACTTGTTCCAGTATTAAGGAACCCATAAATGCGAACTCTGGAAAAGAAACACGGCGGATGTAAACGCTATGATATATAAATGTATGCATGTATAATAACTGAAAATAAAAAACGCGTTACTGTCTTGTTAAAGGAATTAGCACCCATGTGTTATGTTAAACACAGTAACCAACGAAGATACGATTGATATAGAAGATTTCTTAGATAAGTCACACCAGCGTATAAAATAAGAAGTTTATTTTCCTAGTAATACGTCTATGGAGTTCAAGTCCATTCTCAAAATACCTAAGATGTGCAAGTAGAGCTAATGCTGATATATGGCAGGCTGGTAACAGGCAACAGTTAATATTTGTATTGCTATATGATGCACGTACTAGGAACCAGCCTGAATCTCCATACTTCCGGTGCGAACAGTGCCATCTTATTAATGTTACAGTAATTTTACTTACCATTTCCGTTTGCCCCTTTTGGTGCCGAGCCGCTCCAAGTGTCGCTGGAACAGTATGGAATATATCTGCAAAAAGGAATGAATAAAATGAGGGAGAGGGGAGAATGGGGACAATATGGAACATGTTTGAAAATAAGAAGGAAAATATCATGGGAAAGGGTGAGGACACTATGGAATATATAGGCATAACATGATGATATTACGATGGGAAAGCGGAGAAAATACGGAATATAACATCAAAAGATGATAAAGGGAAGGACAATCTGGAATAATTCTGCAAATGAAAATGATACCATCATGGGATATAGGGGAGCAATGGTGAAATATTGAGTATATTCCAAATAATGCGAGTAGTACGGTTATATTCCATCATATAAAGATTATCATGCAACTTTATACAGTTCTTCCGTAAGCAATTATTCAATGCTTTTGACATGTCCAATAACTCTGAATTGTAGCTAATAGGAATTATGCCCCTTTTAATACAACTTTGAAATTCAACCTAACCTAGCTAAAAACTTGGCAAAATATCGACCTATGGACATGACACTTTATACAGGTCTCACTGATCAATATTCTATAGAGAGTTATGCCCATTTTCATAAAACTTGAATAATTTAAAAAAGTGTTTCATGAAGAATTACACCCCTTGTCAGAAAACGTCAGACTCCTAGTAAGACTGTCCTTGCTGAAAGAAGCACATGACAGGTGCAAATGTTCCGAGGAATACCCTTCTATTCATCAATATCTGGGTATGAACAGCAATATCAGGACTATATGCATTTATTTAATGACATACCCAAACATTAAAATCTCAGGCCGAACACACAAAAAAAAAATCGAGAAAAAACAACATTTGTTTTATTGAATAATAAAAGAATAATCATGTAATGTGTAAATACTTACACCACGTTGGAATGAAAATAATATGGATTTTCTTCTGGATTCCATGACAATATCCCTGTCACTGAAAAATAGATATTCTAAATTGAAATAGTATTTCTCGGTTGATAGTACTAATGTATATAATACAGTCCATTTTTAATAAAACACAATTGAAATTGCTTTTTGAAGAACTTGTTTTAATGTTTTAAAATAACATCATGTCATCTAGACATAAAATATTTATATCAGGTAAAACAAAAGCACGTGGAGCTGTATGGGTGGTGTGTGTGGCGTGCGTGTGTGTGTGTGGGGTGGGGTGGGGGTGGGGGGAGGCGTGTATGGGGAGGAAGAAAAACAACTTCTGTATTTTTTATACTAGAGATGTCATCTTGCAATACTATATGGCAACTGTTTTTAATATAATGTCAAAAATACGTTTCTGAAAATTGTTAACAATTCTGAGTTTCCCACATTAACGAAAGTGCGTATGTTCAGAATATTTCGGCAGGGGATTCCAACGTACATATTTTAAGTATTGAACCATCATTTGATTGTTTGTGTTTGTAGTTGGTTGTCAAAATCTCAGGGTGAATGAGGTCCGGACCCCTTGGTGAATGGGGTTCGGAACCCTTGCACGCACCCGTTAAATTCGCTACTGCTGCTATACATGGTAATATGTGTATCTTATACATATTATTTATGTTGTATGTATTATTGTATTTTGTATGTGGAAATGATGCATGTGTGTATTTTGTATGTGGAAACGTTACATGTGTGTATTGTGTTTGTGAAAACGCTATATCATTATGCTGTGTTCTTGTAGTGTGTACGTTATACGCATATGCAACGTCTATTGCATAAGTTGCGTATGTGTAACACGCGTCGTGCCTCTCCTAATTATTGCAATTATGCGAAGTATGAGTATCACATGTGTAGTGTCGGCTGTATTAATTGCGTCCCTAGTAGTTACTGCAATTGCCCAGGTCTGACGTATGGATATGAAACCGTTTGTTGCTTCCTTTGATGTGCCTTTGACTTAATCATGTTCCCGTACGGAAGCATATTTATGTCAAAGTCCATTCTACGGTTTGTCAGAAGATCTACCACTGTAGTACTAAAGGTGTTAATGTAACTATGCCACTAATTGGACGGCGCTTTTGATCTTTTTCCATGTTGGACATTCCCGCTATGTTGATTGTAGATATGAAGTAATCAACGTCTTGTGGATGCTCATCAACGTCCGTACCTCAATCATCGGCGGCCTGTGTTACTAGCTTGTTAAACGCAAAGATGACAGCGTTTAAGGCACGTTTCTTACGAAATAGCTCGTATACTACCTAGAGGTCGTGACAAGTATTTAAACACCGCTTTCCTGTGACTGCTACACTGTCAACACCTGGCAGGCTACATTCTTTAATCAGTGTATACTCCTCTTTAATCTTCTGTATGCCCTCTCTTATTGCCAGTTGTTATTCCAAAACGTTTAGATTTCTTAAAAGAAATCAGACTGTATAATTCATTGTAAAATATTTTTTATATTTGCATTTACTTGTTAACACGCCCTTTGACGGGCATTTGTTGCCCTGCATAAAGATATTACTACTTTTACCATATGATCTCTTATATATAAATAGTTTTAACAATATAGTTTTATATTAGTTTTTAATAACTTACTATTTCATTTTTCCATCCTTCATCAGTTTTTGCGCACAATATGACCTATATATGTGTCGACGTGCCGTAAAACACCATTCATTCATTTATTATTCCAAAACGTAACAATATTTACCCAGAAGCAGGTCACAGTCACTATGATAATTCAGTAGTGGATTTTCACCCCGTAAGACCAGGGAATGTAGATAGACGTGAGAAATATAAAAGATATACAAGAAAGGTCCTGGTAAGACGTGCTAGATAGAGTATGGTCTCATTGAGTTGGTTGATTTAAACATCTAGATGGGCGTAGCCAATCGATACCACGTATTACACTCTGATTGTAATATATGTATTACCCTGTGATATCAAGCATTACACATTGATTATAATCTATGTATAACACCGTGATACCAAGTATTACACTCTGATTATAATACATGTATTATCCTGTGATATCAAGCATTACACTCTGATTATAATATGTGTATTACACTAAGATACGATGTATTACACTCTGATTACAATTCATGTACTCTACTGTGATACCAAGTATTAAGCTATGATTAAAATCAATGTATTACACTCTGAGTATACTAATGTATGTATTATACCGTGATAACAAGCATTACACTCTGGTTATAATCAATGTATAACACTGCGATACCTAGTAGTACACTCAGATTATAATATATGTATTATATTGTGACAGAAAGTATTAAACTATGATTATAATCAATGTATTAGATTATGATACTATGTATTAAACTATGATTATAATCAATGTATTAGATTATGATAATATGTATTACACTCTGATTATAAACAATGTATTACACTGTGATACCATGTATTACATTCTGACTATAATATAAGTATTACGCTGTGATACCACGTATTACACTCTGATGATTATCTATATATAATACTGTAATACCATGTATAACACTCTGAGTATAATATATGTACAACACTGTGATACCAATTATTACACTCAGATTATGCTATATGTATTATACTGCGATACCAAGTATTATACTCTGACTATAGTATATGTATAATACTGTGATACCAACTATTAAACTATGAATTGATTATAATCAATGTATTACACTGTGATACCATGTATTACACTCACCTATAATCAATGTATTACACTGTGATACCAAGTTAATACACTACGATTATAATCTATGCACTACACTGTGATACCACGTATTATACTCTGATTATTATCCATGTATAAGACTGTAATACCATGTATAACACATTGGTTATACTATATGTATTATTCTGTGATACCAGGTATTCAACTATGATTATAATCTATGTATTACACTGTGATAACATGTATTAAACTATGAGTATATTCAGTGTACTACACTGTGATACCATAAATTACACTCTGATTATAGTATAGGTTTTACACTGTGATACCATGTATTACACTCGTATCACACTGTGATACCATGTATGACACCCTGACTATAATATATGTATTAACACTGCGATACCACGTATTACACTCTGATTATAATCTATGTATAACACTTTGATACCATGTATTACACTGACTCTGATTGTTATATATGTATTACACTGTGATACCATGTATAACACTAGTATAACACCGTGATAACATGTATTACACCCGTATAACACTATGATATCATGCATTACACTCTGACTATAATATGTATAACAATACTGTGATATCATGTATAACAATCTAATTATAATACATGTATTATATTGTGATACCATATATAACACATTAATTATACGCTATGTATTACACTGTGACACCATGCATAACACCTTAATTATAATCTATGTATTACGCTGTGATACCATGTATTACACTCTGATTATAATCTATGTATTACGCTGTGATACCATGTATTACACTCTGATTATAATCTATGTATTACGCTGTGATACCATGTATTACACTCTGATTATAATCTATGTATTACGCTGTGATACCATGTATTACACTCTGATTATAATCTATGTATTACGCTGTGATACCATGTATTACACTCTGATTATAATCTATGTATTACGCTGTGATATCATGTATTACACTCTGATTATAATCTATGTATTACGCTGTGATACCATGTATTACACCTGATTATAATCTATGTATTACGCTGTGATACCATGTATTACACTCTGATTATAATATATGTATTACGCTGTGATATCATGTATTACACTCTGATTATAATCTATGTATTACGCTGTGATATCATGTATTACACTCTGATTATAATCTATGTATTACGCTGTGATACCATGTATTAAACTCTGAGTTTAATATCTATGTATTACGCTGTGATATCATGTATTACACTCTGAATATAATCTATGTATTACGCTGTGATACCATGTATTACACTCTGAATATAATCTATGTATTACGCTGTAATATCACGCATTAAACTCTGAGTTTAATATCTATGTATAACACAGTGCAAACTTTTTTTCTTTTCTTTTTTTTAAATCGCAATAACCAGAAGAAATAAATATATCAATAATCAACAAGATATAATGTATGTGAAACCACTTTCATTAAATTAACGTTTTGTTTTTAAACTAAAACAGTATCATAAGAGATATAAAAAAAGTAAAAAGATCTTACTTCTAAAGTAACATTTTATCGGTTTTGACTTTTCGATAATCCGTGACGGGATCAAGGGAGGTAATGTTGCTTTGTAGTTGTTAACATGAAATAAAAAGGTGAGAACTTGTACCAGCTCCAACGTTTTAATTACACTTGAAAGGAATTCTAATTCACGGAATTGTTTAATTACTAAACTATTGTTCACCTGTAAGGTTTTTAGGTAGAATACAATTCTGTTTTAACTGACGGTGGGTGGGTAGAATACGTAAACAGAGTGGTTTTGTTCTTGAAATATTCGTTTTGGCTTCAACCAATGTATTTATTGAAAAATGCGAAGTTTCAAAGAAATTTTCTGATATACACATAAAACGTTTCTTTAGTATGATCACATACCTAATAACAAATGGATAGGAAACTACGAAATTTATTTTATTTCACATGGGACAGTGCGAAGAATTCACGAAATATTACATGACTTTAAACAAACATCTTTTTTGTGTGTATAATATAAGTTTCATTCATGCCAAAACCTACAGCGAATTTATTTCTACATGTATTTCAAATTAGGATTTTCCATACTAAAATATTTTAGCAAAAATGAGTTCACTGGAAAGCTTCACCACTTAAATCTGTTGAATTTAAAAAGAAAAGCCATTAAATGACGATTAGTTTTACTTTAATATCCACTTATGCTATTTAATACAAAACTGTTAAGGAGTTAGAAGAAACAGCAAAGGTCCAACGTAATGTTTATTATTAGGTAACTGTTATAACAACAACTACAACAACTACAACAACATCAACAACAACAACAACAACAACAACAACAACAACAACAACAAAACAACGTTTGGTACTATTGACATTTTAAATCAATAAAACCGAGACTGCAATAATGTTTGTATTTATCGTGTTCGGCGATTTCCAAATTTCTCTTTTCATGCTCTTTTAATTAATAATTTAAAAATAAACTTTAAAAACAATTACAAAGATGTCACGAAACATGATTATAGTTTGACTTAAGTTTATAACCTATATTATACAAATTAGTAAACATAAGATGGATGTTACTGTTTATAGTTTGCATTGTTGACGTTGGGATCAAGAACTTTTAAACGTCAACACTACATATAAACAGTAACAGTAATGTTGATTTTTGTTATATTATTTGTATTATTTAAAGGGAATGTAGCGACACAGGCCAAACAAGCTCTATTATTGAGAGTTCTGAAAAAACTTGAAAAAGGGTGAAAGAATTATCAAAATCGGATGATAAACAAAAAATATATGACCATTTAAAGGTTGTTCTAAAATGAATATGAGAGCCGCCATTTTTAGAACTATGACGTCATAGTTCCATATTACCATATATGGAATATTGATAAATATCATTTAAAACGAAGAAAATCACTGCAAATGAATAGTTTTTTTTTTACTGGTCATATAAATCATTATTGCCATTAAGTCATTATATATTTTGCATACAGTTGCTGTCATTTTTCCCCTATAAATCAGTTAATGTTCATACTTATAAATATTCCATATATGGTCATTTAGAACCGTGATGTCATAGCTCTCAAAATGGCCGCTTCCATATCCGTTTCAACAGAAACTTCAAATGATCATATCTTCTTTGTTTATCATCCGATTTTGATAATTCTTTCACCCTTATTCAAGTATTTCAGAACTCTCAATAATAAAGATGATTTGGCTGTGTCGCTACATTCCCTTTAAACAATATCTATAATTACAATAAATTCAAATTGGCAATAGTATTTAATCAACACAGTTTTGTTTACTTTACTTAGATTATTAATTTAAACGGATTTTAATATACTGAAGCGAAAAAGACACGCTACTCGGGAATTTCCACTTTATATTGTATGTACACTATGCTGCTGTTAATCGAATGGTACATGACTACGCAACTCCTTTCCTTTCGAAAATAAATAAGACTAAAACAACACAAAACACAGCAGGTACTATCCCTTCAAAGTTTCATTATTGACAGAGTATACGTTTGGCTCAAGCATGTGAGCAAACTTAGGATGCAAAATTTTGCAAACTCTTTACGTTAAATACAGTACTGAAATGGCTCAATTTTTCAAAGAGGAACTTCATCTTGTTACAAAGTGTACTGTGATAAAACGTCTACAACATCACAGTTGTGTCCATTCTCTGACTAACTACAACTATAATTAAACAAAACATCTTGGGATGTCTTTGGAATATTATGTGGAATTTAAGTGCGCAGTATATACAATATATAGCGGAAATTCCCGAGTTCGCTTCAGTATATATAAACCCTACAGTACGCCTTATACCGATTATCGGGGTAAATACTTTAAGAGTGTGAAAGCGGGTTAATATGAAAACTGCGTGATGAATCAGCTTAGATCTATACCTTAATTGAGCCTTTATATATTTCTGATTTTATCATAAACCTAAACAGATTTGTATTAAGACCATTAAATTCGTTGAAACATCTAATTTGTGTAACATTTCGACGTAGATGAAATAAAATTGAAATTAAATTGACGAAATTCCTGTTCGCGACGTGGTCGTTTGTTAACAATAATCGGGCGGAGAAATGATCAAAAGATTTAATTAGATCACATTGTATCAGATTGAATCAAATATGATAAGCCTATATATGAACTCCACATGCGATTACACATCAGAGAAATTTTTAAGTCCACAAAGCTTTCAATAGTCACACACCTGTAGTGTGAGCTTGCTGGAATGGTCGTTCGTATTACACGGCACGGTATGGGGTGGTAATCAAAGGACATAGCTTCTCATCCCGATCAATCAGTCCCTCAAAACAGTCTTTAGTTGGACATAAGGCCAATGCAACTTCTTGTTGACGGATATTTAAATCAGTTGACAACTTTCATTTCGCGATTTTCGGCTCAAACTGTTTTTTAGTTCGACATATTGTCAATGAAACTTTTAAAGCAGGGCACAACCTTTTATCGCGGTATGCGGGACTCAAAACTGTCTTTAATTCGACATCAGCCAAATATCATTGACATGTTTTTAATGAGGACACAGTTGTTCATCCCGCAATATGCGACTCAAACAAATCTCCAACTGGCGTTGATATTATTGCAACCTGTAAACCATTGCATGAAAATAAATTTAAAATTCAAAATACAAGCTGTTATTACGCAATGAACGTGTCTCTGCATTTACATTTGGACTGTTTTCTTTTCTTTTTCATTCCGCGAACTGAAACTCAAAACTGTCAACTGTTTGAGTTGAACATTTCCTTGAGTTGAACTAAAAACAACAACAGTCATGAGACGAAGAGATCTTAATATTAAGGGATCTTACTGACAGTATTATATCAGTGCAACTTTTCAGTCCGATTATTGGTACAACAAACTATCTCAAGTTGGATAAGATGTCATTTTGTTTTCAAAGGACCGCGTCTCATAGTAGGGTCTAATTTCCCCCCAATCACGTTGACATACAAACGGGTCTCTACCATTTCAAGTCAAAGAGTTTCAAGGTCTCACCTGTTGCTTTCAAATGTAGATGCACACTATACTTGCTGATTAAAATCTAGATGCACACTATACCTGCTGATTAAAATGTAGGTGCACACTATACCTGCTGATTAAAATGTAGGTGCACACTATACCTGCTGATTAAAATGTAGATTCACACTATAAATGCTGATTAAAATGTAGATGCACACTATACCTGCTGATTAAAATGTAGATTCACACTATACCTGCTGATCAAAATGTAGGTGTACACTATACCTGCTGATTAAAATGTAGGTGCACACTATACCTGCAGATTAAAATGTAGATGCGCAATATACCTGCTGATTAAAATGTAGATGCGCATTATACCTGCTGATTAAAATGTAGATGCGCAGTATACCTGCTGATTAAAATATAGATGCGCTATATACCTGCTGATTAAAATGTAGATGCACACTGTACCTGCTGATTAAAATGTACATGCACACTATACCTGCTAATTAAAATGTAGATGCACACTATACCTGCTGGTTAAAATGTAGATGCGAACTATACCTGCTGATTAAAATGTAGATGCACACTATACCTTCTGATTAAAATGTAGATGCACACTATACCTGCTGATTAAAATGCGTGTTTTGGAAGTCTGTGTTATGTGAATGCTACACTTCCTGTTTGACATTGTCATCTACGTTAGATGACCATTAGATCATTGGACAACGGCGATATTAAACATTACTGTTTGACATTGTCATTTACTTTATTTAGTTGACCATTAGATCATTGGACAATGGCGATATTGACCATTACTGTTTGACTTTGTCATCTACTTTAGTTGACCATTAGATCACTGGACAAAGGCGATATTGACCATTACTGTTTGACTTTGTCATCTACTTTAGTTGACCATTAGATCACTGGACAAAGGCGATATTGACCATTACTGTTTGACTTTGTCATCTACTTTAGCTGACCATTAGATCATTGGACAAAGGCGATATTGACCATTACTGTTTGACTTTGTCATCTACTTTAGCTGACCATTAGATCATTGGACAAAGGCGACTTTGACAATTACTGTTTGACTTTGTCATCTACTTTAGTTGACCATTAGATCATTGGACAAAGGCGATATTGACCATTACTGTTTGACTTTGTCATCTACTTTAGTTGACCATTAGATCATTGGACAAAGGCGATATTGACCATTACTGTTTGACTTTGTCATCTACTTTAGTTGACCATTAGATCATTGGACAAAGGCGATATTGACCATTACTGTTTGACATTGTCATCTACTTTATTTAGTTGACCATTAGATCATTAGACAAAGGCGCTATTGACCATTACTGTTTGATTTTGTCGTCTGTTTTATTTAGTTGACCATTAGATCATTGGACAAAGGCGATATTGACCATTACTGTTTGACTTTGTCAACTACTTTAGTTGACCATTAAATCATTGGACAAAGGCGATACTGACCATTACTGTTTGACATCATCATCTACTTTATTTAGATGACCATTAGATCATTGGACAAAGGCGATATTGACCATTACTATTTGACTTTGTCATCTGCTTTATTTAGTCGACCATTAGATCATTGGACAAAGGCGATTTTGACCATTACTGTTTGACATTGTCATGTAATTTAGTTGACCATTAGATCATTGGACAAAGGCGATTTTGACCATTACTGTTTGACATTGTCATCTATTTTAGTTGACCATTAGATCATTGGACAAAGGCGATTTTGACCATTACTGTTTGACTTTGTCATCTGTTTTATTTAGTTGATCATTGGACAAAGGCGATATTGACCATTACTGTTTGACTTTGTCATCTACTTTAGTTGACCATTATATCATTGGACAAAGGCGATACTGACCATTACTCTTTGACATTGTCATCTACATTTTTAGTTGACCATTAGATCATTGGACAAAGGCGATATTGACCATTACTGTTTGACTTTGTCATCTACTTTAGTTGACCATTATATCATTGGACAAAGACGATTTTGACCATTACTGTTTGGCTTTGTCATCTACTTTAGTTGACAATTTGATCATTAGACAAAGGCGATTTTGACCATCACTGTTTGACATTGTCATCTACTTTAGTTGACCATTAGATCATTGGACAAAGTCAATATTGACCATTACTGTTTGACTTTGTCATCTACTTTAGTTGACCATTAGATCATTGGACAAAGGCGATATTGACCATTACTGTTTGACTTTGTCATCTACTTTAGTTGACTATTAGATCATTGGACAAAGGCGATATTGACCATTACTGTTTGACATTGTCATCTACTTTATTTAGTTGACCATTAGATCATTGGACAAAGGCGATATTGACCATTACTGTTTGACTTTGTCATGTGTTTTATTTAGTTGACCAATAGATCATTGGACAAAGGCGATATTGACCATTACTGTTTGACTTTGTCATCTACTTTAGTTGACCATTAGATCATTGGACAAAGGCGATTTTGACCATTACTGTTTAACTTTGTCATCTGTTTTATTTAGTTGACCATTATATCATTTGACCATGGCGATTTTGACCATTACTGATTGACTTTGTCATCTACTTTATTTAGTTGACCATTAGATCATTGGACAAAGGCGATTTTGACCATTACTGTTTCATTTTGTGGTCATCTACTTTAGTTGACCATTAGATCTTTGGACAAAGGCGATATTGACCGTTACTATTTGACATTGTCCTCTTCTTTATTTATTTGACCATTAGATCATTGGACAAAGGCGATATTGATCATTACTGGTTGACGTTGTCATCTACTTTATTTAGTTGACCATTAGATCATTGGACAAAGGCGATAATGAACCATTACTGTTTGACATTGCATCTACTTTATTTAGTTGACCATTAGATCATTGGACAAAGGCAATTCTGACCGTTACTGTTTGACTTTGTCATCTACCTTATTTAGTTGACCATTAAACCATTGGACAAAGGCGATATTGACCATTACTGTTTGACATTGTCATCTACTTTATTTAGTTGACCATTAGATCATTGGACAATGGCGATATTGACCATTACTGTTTGACTTTGTCATCTACTTTAGTTGACCATTATATCACTGGACAAAGGCGATATTGACCATTACTGTTTGACTTTGTCATCTACTTTAGCTGACCATTAGATCATTGGACAAAGGCGATATTGACCATTACTGTTTGACTTTGTCATCTACTTTAGCTGACCATTAGATCATTGGACAAAGGCGATTTTGACCATTACTGTTTGACTTTGTCAACTACTTTAGTTGACCATTAGATCATTGGACAAAGGCGATATTGACCATTACTGCTTGACTTTGTCATCTACTTTAGTTGACCATTAGATCATTGGACAAAGGCGATATTGACCATTACTCTTTGACATTGTCATCTATTTTATTTAGTTGACCATTAGATCATTGGACAAAGGCGCTATTGACCATTACTGTTTGATTTTGTCGTCTGTTTTATTTAGTTGACCATTAGATCATTGGACAAAGGCGATATTGACCATTACTGTTTGATTTTGTCAACTACTTTAGTTGACCATTAAATCATTGGACAAAGGCGATATTGATCATTACTGTTTGACATCGTCATCTACTTTATTTAGATGACCATTAGATCATTGGCCAAAGGCGATATTGACCATTACTATTTGACTTTGTCATCTGCTTTATTTAGTCGACCATTAGATCATTGGACAAACGCGATTTTGACCATTACTGTTTGACATTGTCATCTAATTTAGTTGACCATTAGATCATTGGACAAAGGCGATTTTGACCATTACTGTTTGACATTGTCATCTACTTTAGTTGACCATTAGATCATTGGACAAAGGCGATATTGACCATTACTGTTTGACATCGTCATCTACTTTATTTAGATGACCATTAGATCATTGAACAAAGGCGATATTGACCATTACTATTTGACTTTGTCATCTGCTTTATTTAGTCGACCATTAGATCATTGGACAAAGGCGATTTTGACCATTACTGTTTGACATTGTCATCTAATTTAGTTGACCATTAGATCATTGGACAAAGGCGATTTTGACCATTACTGTTTGACATTGTCATCTACTTTAGTTGACCATTAGATCATTGGACAAAGGCGATTTTGACCAATACTGTTTGACTTTGTCATCTGTTTGATTTAGTTGACCATTAGATCAATGGACAAAGGCGATATTGACCATTACTGTTTGACATTGTCATCTACTTTAGTTGACCATTATATCATTGGACAAAGGCGATTTTGACCATTACTGTTTGACATTGTCATCCACTTTATTTGACCATTGGATCATTGGACAAAGGCGATTTGGACCATTACTGTTTGACTTTGTCAACTACTTTAGTTGACCATTAAATCATTGGACAAAGGCGATATTGACCATTACTGTTTGACATCGTCCTCTACTTTATTTAGATGACCATTTGATCATTGGACAAAGGCGATATTGACCATTACTATTTGACTTTGTCATCTGCTTTATTTATTCGAGCATTAGATCATTGGACAAAGGCGATTTTGACCATTACTGTTTGACATTGTCATGTAATTTAGTTGACCATTAGATCATTGGACAAAGGCGATTTTGGCTATTACTGTTTGACATTGTCATCTACTTTAGTTGACCATTAGATCATTAGACAAAGGCGATATTGACCATTACTGTTTGACTTTGTCATCTGTTTTAGTTGACCATTATATCATTGGACAAAGGCGATACTGACCATTACTCTTTGACATTGTCATCTACTTTATTTAGTTGACCATTAGATCATTGGACAAAGGCGATATTGACCATTACTGTTTGACTTTGTCATCTACTTTAGTTGACCATTAGATCATTGGATTAAGGCGATTTTGACCATTTCTGTTTGACATTGTCATCTACTTTAGTTGACCATAAGATCATTGGACAAGTCGATATTGACCATTACTGTTTGACTTTGTCATCTACTTTAGTTGACCATTAGATCATTGGACAAAGGCGATATTGACCATTACTGTTTGACTTTGTCATCTACTTTAGTTGACCATTAGATCATTGGAAAAAGGCGATATTGACCATTACTGTTTGACATTGTCATCTACTTTATTTAGTTGACCATTATATCATTGGACAAAGGCGATATTGACCATTTCTGTTTGACTTTGTCATGTGTTTTATTTAGTTGACCAATAGATCATTGGACAAAGGCGATATTGACCATTACTGTTTGACTTTGTCATCTACTTTAGATGACCATTAGATCTTTGGACAAAGGCGATTTTGACCATTACTGTTTAACTTTGTCATCTGTTTTATTTAGTTGACCATTAGATCATTTGACAATGGCGATTTGGACCATTACTGATTGACTTTGTCATCTACTTTATTTAGTTGACCATTAGATCATTGGACAAAGGCGATTTTGACCATTACTGTTTTATTTTGTGGTCATCTACTTTAGTTGACCATTAGATCTTTGGACAAAGGCGATATTGACCATTACTATTTGGCATTGTCCTCTTCTTTATTTATTTGACCATTAGATCATTGGACAAAGGCGATATTGATCATTACTGGTTGACGTTGTCATCTATTTTATTTAGTTGACCATTAGATCACTGGACAAAGGCGATAATGAACCATTACTGTTTGACATTGCATCTACTTTATTTAGATGACCATTAGATCATTGGACAAAGGCAGTTCTGACCGTTACTGTTTGACTTTGTCATCTACCTTATTTAGTTGACCATTAAACCATTGGACAAAGGCGATATTGACCATTACTGTTTGACTTTGTCATCTACTTTATTTAGTTGACCATTAGATCATTGGACAAAGGAGATTTTGACCATTACTGTTTGACTTTGCAATCTACTTTATTTACTTGACCATTTGATCATTGGACAAAGGCGATATTGACCATTACCGTTTGGCATTTTCATCTACTTTATATAGTTGACCATTAGATCATTGAACAAAGGCGATTTTGACCATTACTGTTTGACTTTGTCATGTGTTTTATTTAGTTGACCAATAGATCATTGGACAAAGGCGATATTGACCATTACTGTTTGACTTTGTCATCTACTTTATTTAGTTGACCATTAGATCATTGGGCAAAGGCGATATTGACCATCACTGTTTAGCATTTGCATCTACATGTACTTTATTTAGTTGACCATTAGATCATTGGACAAAGGCGATATTGACCATTACTGTTTGACATTGCATCTACTTTATTTAGTTGACCATTATATCATTGGACAAAGGCGATTTTGACCATTAATTTTTGACTTTGTCATCTACTTTATTTAGTTGACCATTAGATCATTGGACAAAGGCGATATTGACCATTACTGCTTGACCCTGTCATCTACTTAATTTAGTTGGCCATTAGATCATCGGACAAAGGCGATATTGACCATTACTGTTTGACATTGCATCTACTTTATTTAGTTGACCATTATATCATTGGACAAAGGCGATTTTGACCATTAATTTTTGACTTTGTCATCTACTTTATTTAATTGACCATTAGATCATTGGACAAAGGCGATATTGACCATTACTGCTTGACCCTCTCATCTACTTGATTTAGTTGGCAATTATATCATTGGACAAAGGCGATATTGACCATTACTGGTTGACGTTGTCATCTACTTTATTTAGTTGACCATTAGATCATTGGATAAAGGCGATATAGACCATTACTGTTTGACATTGCATCTACTTTATTTAGTTGACCATTAGAACATTGGACAAAGGCGATTTTGACCACGTGTTTAAATCAGGACGCAGCAATTTCATCCTCTTGCAATATTATACATTGGCAGTTCGAAATTATGTTGAGCATAAGGCCATTGCAATTTGATAGTCTAAGGTAAATTGGTTATTTCTGAAAGAAAATTGTCGAAATATATCTAGCGATTCTTGAGGAGAAAAGTAAATAAGGTTTCGGATATGTTAAAGTGACGGAGGATATTTTAGACGTCGTATTTTCCATGTTTTGTTACCTTTGTCGTTGGTTTAGTCTTCTTTAGGAAGTTTAATTTCATGCAGGACCAATACTACCTTTCACATTACATTTGTACTTGCAAACTGTCTTAATGTCCTTCGTATGATTAGCAACTACAGTTAGTCCAACCAAGAGACAAGGCAGTACAACTGTCATATTTAGTGATACACTTGTATAAGACCATAGTTACGTCGGTTGTTGTTGATAAATATATCAAATATGTGAGTGAGGTTTGGTGCACCCTAGAACCTGGTTTAAACCTCTAACGACCTGTTGCCACCGACCGTTCAATGCGGCACCCCTATTGTCAATCGGTTTGTGTTACTAGTGTCCCATATCTTAGTTTTCCTATGTCCGCTGAATGCTAAATTTTCGGTTAGACTTTTATAACTTAGTAATTTGATATAGCGGCGTTTTACATTAGATATCGGCACCCATACCGTTTTCATATGACAAATTTCTCCATGAGAACAAACTTGGACTTAAAACTAAACAAGTTCATGATTCGGCATCATGTAAGCTTTGTATTTGCTAACATGAACATAAAGTCTTGTTCCTCTGATGTTTTGCTGTGAGATTGATTTGTCTAGCATTTTCTTAATAGATTTATGATTATCCCCCATCAAAGTGGTTGCAGAATATTTATATCGAAGACGGCAAGTGGCGGGGCCTGACGTTTTACTTCCGTGGCCTTTGATGCTGGTTTTGAAGTAAAATACCTACGCGGATTATCGCGGTTATCAATCAGCACAGCGGGTAAAAGCCATCAAATCATTGAGTTTATTTCAATTTTTCGTATGATATGTAATAAACATTAGTGACAGTTGGCTATGGGCAATAACGCTGGTTAACAAGTCTTATTCATTAAGTAAGGTTAATTTCTTCAGGTAATAAAGATGCTATCTTAACGGTATCTTTGTAATCTCTAATTTGTTTTGTGATTAAATACCGTTTTTGTATTAATTACTGTACTGCATATCGTCTGATAACTTTTTATCTGTATCATTACAAATTGACGATGGCTGTTTTAATCAAAGGAACGGCGTGTGTGATGTTTTAATCGATTACCAGTATGAAATATCTATTAAGGAGGGTAGAAACCAATCAGAATCATTCTGTAGTTGTTTCGTACAAAGTTGCTCAAATAGTTTAAATTAGTCTTCTTTTTTTTTTTTAATGATACCTTGGTGGGGCTCGAACCCTAACCCTACAGTTTGTAGTTGCACCGCATGCTCGTATTAAATAGTATAATTATAAAAACTGTTACGATATACAATCTGATTGGTTCGCAATCTAACTGATTCCTAAATAAATGTACACGAAAGCGATCGCATACAGTAGTAACCATTTATCTGCTTTGCTTTCTGAATTGTTTTATGCTATATCTGCTATATCTGCTCGCCCCCCCCCCCCACCCCCTCCCACCCCCACCCCATCCGCAACACACACACACACACACACACACACACACACACAACACACACACACACACACACACACACACACACATCACCACCACACACTACCCCCAACAATTTGAAGAAAAAACGGTTAGCACTCAAAAAGTACCTTTTCCCTACATAATGTTGCGTGTTATGGTGTAACTGAGCGTGGTTATTATTTTTGTTGTGTTTTAAATTTTATGAACAAGTTTTGTCTCCCATATAATTGTTTGGATCCCGCAATAATTGAAACATACTTTTTTCATTGTCAAATTGCGATTTCAAAAAGTTTGTCCCACCCAATAATTGAAACGTTCCTAGGCCCATGGGAGAGAGTTAAGTATGTTATTGCATTCTGTTCTAGCTATTCAATCTTGTAGGAATAACGTGTCTGAGATAGCCCCAGGAACTTTTTTTCCACAGACCGTTCGAAAGGATGACTCTTCTTTGGGCTGTTGTCTCTATTTTATGTGCTTCATATCTGCATGAAAGTTATATTTTGGGTAAATCCAGTTCGTTGGACTTAACATTAGACTGTGCTATGGAAAGGGCGAAACTATGCATTTGCTTGAACTATACTACCTTTTCGTCTTTTCGGCCATCCTTTGGAACTCATATATTTCTTCATGCTATTGGCCCATCTCATTTGACAACTGACATTATCAAAGCAGTACCAGCCTCCTGAAAATATAAATCACACATATATAAATCACACATATGAAATATATGTTATACTAATGTAGAAAACACATTCGACGTAGAAGACTTAGCCTTATCTAAAGTTTTAATGGAATTTCAACCTCATTAGCATATCTGCATTTAACGTCATTTCATTGGATGAAACCTTACATGTGACGTCGCTTTTAAAAAGTTTACGCATGCGTAAATTCCTCTTAGGGGAACTACTTTTCTTGCGCAGTAACCATAATATGTATTATTTTATTTCAAATGTCTCTTTTTTCTTAAAACGAAAAGTTGAAATTATGAAGACTATTTTTGTTTTTATAGAGTTTATGCATGTATAAACGTTGACGAATCACGCATGCATTTAACATAATGTCGTCGGACTTATTTAATTTCTTTGTGATTCGACAAATTTACAAAAAAATAAATTCAATCCCATCACAAATATTAAAAAGTTCACTCCCCTGCAGAAAGTCATATTGACGACATTTTTTGTTTTATCATCATGTAAAATACATATAGTGTTTGTATTTTAATCTATTAACGATCATTTAACCCGTAGACTCACCTTCAAGAAAAACAATCCACTTTTTGCTTCCATAAGATTTCCTCATGAAGTACCTGTAAAAAGAAATCAAACGACTTTAAAGAGGGGGATTAACGGTTTAGCTTGTTATACTATAATCAAATAGGAAACTTAAATACGTCTCTCTTAAGATTTTAAAGAAAATGTGTTTATCCAAATGTATTAAAGTAATCTAATATATCACTCAAAGGTCCTTCACACTGCCAAGGGCTTTGATTTGGGAAGTTCAAAAGACTGTTTAAAGTTTTTGTCATCTCGTGTTTTAGTACATAAGATGATTTTGGCGCTTGACTTTAGATCGATGATCAAACGTCATATCAAACATCGATTCTCTTAAAGTTCTCCGGCCATGTTTTGTTTCATGAACATGTTTATGTTTATTTAAATCGAAATCAATACACAACAATTGATATTTACAATTCACACATTGCAATATCTGTGAAAAGCGAGAATAAGATTTTATTTGATGACGTAGAAAATTTTGAACAGGTAAATTAATCCACAGGTAACTGTATTTATCGATTATCTGGCAATAGTTGTGCAGCTATACTATTCAGATTCATCTCATTTCCCCGTGCAGTCACGCAGTGATAAAAGTAGTATCTACGTCATGCAAATAATACTTATTTTTGCATACAACTTAGTAGCGGATTTACATATATGTTTCTCTTTGGGACTTTCAAGAAATGTTCATATGATGTTTAAGAGTTAAATTTGTTAATTGACAATACTACAAAAAGGGTGGCCATTCATCTTTAAGAGTGAATAAAGGTCCTATAAGCACTTCTGCTCATAAATAGTTTTCTCTAAGACCACTATTCTCAGGCGTTTTATTGTATTCTTGCATAATGTTCAACTACTATTGGGTTAGTTTTGTGTAATTTCTATTAACGTTAAAAAAAGTGCAAATGCTAAAAAACAAAACAACGGAAGTCGTATCTTCAATGTGATTTTGAAATAGTTGTTTCGTCCCCTCCCGCCTATGTTTATGTTATCATTGTTCGTGTCCCCAACTCTCCCGTCACCCCATCCCCACCCAACCCACATAGTTGTACTCTTTTGTAGACACACACTCTTTCAGGGAGGGGAAGTCAGTATGAATATATTAAAACCTACTTAAATACGTAATACAGACTCTAAATGCAACCGTCTATTTCCTTCTCGCCTCTCACCCTGCGGGTTCGAATCCCACTGGGAATCCCACTGGGAGCTCAACTTGTAAGTGAGAAAATGACGAGTCCTATAGATGACAGGAGGAGGTATACAGTATTGGTTCTACTCAAGAATAAGTGGTTGGTATGCCACCACCACAAAAAAATCGACCGTCATACACAGCCTAAGTGTAACTAACCAAACTTTGGAAAGATACAAGAAAGGGAAGTATTCCATCAAACAGTGCCCGCCAAGTTCAACCGCACAGATAGGCTAATCTTATACAATATTTAAAAATCAGCCGCACAGATAGGCTAATCTTATACAATATTAAAAATCAGCCGCACAGATTGGCTAATATTATACAATATTAAAGTTCAACCGCACAGATAGGCTAATATTATACAATATTAAAATTCAGCCGCACAGATTGGCTAATATTATACAATATTAAAGTTCAACCGCACAGATAGGCTAATATTATACAATATTAAAATTCAGCCGCACAGATTGGCTAATATTATACAATATTAAAGTTCACCTACACAGGTAGGCTAATATTATCTAATATCAACACAGGTAAGCGGTATGCTAATTAACACCAACATGGTCAACCCTAAAGTTCATGTATAACAGCAATATCAGTTTGTGACACATTAGTGTTCTTTGTTAGTTTTTTTTAACATGTTCAAGGCAGCTTGCAAGAATGCCGATAATGATAGTCATTTATTAAGGCTACTTCAAAGGGGTCGTTAGTCCATTTGATGTTATACATCGTGTAAGTGTACTGGTTCGTTTGTTGATAGTTTCGTTTGATCAGTGTTTGACGGCCTTTAACATACACGTGGTCAATAGCGGCACACAGGCTGTAATTACAAGGTGGTTATCAGTGAAAACGGCCATTACAAATATAATGGTAAATCAGCCTTTTATGGCTGACCATCGTCTTCCTATGTTTAATCTACTGGTATAACCTCCTTTTTT
The DNA here is from genome assembly GCA_037043455.1 of Cyrtodaria siliqua. Taxonomy (NCBI): domain Eukaryota; kingdom Metazoa; phylum Mollusca; class Bivalvia; order Adapedonta; family Hiatellidae; genus Cyrtodaria; species Cyrtodaria siliqua. Next base: position 74,922 of record JAWPHD010001199.1, read on the forward strand.
TAATGAGATATGTGTTTTTCCATACTGAAGCTTGATTGTTACTTGTTGTACTTAAGATTTAAAAGTAATACATGACATGTATGAGAATATAACACATAACGTATGCTTATTAAAATTTTATATTACTGTCAATACTAGTTGCAGTAGTGTGCAGTATATCTTAATTGTATATATGGCCGGTAATATAACTTTTTTAGTATGACAAAAACGGTCACAAAGAAAGTGGAAAACATGACATTTATAAACAATACTCATAGATTTGAGAAATGTAAACAAACTAGGAATATCTAGGTCATGTTTTTAATATAGTTCACTTGTAAACGCGCTTGTTGATTTTATATAGAATGTATATCGTTAATATGATAACAAATTATATTTCTTCTAGAGTCTTAACGATCAATAGTTACAATCTGACCAATACAGATACCTGATCGTCACCATGCAAATGGCTCCTCGTATCGGCTAGGTAATGTGCACAATAGGACCTGGTTTAAACCCCAACGTATTTTATGTCACTGACCATTCAAATGCTTTGTTTGTTTGGTGGAGGCAGACCACCCACTTTTTCTGGGTAGAACCAGTACTGTACACCTCCCGCCTTCCGTAATAATCGACACTTCCTCTCTTACAAGTCGGGCTCCCAGTGGGATTCGAACCCGCAACGGTGAGAGGCGAGAAGATTTACAACGCAACGTCGTTAAAGACTCGGCAACGGAGACTGTTATTGTCCGCGGTCGTCAGTGTAAAGACGTTGCGTTTGAAACCTTCTCGCATGTAACCGCTGCGGGTTCGAATCCCACTGGAGCCCTGAATTAAGAGTTACCAACTCGCAATTCATTTTACACATATTCAATCACGGTTATTTTAAAAACCTGTATAAAACTCCTATACTTTTAATCAGCACATATACATTATAATAATTATGACCTGAACACCTGGATAGAGTTTTGATAAACGGGTTTGGTAGTGTAATTTTGCCGTTATTTAGCGGGTTAGTTTATTTAATGGCTAAGAGTCAAAACGCTACCGGACAAATAAATCGAGGTGCTAGTTTTAATACTAGATAAATACACCAATATTGCCATGTGTCCCTTTAACCAGGAAAACAGTTGTATGGTAGTGCCGATAAACTAATTGCTAATTTGTGCTGTTATTCCAAGAACGTGAGTTATTCATGAACACCGGTTACGCTTTGAAGACTACAAAGACTTAAAGAGAAATAACGGAGCAAGACTGACAGGGTTTAGACATCTCTCATATAATATACGGAACATAAGTCAGAGGAAATACGAAAAACAAAAGAAAAGATTAATGTATTAAATACCTTTCTTTATATCTGTAAGTTAATAAGATCTTGATTTATAGCTTCGTTTGTTGTTATGACATTTGTTAGGTGTTTCTGTCATAATAGAAATGATTGCAATAATGCCGTGTTGTATAATATTCACGCCATCAAACAAACCCGTTATAATAGAAAAAGCTAAGTTCAAGAAAAGGCTATCCAAATAATCTAAGACATTAATAGAGAAGGTGATATAATCTAAAAATCGTGTTGTTGAGTTCAGCACCGACTGTAGATAATGTGACATGTATTGAATCCATGTTGTTGGATTTATCACGGAACGTAGAGAAGGTGACATCTCAAATCCGTGCTGTTCAGTTCGGCACGGACATATATCATGTAACATTTCTAAAATCCATGTTGTTGTCTTCAGCGCGAAGCGTAGAGAAAGTAACATCTAAAACCCGTACTGCTGAGTTCAGCATGGGCATAAATCAGGTGATATTTCTAAAATCCATGTTGTTGGGTTCAGTAAGGAACGTAAGGAAGGTGACAATTCTAAAATCAGCGTTGACTGTGTTTCATATAATGTGTGTAATTTAAAATCTTACAAAGACACAATCAAACTCCCAGTACCAGCTTCCTAGATCCAGTACCAGCTTCCTAGATCCAGTACCATCTTCCTAGATCCAGTACCATCTTCCCAGATCCAGTACCAGCTTCCTAGATCCAGTACCAGCTTCCTAGATCCAGTACCATCTTCCTAGATCCAGTACCAGCTTCCTAGATCCAGTACCATCTTCCTAGATCCAGTACCATCTTCCTAGATCCAGTACCATCTTCCTAGGTCCAGTACCATCTTCCTAGATCCAGTACCATCTTCCTAGATCCAGTACCATCTTCCCAGATCCAGTACCATCTTCCTAGATCCAGTACCATCTTCCTAGATCCAGTACCATCTTCCCAGATCCAGTACCATCTTCCTAGATCCAGTACCATCTTCCTAGATCCAGTACCATCTTCCCAGATCCAGTACCATCTTCCTACCATCTTCCTAGATCCAGTACCAGCTTCCTAGATCCAGTACCATCTTCCTAGATCCAGTACCAGCTTCCTAGATCCAGTACCAGCTTCCTAGATCCAGTACCAGCTTCCTAGATCCAGTACCATCTTCCTAGATCCAGTACCATCTTCCTAGATCCAGTACCATCTTCCTAGATCCAGTACCATCTTCCCAGATCCAGTACCATCTTCCCAGATCCAGTACCAGCTTCCCAGATCCAGTACCATCTTCCTAGATCCAGTACCATCTTCCCAGATCCAGTACCAGCTTCCCAGATCCAGTACCAGCTTCCTAGATCCAGTACCATCTTCCTAGATCCAGTACCTAGATCCAGTACCATCTTCCTAGATCCAGTACCAGCTTCCCAGATCCAGTACCATCTTCCTAGATCCAGTACCAGCTTCCTAGATCCAGTACCAGCTTCCTAGATCCAGTACCATCTTCCTAGATCCAGTACCATCTTCCTAGACCCGGCTAGGATAAACAGAAGCCACCGCTGCAGCGGAGAGCAACGACGGGCAATACAGTGTGCATATCTATAGATACAATATTTCATCTGTCTTCACACACAGTCCAGACTCTATTGTACCTATACCTTTAGGACGTCCTACTGGTTAAAAGTTGGAGGGACCACACACACATGCACACACACACGCACGCACGCATACGATGAATACACTTATTTATAATGGCAATCACAATGGGAAACGGTAGTGCCTATATGAATCAAGAAATATATTTTCGTATACGAAACTACACATACAACGCACAAAACAGAGATAGTTGTGCATATAATTAACGACCCATACGCCAGCAAAGTACAACAGTATCTTTACAATGATTAAAATGTCGTAAAGACGTCTTTATCACTGCAGCCACGCATTTACGTGTTTGAACCAACTGATGCGAATACAAAATGTATCAAACTAAAACAGAACAGTTCTAAAATTGCAAGATTGATTAATAACAGATGAAAAAAAATAAGCCTCTGTTAAAAACTTGTTTCAAAATTGCAAACTTAATGCATATACAATCACGCGACAGACAACTGGAATGCAGAAAGGTCGAACGGTTCTTACATCATTAGAAATCATGCGAACTAAAGATGAATCGTCCCCATAGCGATTTGCTTACCAGCACTTTCCAATATCACATAGATCTTAACAACCTACTAAAATTAAAGTTCTAACCTATACTATAATTATCAAAATGTAGATAATAAGTCGTGTTTCTTTCGATTGTTTACATGATGGTGTCACGGTGTTTATATTTGAGCTATGGTCATGTGACAAATTATCATGTGACAGCAGACTACTTTCTTAGACGTTGACAGAGGTCAATGTAATGGCCTCTGGGAGAGATTGGTTAACTATACAGATAAAGGAAGCATACACACCAGTGATTCTAACAGCAACACTGAAGACGAAGGCGGCATCCCAAAACAGGTGATTTTTGACAGTGAAAGACATCATCTTAACTAAAGATAAAAGAGGCATCCCAAACCAATAATTCCACCGTCAAAACATGTCATTTGGACTAAAGATGAAGCAGTCATCCTACACTAAGATTTCTAATAGCATAATACATCGCGTGGACTAAAGATGAAGGCGGCATCCCAAACCATTGATGTCCAATAGCATAAGACATCTCGTGGACTAAAGATGAAGGCGGCATCCAAAACCATTGATTCCTATAGCTATAGGAATCTCAAACTTATTATTGCTAACATCAAACGATATCATGTGAAGTAAAGATGAAAGATGCATCCCAAACCAATGATTTTAACATCAAAAGACATCATGTGGACTTATGATGAAGCTGACATCCCAAACCAACGATTTTTAATATCATAAGACATCATGTGAATTAAAGTATGATGGAGGAATCTTAAACTGATTATTTCTAACGTCAAATGATATCATGCGGACGAAAGATGAAGGCGCGCCCTCGCCCCATCCCCTCCCACCACCACCACCACCACTCTAAACCAATAATTTTTAATAATATAAGACATCATATGGACTAAAAATTAAACAGGTATCTCAAACTAAATACTTTCAATAGCATAACAGTATATGGAATAAAACGAAAGGAGACATCCCAGAGCAATGCTTTCCCGGCGACAAATCATGCGGACTGAAGCTGGAGGAGGCACCCCAAACCAATGATTTGTAACACTTACAAGCTGTTACTTGAGTATCTACCGACCTATTTGATATAATATCAATATCAACTTAAATCTCATTATAGGTAGAAAAATCTCCTCTTCGGTAGATCTCATTTAGAGTAAGAAAGGAAAGGGGCGAAACCAACAAATTAAAAAATTGCCTATGATGAGCGAGCAAGGTTAATTTGTTAAACGTCCTTTATTTCTTTTTAGTTTTTCAAAATGTGAAACCAAACTCCTGCGAAACAAACATTAATACTGAGTCTAAATGAATATTGTTTTTTAACTGTTTATAAATAATAACTTTTTCCTACAAATGGGTTTATTAAGCAATGTCTAGAGTTGGGCGTTGGAATAAATCAACCAATCCTGCGATTGCTGTTTTCTCCTTCCATAGATCCTCTTTGCTCGAAACGAATTAAGCATTGAAATGTTCAATTAGAATTTGATATCGAAGTAATTTATATTTACAAGCACGAGATCTGAACCCTTCATTCACCGAAAGTTTTTGTCAACATAGTCTCTTATACGATGTTAAATTGATAATTACAGCTTAAAATACTTGTATTGTGCAATTTTAAGGAAAGGTCGGATTAAATAGTATACCTTTTAAACTTAAGAGGCCGCTGTTCGAAAACACCAAGAATTAAGTGGATAAATCATTTTCATTAAATATTTATCTTGTTCGAGTAATTTGTGAAAGTCAAATTATAACGATTTGTTCATTGATAAAATTTCAAAGTTCAAACCAATGCACCTAATCCACGCCGCCCATTATGAATGATACATTATTACTCGCTATTTTAGTTAAACCATTTTAGGAGCTATCGTATATACAGGAAAGTAAATTGTCGAAAAAAATGGGTTTAAGCAGGCAATTATCGGGTATGAATGGGTATGGAAAGTATCGTATTAGTTATTGTACTTCAATTACATCAGTTAAGGTCAGGGTTGATAATAACATCGATACGGTCAACGCTAGTCCTATTCAGTGATTCAAGTCGTATAATCGAGCGTCATATATAACCTTGCATGTGTTGAAAATGACGTAAAATGACGTAAAAGATCATACAAACAACCAAACAAACAAACGTATTCGACACTGGTATGAAATTATGAATTAGTTCTGTTCTGTTCTATGAATTAGCGGTGGCATTTAAATTAGGAATAAAGACACACTATTTAAATAGTGACGATGTATTGGCAAAAACGAACGATACAGTTTTGGTATTGAAAATACGTTCTTAAATATTAAAAAGGGGCATACAGCCAACAAGTAATAATCGACTAAAAAGAAAATTGCAAAATTAGTATCTTAACACATATGGTTAATTCGGTAGTTATCCTTGGGCAGCCTCGTCCATTGGACGGGGGTGTAAACCGTGCTGTCCCGTGTTTCGGAATTTATATATTCTCCGACCACAGGCACAGGGAGGAACCATATACAATGCATATAGGCAATTGCTGGAGTAAGGCGCAGTTTTCGGATCCGCTCTCTCTGGGGCGACTCGAACTGCCATACGTGTTGATAGCCGTTAAACGAAAATTCTAACTCAATTCAGTAAAAAGTAAAAGTGATATATTTAGGTTTAAAATGGTCAATATTATTATCATTAGACACGTTTCGGTAGTTTTTTACCAACGATGTTATGCGTACCATGAATTTAACAATAACTTTAAATGAAGCTTCAATAATATTTGTTTCAGGCAAACAATACCATTAAAACACTTTGATTTCTAGCTTTAATTTAGTGTTCTCGGTTTTCATTAGTTCACGCTTTGTCATCAAAGAAATTACAATAAATCATATTAGTGGGATCAAAGCTACCGTATGCAGACGACTTGGTGTATGCAGACGACTTACGGTATATAAAATGCAGACGACTTGAACGAGTTCTAAATGTACTTTTACTAAATGAAGGATCAACTGAAATGTTGCGGAAAACGTGCGTATATCTTCTACTTAAGTCTTAATAGTTTACAAAGATTGCGAAACAAGTTAAACAGCTTGTGTCGCAACTAAATATTGATGGCGCGGATGACAACGTTATATGAGCTCGATTTTAAATGGGAAAGTGTACGGAAGGTGCATGCTGGGAGGTATGCAGTACTAGATCTACCCAGGAAAAATGGTGATCTGCCTCCAACATTAAAAATCGACCGACATAATAATATGGCCTAAAGTATACTGAAAATGGCGTACAGCAACATTCAACCAACCATATATCTCGGGTAAAATGCATGCGTCGGTGTGGTAGTCCACCGCAAGCTCCCATACACAAGGCTTTTATAGCTGGGGAAGAAGAATTGAATTGAATGTTGTTTAACGGCTCATCAACACAGTATATATTATTTAGAGCCGCCCCATAGAGAGGGGAAGGATACATATGAATCCGCGAACCTGCCCTACTCTTATTATCGAATAGATTATTATGGTTCTTTAACGTGCTCGGAAGATAGACCGATACACGGGACCGCCCGGTTTACGTCCCCATCCGACAGACGAGGCTATTTGATTGGGGTGTAATGTCATTCTTTAACACAAGTCAGACTATGTATGACGTTGAATGTTTAGTGATGAAGGCAGACCACCCACTTATTCCTGGGTAGAACAAGTACTGTATACCTTACGTTATCGATACATAAGAATATTGTTGATGCTCAAGTACATGAAGCGTTGATGCTGAGGGACGTGAGTTGTTGTTACTGGGCCGTTTGATTTGCTGATGCTGAGGGACATGAGTGATTGATACAACGGGTCTTGAATTGTTGATTGATGCTGAGGGGCTTAGGTGGTTGATGCTGCGGGGCTAGTGACAAAAGGTACCTTACTGATTAAATAACAGTTTCTTGTATACCATTTTCAAAATGTGCCATGTAGTATATAAACCTCATAGGAATTTGTCAGCTGACTGCAATAATATTCCTAGCCGCAGACATGGCAGCAGGTTTAGTCATTTATGACTGTAACTTGTTTCATTGAGTTCGAAAATGTTCAACACTCCCCTCTTTCTTACTTTAAAATACGTTTCCATTTCATTGGTGTAGGTCGATATCTGAATAATAGTGTAAACATACATTACGGTTGTTTTTGTTTACATTTTATTTAATACACCGATTGACCTGGTGGCTCAGCATATTTGTAATATCAATTAAATTATAGGTTAATATGATTTTAATTGCAGATGTGCCAAGAAGAACTCGTCACATTTCTTTCTACTACGGAGGGGAATGTTGACTTAACAGAACACACATGTGACTCTAGCGCAAGACGCTAAGTTTGTAAATAATCAGTGATGTCTTTGAACAAACTGCCGTTTGTGGTCGTGATCGAACAGACGTAAAATTAGGAAATTTCGTTTTTTAAAAAACAAATTAGAGGTATAATGAAAACACATATCCTCGAAGGACTACTTCTTCATGCAAAAAATAGATCTATTGTACGTTACAAATTTTAATTAATGTGCGCGCTAAATTATTGATCTTGTAATGCGGGATTGCCTTAAAAACTCATTTTCTTAATGACATCGGAGAAGATGCGAATTCATTAACAATGGCAATATTGTGTGAACTTAGAGCTGATTCTGAAATTATTCAACCTACGTGATATGACTATGCGGTGTGTAAACGAGTTCTCGCCTCTCACCGCTGTGGGTTCGAATAATACTAGGAGTTTGACCTGATTGTGAGAAAGTGTCGATTTTTAAGGATGGCGGGAGGTATACATTACTTGTTCTACCCAGGAAAAAGTGGGTGATCTGCCTCCACCACAAAATAAAATCGACCGTCATATATAGCCTAAAATGTGCTGAAAATGACGTAAAACACTGTTCAACCAACCAGTCAACTGTAAAAGAGGTTAATAAATAAATACATAAATAACCTTGGAACCTTTGTCGGTGTTGAGCCGTACCTAATCTGAATGGATTTGGCGCCAAAATAAAGAGAGACTTTGGTTTTCCTAAAGGATTATGTGCACGTTGCCAGTACAATATGGCCAAAAGATTTATTTCAAATTGTTCATTCACTTTACGAACCACAAGAGAGAAAATCAATCACAGGGTATTGTGGTTAATATGTATTGAATATCGATCTGCAGCTTAAGACAATCCCATTATCGATGGGATTATGTTATCAAAATAAACATAATCTAATACAGGATTCATTGACGACTTGTCAGTTCAACTTAATTAAGCTTTAGAAACAGATACCAGTAACAATAAAAACTCGTTCGCTGCTGCATACAAAAAAAATGTACTCGCCTCTCGCCGCTTCAGGTTCGAATCCCACTGGGAGCTCGATTTGTAAAGTAACAAATGTTCGATTCTTACGGATGACGCGAGGTAAAGAGTACGGGTTTTACCAGGAATAATGGGGTGGCCTGCCTCTACCAGAAACAAACATCGTCATATATGGCCTAACATGTGCTAAACATGACGTAAAACACCATTCAAAAAAAATAGATTATTGGACGTTATAGATTATCAGAAATGCTTTCATTCAATGGAAGGCGTGTTTTGTTTGTTATTCAATCGTTTGCATCATCCGCTCACTCGCCTTTTATTTTGTGAAATATTTCTGATAATAGAAACATCTCTATGTATAGAATAAAGGCTATGAAGAGCAATCTTCTAGCGATCGACCGCGGTTTCTTAATGGTGACGATTTCTCCTCATATACTCTATCCGGCTTAGTGTTTACCACAGGTGTATCGATAGTCTCTATATAGGCCACGCTCTAACCTGTGAAGAACGCTGGTAGTAAATTCTTCATGAATAAATGTAGCCAGTACTTAATATTCTGAGCCTTCTGATTGGTTTAAAACTAGGGTAAACACTTAAGATAGCGATGCAAACACAAACACGTGTATTATTAAAACCTAAACTGAATACACATAAATAAAAGGATCACGAGTAATAGAAGCGACGTCGGATGTTCGTGCACTAATGTCGGTTGTACTCGTGCTATGTACCGATGTAGTATGTTGTACTTGTGCTACGGGCCGACGCTGGATGTGGTACTCGTGCTACTTGCCGACAGTCTGTTGTACTCGTGATGTGAAGAAACCGCTCTAAAGTGCGATAAACTCTGACGGAGCGTCGGATATGATAAAGGATGTATGGTGTCAGACCGGTGAAATGAAACAGATTCATCACATATAAGCTATTTTAGGAGCTCAGTCGAAAGTTCCACAACATTCGTTTACTTAAATACACTTTAATTCTGTGAATCACAAACACCGATTCAGTTGCCATTCATTCACACTGCGCATTCGGAAATAAACCTATGTCAAATCCGCATCTCTACCTATCCTCTGTGCTCATACTCTCCAAAGTCATAGTTTTGTCAAACACAGAACTTGCTGTTCATGTCCACAGACATAACATTTTAATACCACGTAAAATGTAACTGTAAAATGAAGACCAGTCTTGAGAAAAACACATGCAATTAGAATCTTTGGATTTTTCCATGGACCTATTTGAGCATCCTATGAACCGGGACTACTTTCTGACCGGTCTGATACCGTATAATGCAGCCTCGTTCGTAAAAGAAAATAGCATATCTAAATTATTTCAAGAACTGGTATATACACTGAAGGTAAACATTCTGCCTCCTCCCCCTGTTAAATGTGCGACACTATTAGGCGGCAAAGATGTAATCTGGTGCAGGTATTGGAGTTGTGATGGCTGAGTGGTTAGCATACTTTCCTCTTGACCCAGAGGTCCCGGGTTCGATTCCCGATGGGGTCACGTCTCAAGTTTTTCAAAATGCAGACATTTCTTACCCAACTGTATAACGACGTTAGCAAAAATCACTCTCGAAGACGCGGATGTCAGCGTTAACGTGGTCTTGTGTATATCTGAGGGGGGTTGTGAGATGGAGGCGCGGACAGAGAACGGGCTTTTCAAACGTATCCAGCCGAGCGAATCCCGTATTCACTCACTTAAAACGCCGAGTCGAGGAATCGAACCCGGGCTATATTGGTTAGAAGCGTGTACGCGGCCTGGACAGCAATGCGCCTATGATACAAAATACCAATAACTTCAATAATCAATACAAAGAACGCTAGCAGAAATTATTCTAAATATAACGTACCCTGCCGGTGATCCATCATTGCACGTAATACTGGTATTGGTTATAAATTTTCTCCGTAATTTTGGCACATCCTTCACTCCACAATCGTGAGAGTTCTGGGCTATATCCTTTAGAGCTTTTATCAAGCTGTCCGTCTGTCCGAGACGTTCCAGCTGATCAAAATCCAAATTAATGTCGTTGGTACTTCTATGGTCATTCAGAGAGTATGAGGATACCATAGCTATTACACACATCGCGTAAATCCATGGTAACAAGTGACAAAACGTCATTTTCCTTAAGTCAATACTGATACAGAATATAATGTCGTTTTCATTGTGCCATCAATTGCTTATGTACGTGTTTCCACAATTGTATATACATTTAAATAAAAAAAAGCATATCTCACAAATCACTTCCGTTATCAATTTAAACCATACGTTTTTTGAATGATTTTATTTGAAAAAATACTTTAATGCACCGTCTCTTTACGCATACATTCAGCTTCTTTGTTCAGGTTTTTAAATTTGTTTTGATTATCTTCAAAATTATTTCCAATATTTTATCACTAAAGCGATAATGTATTATGTCTAAATACGTAGTTATCATTTATTAAACACCAAACACTGTACTCGTTATTTTCCTAAGATAAATTCCTGATGCGATATCTATAAGTTATATACTAGGAAGCGTCCAACTTGGTCACCTCCTTTTTCTCGTCGTATACGTGTTTAGCTGCATTCAGAATACCGTATTTTTTCTTACACCGATCCACAGGTCCTCTCGTCACTCAAATTTAAACTTGTAAAGATTTTTACGGATAGTCCCGCCTTTGACTTAAGTCACACCCTTAACTAGAATAATTCACACGATCCTGATTTGCCAGTACCTCGTACGTTCACAAGGTACTACGGGTTGTATAATTTTACAAACACGCCGTCCACTCTGAATAATTATGAATGATAAACAGAGTGTGTATTTTACACATACAAACATTCATACATCAAAAGAAAATTTACCTGGGGAGGAAAGATTAAAGAACTTCGAGATATGATCTGACTTTACTTCAGTACTTAGTGTGCACAGGGTGCAGGTAATTGGCATTTAAGATTTACCACCATTGGTTTTTAGTCAGTCAGCAAGTCGCTCAAGTCAGTCAGTCAGTCAAGTCAGTCAATCCATTTAACGAGAAGGATTTCGCGGAATGCTGTATTTATTTGTTAACCCGATTATCAGAAAATATAACAACCACTTCTTCAAAAGCCAACCCCTGGTAAGGCAAATGTAATCTGGTATAAAAGACAACGACCTGCTAATGTTTATGTTAAGCAATTAAAAACACCTTTATACTACTATAGCAACATATAAAAAGAAATCCGACAGCGGAAAATAAATGATAATTATTATATCTGTCATATGAAGACAAGCGATACTAATAAAACTACTATAGGGAAGAAGTTTACAGTTGCACATTTGTTTTGAAATAATTATTACATGAAGTATGTATATCTAAGAACTATAGCTATTCTTTACTTATTATGCAATCCAGGTCTGAATGTGTTCAATATTTAGATCGAACTACAAATACGCGCAACATCCATAAAATAAGAAAAATAAAATTGTGCGGTGAAAGTGTCGATTAAATGCTAAAATAGTCCAAAATATATCTGATCACACACAGCAATTTTCTGTACAGTATAATGTGTTGACCACGGTCTTACATAATAGTCACCAACTTAGTCCAACGCTGTCGATGTGTATTTGAAACAAAAGTTTGTACATGTGCTTGAATGACGATATCAGTCATACAAATAGTCGACACTCTGTACATATGCTTGAATGTCGATATCAGTCATGCAAATAGTCGACACTCTCTTTACATATGCTTGAACGTCGATATCAGTCATGCAAATAGTCGACACACTCTGTACATGTGCTTGATTGTCGATATCAGTCATACAAGTAGTCGAGACTATCTTTACATATGCTTGAATGTCGATATCAGTCATACAAATAGTCGACACTCTCTGTACATGTGCTTGATTGTCGATATCATACAAATAGTCGACACTCTCTGTACATATGCTTAAATGACGATATCAGTCATATAAATAGTCAAGACTCTCTGTACATACGCTTGAATGTCGATATCATACAAATAGGCGACACTCTCTGTAAATATGCTTGAATGTCGATATCAGTCATACAAATAGTCGACACTCTCTTTACACATGATTGAATGTCGATATCATACAAATAGTTGATACTCTCTGCACATACGCTTGAATGTCGATATCAGTCATACAAATAATATACCCTCTCTGTACATTTGCTTGAATGTCGATATCAGTCATACAAATAGTCGACACACTCTGTACATATGGTTGAATGTCGATATCAGATATCAGTCATACAAATAGATGACACTCTCTGTATATATGTTTAAATGTGGATAGCAGTCATACAGATAGTCGACACACGCTCTACATATGCTTGAATGTCGATATCAGTCATACAAATAGTCGACACACTCTGTACATATGGTTGAATGTCGATATCAGATATCAGTCATACAAATAGATGACACTCTCTGTATATATGCTTAAATGTGGATAGCAGTCATACAGATAGTCGACACACGCTCTACATATGCTTGAATGTCGACAGCAGTCATACACATAGTCGACACTATCTGTACACATGCTTGAATGTCTATATCTTTTATACAAATAGTCGACTCTCTCTGGACATATGCTTGAATATCGATATCAGTCATACAAACAGTCGACACACTCTGTAGATATGCTAGGCTGCTTGAATGTCGATATCAGTCATACAAATAGTTGTCAATCGCCGTACATATGCTTGAATGTCGATATCAGTCATACAAATAATCGACACTCTCTTTACATATGCTTGCATGTCGATATCAGTCACACAAACAATATACACTCTCTGTACATTTGCTTGAATGCCGATATCAGTCATACAAACAGTCGACCCTCTGTACAAATGCTTGAATGTCGATATCAGTTATACAGATAGTCGACACCATCTGTACATATGCTTGAATGTGGATATCAGTCATACGAATAGTCACCACCCTCTGTACCTATGCTTGAATGTCGATATCAGTCATACAAATAGTCGACACACTCTGTACATATGCTTGAATGTCGATATCAGTCATACAAATAGTTGATACTCTCTGTACTTATGCTTGAACGTCGAAATAGTCGCCACACTCTGTACATATGCTTGAATGTCGATATCAGTCATACAAATAGTCGACACTCGCTGTACATATGGTTGAATGCCGATATCAGATATCAATCATACAAATAGATGACACTCTCTGTACATATGCTTGAATGTCGATATCAGTCATACAAATAGTCGACACTTTCTGTACATATGCTTGAATGTCGATATCAGTCATACACATAGTCGACACTCGTTGTACGTATGCTTGAATGTCGATATATTTTATACAAATAGTCGACTCTATCTGGACATATGACACTCTGTAGATATGCTAGGCTGCTTGAATGTCGATATCAGTCATACAAATAATTGTCACTCTCTTTACATATGCTTGAATATCGATATGTCATACAAATAGTTGTCACTCTCTGTACATATGTTTGAATGTCGGTATCAGTCATACAAATAGTCGCCACACTCTGTACATATGTTTGAATGTGAATATCAGTCATACATATAGTCGACACACTCTGTACATATGCTTGAATGTGAATATCAGTCATACAAATAGTTGACACTCTCTGTACATATGTTTGAATGTCGGTATCAGTCATACAAATAGTCACCACCCTCTGTACATATGCTTGAATGTCGATATCAGTCATACACATAGTCGACACACTCTGTACATATGCTTAAATGTCGATATCAGTCATACAAATAGTTGACACTCTCTGTACATATGTTTGAATGTGGATATCAGTCATACAAATAGTTAACACTCTCTTTACAGATGCTTGAATGTGGATATCAGTCATACAAATAGTCACCACCCTCTGTACATATGCTTGAATGTCGATATCAGTCATACAAATAGTCGACACACTCTGTACATATGCATGAATGTCGATATCAGTCATACAAATAGTTGACACTCTCTGTACATATGCTTGAACGTCGATATAGTCGCCACACTCTGTACATATGCTTGAATGTCGATATCAGTCATACAAGTAGTTGACTCTCTCTGTACATATGCTTCAATGTCGATATCAGTCATACAAATAGTCGACACTCTATGTACATGTGCTTGATTGTCGATATCATCAAATAGTCGACACTCTCTGGACCTATGCTTGAATGACGATATCGGTCATATGAATAGTCAACACTCTCTGTACATACGCTTGAATGTCGATATCATGCAAATAGTAGACACTCTACATATGCTTGAATGTCGATATCATACAAATAGTCGACATTCTCTGTACAAATTTTATGAATGTCGATATCATACAAATAGTCGACATTCTCTGTACATATGCTTGAATGACATATCAGTCATACAAATAGTCGACACTCCCTGTACATAAGCTTGAATGTCGATATCAGTCATACAAATAGTTGACACACTCTGTACATATGCTTGAATGTCGATATAGTCGACACACTCTGTACATATGCTTGAATGTCGATATCAGTCATACAAATAGTCGACACACTCTGTACATATGCTTGAATGTCGACACTAGTCATACACATAGTTGACACTCTCTGTACATATGTTTGAATGTCGATAACAGTCATACAAATAGTCGACACACTCTGTACATATGCTTGAATGTGGATATCAGTCATACAAATAGTTGACACTCTCTGTACATATGTTTGAATGTCGATAGCAGTCATACAAATAGTCGACACTCTCTGTACATATGTTTGAATGTGGATATCAGTCATACAAATAGTTGACACTCTCTGTACATATGTTTGAATGTCGATAGCAGTCATACAAATAGTCGACACTCTCTGTACATATGTTTGAATGTAGATATCAGTCATACAAATAGTTGACACTCTCTGTACATATGTTTGAATGTCGATAGCAGTCATACAAATAGTCGACACTCTCTGTACATATGTTTGAATGTGGATATCAGTCATACAAATAGTTGACACTCTCTGTACATATGTTTGAATGTGGATATCAGTCATACAAATAGTTGACACTCTCTGTACATATGTTTGAATGTCGATAGCAGTCATACACTGTACATATGCTTGAATGTTGATTCGCTCTGTTTGAATGTTGATTGTAGTCGTACTAAGTGTTGTACACATGCTTGAATGTCGACACTAGTCATACAAATTGTTGACACACTCTGCGCACATGCTTGAATGTGGATAGCAGTCATAAGTGCAAATGACACTCTCTCTCTCTGTACACATGCTTGAAATTGTGGTAGCTCCAGGGAACCAGAACTGGTATTTTAATAGGGAACATTAAACAAAAGCTGGTGGTCAGGTATTCGCAAGCGTTGCATTGTATGATCAGGTAGTGATAATATTCCGTTATGCAAAATTTCACAACTCTGCAGGAACTCTTAACTAATAACTGAATGTGTCCACGTACGTTTTCGCTGCTTTTGTGAATGAGACTGACTCAAATACCATGTAAACGCACCGTCTAAAACGCTGATAGTATAGGCTCTTCACAGTATATAATTATATACAATCTAAAACACATTATTAACGGTAGCTGTGACATTCTATTCAGAAGTACAAAGGACTATTTAACATATTTCTCACCAAATCTAATTAATCTTGGATCTATAGTCCGATTCCTGCATATCTCCCCTTCTTACTCTTCGCCTTGATAGTAGGGTGAACAAGGAAAATGTTGCTTCTGGTATGAAACTTTAGCACACCCATTGCATCACAGGAAGTGTCCGCCTAGGGTAGCCTGGGGAAGTCGCATAATGGCGGTCAGTAAATAATTCTCATTTCTTTTTGTAAACAAAAGGCATTTTCACTAATTTAAAGTGCCATTTTTGGTTTATATCACATTGTTGATCTATTTGTTACATTTTTCCAGCATTGTCATGTTAAAGTTGTGAGTTTTTAATTTGTTTTGCTTATATGCAAATCAATCGTGAACGCTCGGCCAATCCCGTCATTCCTCAGGATCATGCTGCGAAGCAGTATACGAGATGTTGCGAATGATATGGAAATGAGTGTATGAATACTATATTTTGGCATCTCAGTGTTTATGTTTTTAACGGGAGCATTCATTCATGAGACAAGTTCTTTCTTAGAAGTTACATGACCCCCATTTTTCTGTGTTTTTTTTTGGCAGCATATGTGTCATTTGTAATGAGAATGTAAGTTATTCATTTTTAATTTGGGCCTAGATATGAATGACAACATGGCATTTAAATTTTGATTCACACACAACTCAATGCAAAAATCAATGGAATTGTTACACCTGAAACCACTAATTATTTTCCACAGAGACACCAATGTTAAAGTGCCCCATATTAATGATTTGCTGCAACTTCAGCTCAAGTATGGATAATGCAGCAGTGTAAATTTCTTATAGAAAACTAATGAAAGTTCCACTTGCAAAATCACCAGACATGTAAGAAAGTTCGTGTTTGTTTACTAAATAGGTCAAGGGTACAGCTGTTTTCAGTGATGATTGTTCACAAAGTGTAAGCATACAGTCGAAATTTCGAAATGTTTATCGGTGATCCAGTAAAACCTATAAACCAGCTTCTTATACATACAACACAAAATCGAACAGAAATGGGCAGTTTTCCCCTGCTTATAATGCCCATTTCCATCAAAAAGGGAGAGATTACTTTTTATCATAGGAACTACATTCGACTACACCTCGGAAGTTTCTACACCTCGGAAGTTTCTAAACTTCGGTAATTTACATGTAATTAGTTGTGTTAAACCCTCTGACGAAATCATCAGTCATGTAACATATATGTAAATCATCAGTCATGTAATATATATGTAATCATCAGTCATGTAATATATATGTAATCATCAGTCATGTAATATATATGTAAATGTAACCATGTCCTGTATAGTTCATAGATGGCATGAAAAAAGCGCGTAATAAAACATACATGGGTCGGTTAGTAAAAAACGCAGTATTTAAAGTGTAATTTTTGGCATTAATACATAATACATATATTGTCAGCTGTATATCTCGAATATAAGTTGTTTTTTATATAATCAATGAGTTCCATGTCATATAAGATACATGAAACGAGTTATGGTTTAGCAAAGTTTAATAAATTTGGAATCTGAACACAATTAAGATGGATTCGTTTTATCACATACAATTTACAGCAAAATATATATTACATAGAGCTGTTATTAACAGTTTAAAATAAGACTTCAAATTTTAAACAAGAGGCCCAAGAGGGCCTGTGGACGCTCTACTGGCTAATGTGGCTCTTATAACATCAATGAAGCGAGTGACTATCGTCTTAAGGAGGCAAAATATAGCATTTTTAACTAAATCAAGAGCCATAATTCTGCCATTACTGGTCCGATCTGGCTGGTTTTCCAAGTTGGCCAGTAGAGATAATAAACATTAAAAAAAATGAAAAAAATAAAAAAAAAAAATAAAAAATAAAAAAAAAAATAAAAAAAAAAAAAAAATAATAAACAAATGAAAAAAATGAAAAAAATGAAAAAAATATTAAAAATTAAAACATTTAAGAAAATAAAGAAATATTAAAATAATAAAAGAACAAAAACAAAAACTGGTAAAGTTTGGTAAAGATCAGATGAAAATTGAAGGCCCTATTGCTTTAACAAGGCAAAATATAGCACATTTAACGAAATCAAGGGCCATAACTCCGCTGTTACTGGTCCGATTTGGCTTGTTTCGAACTTTTCCGAGCTTTTATTGACATTAACAATCTGGTAAAATTTATTAAAGATCGGATAAAAAATGAAGGCCCTATCATCTTAACGAGGCAAAATATAGAATATTTAACTAAATCAAGGGCCATAACTCCGCTGTTACTTGTCTGATCTGGCTGGTTTTCGAATTTGTCCGAGCTTTCATTGACATTAACAATCTGTTCAAGTTTGTTAAAGTTCAGATGGAAAATGAAGGCCCTATCGTCTTAACGAGGCAAAATATAGCATTTTTAACTAAATCAAGGGCCATAACTCCGCTGTTACTTGTCCGATTTTGCTGTTTTTCTACTTTACCTGAGCTTGTATTGACACTAACAATCTGGTAAAATTTTGTAAAGATCAGATGAAAAATAAAGGCCTTATGATCTTAACGAGGCAAAATATAGCATTTTTAACTAAATCAAGGGCCATAACTCCGCCGTTACTGGTTCGATTTGGCTGGTTTTCGAGCTTGTCCGAGCTTTTATAAACATTAATAATCTGCAATCTTTATTTTTTAAAAAACTCACGGCATCCCGCTAGTTTTTCTGCATAACTTGCATTTGTTCAATCATTAATATTAATTATAAGAATAGTATTAAGCAATTTGTGTTTGAAGATTATTAATTTTTGATATTATTGCCCCAATAATATATTAAAACTTATAGTATAATAAGACGAAAAACTGAAAACATAAAATTTCATTTATTTAAATGTAACCAGAGTAAAAGTAAAAACGATTCTGGATATATAAATCGAGACACCCATTTCAAACACGTCAAGATTGCCGTGTGTCCCTTTAATCTCGTTGGCTTTGACTATCGCCAAGTCACTGAGTACATTTTTTGATGCCTATCAATGGTCTTGAGTTTTCTATTCATTCATATGTACATGATCATCACTGTAGTATACCTATATCGTCTATTAGTTCTGCCTAGTTTATAAGAGGATAGTCTGGCGGGCATTCCTTTATGTCACGATGCCTTGTTTTGTTGGGATGACAGTAAGGTTTGGTGGACCCTAAACAACGGATATCCAACAGTCTCCTCCGCGGACTCGGCTGTCACTAACTGTTTCAACTCGATCAACCACTCTATGTGTTTGACGTCTTACACTGTGCCTGTGAATGTGTATATTTGCATCGGCGTAGCTACTATCAGACCATATAGGCCCAGACCTATACATCAATTTGAAAAATTAAAACTAAAAAATGACCAATTAGTCATGAAGACTGTATTTATATTATTTTTCAAGATTTAGAACGTGACCTATATATATAGACTGGATAAGGAAGCCAATGTTGTGTTTCTCCCGTGCGATCACCTCGTCCCGTGCGCTGCTTGCTGCCCAGCATTAGTTTGTTGCCGGGCAACTATCGATAAACCTGTAATAAACACTAAGTCGGATAGGGGCTATGAAAAGAAATCTTAATTGTGGAGAGATCTCGTCATAACCTCTATGTAAAGATTTCTCTTCATAACCTCTGTCTTATACGTAGAATTCCATGTTTACTGAAATATATCTTGCCGTGAGTTGTCACCGCTGTGGTGTGTGTGCATTTGAAATGTTCCCCCCAACATGTTACTGTCAAGTTGTGTGTAAATTCGTTGTTGTCTGATATTTAGTGGCTGAAGTGTGGCATTAGTACATAGGATGACGGTTCGCATCGGAATTAAACATGTTGGGTTGCAGCAAATGTGGATATTATCTGGCAGTAGCGAACCCCGACCTTGACTATTGCATTCGCAATAGCTTGACGGTGATGCTTAGATCACTGGTAAGAAATAAGTTATCATATATGCGTGTTAGGTATGAAGTATGGATCTCGGTGTAGACATTTTCAGACTAGATTTTTACAACTTAATTAACCGAAAATTCCAGTGTCCACACGGTCATTTTGCAAATGTATAGCAAATACAAATAATTGTTTTACTCGAAACTTTCAGAAATATGACAACGGTTTACTACATTCAATACCATTATTGGATGGCGGAATTGAATTCAATGGAAAACAGGGTCGGTCTGTCTCTACCACTACCGTCATATATAGCCTACTAAATCATTATCACTATTGTCAGGTGATAACATATTATTATTACTATAGTAACTTGTTCTGGAAGTTTGTATCACCTCTCGTAGGTAAATGCCAGATCAGGATCACACGAGAGGCGTAGTGGTGGAGGCAGACCACCCACTGAACCAGTACTGTATACCTCCCGCCATCCGTAAGAATCGACACTTCCTCACAAGTCGAGCTCCCAGTAGGAAAATGAAGGTACTAGGTATATCATTATTGATAGGTATATAATAAAATCAGTTACTTAAGTATTTATTAAATAATGTCTTTTATCGAAAGGTGATTATAATTTATATTCATTTGCATTGCATCACATTGCTTTTGATAATTTGATAATTTTTAAAATGGGATTATTTGTATCCAATATACTCATAGACAAATGGGATAGTGAGACATTTCAATTCTTGATTATATTAATAAATTAATATACTTGTAAGTGCCGCGTAAACAAGTTACAAATATCTTAATATTCTTGCAATCAGAACTGTTAATACTTCCGATATTCGGTGATCGCTGGGCCCGATATTGTTATTCAGAGTAGCAAGAATTTTTCTATACCGTTCATTTGGACAGTCTAAATCAAACCGAGACTGCAATAACGTTTGTATTTTTCGTGTTCGGCGATTTCCAAATGTCTCCTTTCGTACTGTTTTTTTTTATAAATATCTTACGTTTTCATAAATAAAGAGATTCGTACGCGCGTAATTTGTACCTCTGTACGAGTTTATTACACAGATTTAGGTTTGACAAACGTGTATCTTCCTTCATCAATCAATGTACTAAACACAGAAGCAAACATGACAAATAATGTCAACGCAACAACTCAGGAAATTTACTATCTTCAAGGTGACAAAGACACTAATTCGGACAATGTTTCATTATTAGCTGTGACCGCAATCGCATCGGTACGAGACCTATGACGTTTGAAATGGTGTAACGCGATTATCAAAAGAAACTGTTGTTTGATCGTATAACCCGCTGTCAAGCAAGTCGAATTCAGGCGTGGATCCAGGGTTGGGCGTTAGATGCTTACGCCCCGGGTAGGCGTTAGCGGCGTATACGCCCCAGGAAAATCCGAGAATTTTGGGAAATATAGGGGCCGTAGTCAAGGGTCGATTTCCTGTTCGTTTACGATTATTACATAGTAATTAATGACCGCTGCAAGGGAGAGTAGGTAACATAACAGCCATTGCAACACAGGAAGTGTCGGCCTAGGGTAGTCGCATAATGGCGGTCAATAAATAATTCTCATTTCTTTTTGTAAAAATGGCATTTTCACTAATTTAAAGTGCTATCTTTTGGTTTATATCACATTGTTGGTCTATTTTTTACATTTTTCAAGCATTGTCATGTTAAAATGGTGAGTTTTTATTTTTTTTTGCTTATATGGAAATGAGTGTATGAATACAATATTTTGGCATCTCAGTGTTTATGTTTTTAAAGGGAGCATTCATTCACGAGACAAGTTCTTTCTTAGAAGATACATAACTCCCATTTGTCTGTGTCATTTGTTATGAGAATGTAAGTTATTCATTTTTAATTTGGGCCTAGATATGAATGACAACATGGCATTTAAATTTAAATTCACACACAACTCAATGCAACAATCAATGGCAGTGTTACACTTTAGAGATTACCGTATGTTTACCTTAAATTGGCCTATATGACGAATGTCCTTTCCCAAAAAAACTGTTATGTCGAAACATATTCAAAAATAAACAAACAAAAAGAAAGAAAAACTAGAACTATCTCTGAAGGTGATGAATATCTCCGCTTTTTTGCTATATCAAAAATAATATATGTCTAAAATATATAAAATATCTGTTAATGTTTTAATGTGAAAAAACTCTAAGTAAAACCAAGGAGGTCCAAATTCTGTATAAAAAATAAATTGCAGAATCGAAAAGCCGTTTCAGATCTGCCACTGAAACTGGCACACGATATTAGAGATAGGTTACGATGCAATATACAGAACATTCTCGCTCAACTATTGTTATCCGACATCAAAGGATGTTGAAATCCTTGAAGTGATACCTCACTGATATAGAGTAAAAAAAATCTTTAGATCTTGTCCAAAGTAAGTTCGTATTTAGCAACGTCAAGAATTAACGTACCGGGTCGTTATTATCAAAATGAAAGGAACGAAATGAAGGAAGAAATACTAGTTCAACTATTTAGGGAAAATAAGAATACACAGAATTCTTTCCGGATAATTACGGAAAAGACATTCCCATTAAAAATAAAAATGCCTTGAACACAAGCGAAGACTTTTTATAAAAATCTGGCCCCAAAACAGTAGTCGAATACGGTACTGGTTTTACCCAGTGCCTCCAACACTGAACAAATCGACCGTCATATATCATATAGCCTAAAATGTGCTGAAAGTGACTTAAAACACACAAGTTAACCAACCAGCTAACCGGGCACGAACGCGTCGTATGCCACTGAGTATGTAATAGTATACAACTATCTACTTCTGTTGAGGTCAATGGTTAAAACTACTCATCCAAGGGAATGACTAAATTATCAGCCCAGTACGGGTTTATGGCCATTTTACTGAAGAATTCACTTAAAAACTCGCTCAAAATGAATGTAGACATGGCTCGTGTTTAAGGCACATTGACCAGTCAAAACCAGAGTTTTGTTCATTAACCTTGCGCGGAGTTAAACTATTATCAATAGAAACCTGGATTCCTTCTCAACACAACTTTATCTTGACTTCTTATTTAGTAGTTAATAACTGTATGCTCGAATGTGTTCTAGCTATTGTGTAATGTCTATAGAAGTTAATAATCGTATGCTCGAATGTGTTCTAGCTATTGTGTAATGTCTATAGTAGTTAATAACTGTATGCTCGAATGTGTTCTAGCTATTGTGTAATGTCTATAGAAGTTAATAATCGTATGCTCGAATGTGTTCTAGCTATTGTGTAATGTCTATAGAAGTTAATAATCGTATGCTCGAATGTGTTCTAGCTATTGTGTAATGTCTATAGTAGTTAATAACTGTATGCTCGAATGTGTTCTAGCTATTGTGTAATGTCTATAGAAGTTAATAATCGTATGCTCGAATGTGTTCTAGCTATTGTGTAATGTCTATAGAAGTTAATAATCGTATGCTCGAATGTGTTCTAGCTATTGTGTAATGTCTATAGAAGTTAATAACTGTAAGCTCGAATGTGTTCTAGCGGTTGTGTAATGTCTATAAATGCTTCAGCGTTTTAACATGTGGATGTATCTTCATGTATTACAGAGCTTATAGAATCGCAATGTCTTGGATCAAACTCCGCTCCCGGCAACTATTATGTTTTTAAGAAAAATCGGAAACCGTCTTTCTATCGTAGCAACCTGTACGACGGCTAGATAAAAATGTGATATTTTACGCATAGATTTCTGGCTAATATATCGACATTTTGACTGTTCGCCGAACTGAAACTAACTCAGCAGTGCCTCGTTCATATTCATGAGTTAGTACCATTTTAAGTATAGGGTCTGAAGTGTTAAGTATAGCTATAGTACCTTTAAAGACTCCATGGTCTATATAAACACCAAACGCCCACCCCGTCGATAATACCAATATAATGTTAAATACATTAGTATGTTAACGAGTTCCCATTCCATATAAGATCTATGAAACGAGTTATGAATAATTTAATCGACCCTTTTGAGTTAAATAAAAAAAAATCTTGTATTATGGCAGGAAGCGAGATAAAGATCCTTTTTATCAAATGACATCACAGTGAAATGTGTAAAAAAATGATAAAGATGGAAATTAAAACGTCACGACGTCAGACCGAATTTAGCGCCAAAATATAATTCAAATAACTATACAATGGCACCACGTGATCCTTGTTTATGCTGAAGCACCGTTAAACACCATTTCAGTTAACATTAAAGACCATTTTTATTAAAGACTGAAAATGCAAATTGCAATTAATATTACTATAAAATACAAAAAATTGAAATGACTGACAAGTCAGTGAGTAATGGTGGCAATAATTTTAAAGGGAATGTAGCGACACATCCAAACAGCTCTATTATTGAGAGTTCTGAAAAACTTGGAAAAGGGTGAAAGAATTATCAAAATCGGATGATAAACAAAAAAGATATGACCATTTTGGTTGTTCTAAAACGAATATGCAAGCCGACATTTTTTAGAACTATGACGTCATAGTTCCATATTACCATATATGGAATATTGATAAATATCATATAAAACAAGGAAAATCACTGCAAATAAATGCATTTTTTTTAACTGGTCATATAAAGCGTTATTGCCAGTAAATATTACATATATTTCATACAGTTGCTGTAATTTTTTCCCTATAAATCAGTAAAAAATATTCCATATATGGTCATTTAGAACCGTGATGTCATAGCTCTCAAAATGGCCGCTTCCATATCCGTTTCAACAGAAACTTCAAATGGTCGTATGTTCTTTGTTTTTCATCCGATTTTGATAATTCTTTCACCCTATCGAAGTTTTCCGAACTCTCAATAATTAAGATGTTTGGCTGTGTCGCTACAAGACAAAGGATTTAGATATGAATATGCTTGTAGAATTAGCTGTATGAAGTTGGCTGTGAGATCGTAGATCGTAGATCGACATTCAATATCGAGCTGGGTTTTCAATGTCGAGCTAGCTCTGAGATCGATATTCGGTTAAACTTATAAGAAGGCATACTGAATACAGAGCTGGGTTTGAGTTTCGAGCTGGCTCTGAGATCGATATTTGTTTTAAACGTACACCAAGGCATGAGATCGATATTCGGTTCAACTTATAAAAAGGCATACTGAATACAGAGCTGGGTTTGAATTTCGAGCTTGAATTTCGGGCTGGCTCTGAGATCGATATTCGTTATAAACATACACTAAGGCATTATGAATGCAGAGTTGGGTTTGTTAAACATACACCGAGTCATTTTGAATGCAGATCTGGGTTTGAATTTCGAGCTGGCTCTGAGATCGATATTTATTTTAAACGTATAACAAGGCATTTTGAATACAGACCTGGGATTGAATTTCGAGCTGGCTCTGAGATCGATATTCGTTTTAAACATACACAAAGTCATTTTGAATGCAGATCTGGGTTTGAATTTTGAGCTGGCTCTGAGATCGGTATTCGTTTTAAACGTATAACATGCCATTTTGAATACAGAGCTGGGTTTGAATTTCGAGCTGGCTCTGAGATCGATATTCGTTTTAAACGTACACCAAGGCATTATGAATGCAGAGCTGGGTTTGAATACAGAGATGGCTCTGAGATCGATACTCGGATAAACTTATAAGAAGGCATACTGAATACAGAGCTGGGTTTGAATTTCGAGCTGGCTCTGAGATCGGTATTCGTTTTAAACGTATAAGGCATTTTGAATACAAATCTGGATTTGAATTTCAAGCTGGCTCTGAGATCGGTATTCGTTTTAAACATACACAAAGTCATTTTGAATATCGAGCTGGGTTGGCCCTGAAATCGGTATTCGTTTTAAACGTATAACAAGGCATTTTGAATACAGATCTGGGTTTGAATTTCGAGCTGGCTCTGAGATCGATATTCGTTTTAAACGTGAACCAAGTCATTTTGAATATCGAGCTGGGTTTGAATTTCGAGCTGACTCTGAGATCGGTATTCGTTTTAAACATACACAAAGTCATTTTGAATGCAGAGCTGGGTTTGAATTTCGAGCTGGCTCTGAGATCGGTATTCGTTTTAAACGCATAACATGGCATTTTGAATACAGAGCTGGGTTTGAATTTTGAGCTGGCTCTGAGATCGATATTCGTTTTAAACATACACAAAGTCATTTTGAATGCAGATCTGGGTTTGAATTTCGAGTGGCTCTGAGATCGATATTCGTTTTAAACATACACAATGTCATTTTGAATGCAGAGCTGGGTTTGAACTTCCAGCTGGCACTGAGATCGATATTCGTTTTAAACGTGAACCGCGTCATTTTGAATATCGAGCTGGGTTTGAATTTCGAGCTGGCTCTGAGATCGGTATTCGTTTTAAACGTATAACAAGGCATTTTGAATATGGAGCTGGGTTTGAATTTCGAGCTGGCTCTGAGATCGGTATTTATTTTAAACGTATAACAAGGCATTTTGAATACAGACCTGGGATTGAATTCGAGCTGGCTCTGAGATCGATATTCGTTTTAAACATACACAAAGTCATTTTGAATGGAGAGCTGGGTTTGAATTTTGAGCTGGCTCTGAGATCGATATTCGTTTTAAACATACACAAAGTTTAAAACGAATACCGATCTCAGAGCCAGCTCGAAATTCAAACCCAGCTCGATATTCAATATGACTTGGTTCACGTTTAAAACGAATATCGACCTCAGAGCCAGCTCGAAATTCAAACCCAGCTCGATATTCAAA
Source organism: Cyrtodaria siliqua (assembly GCA_037043455.1). Lineage (NCBI taxonomy): Eukaryota > Metazoa > Mollusca > Bivalvia > Adapedonta > Hiatellidae > Cyrtodaria > Cyrtodaria siliqua. Next base: position 101,874 of record JAWPHD010001199.1, read on the forward strand.
ATGGCTTGTTATACGTTTAAAACGAAAATCGATCTCAGAGCCAGCTCGAAATTCAAACCCAGCTCTGTATTCAAAATGCCATGTTATACGTTTAAAACGAATACCAGTCTCAGAGCCAGCTCGAAATTCAAACCCAGATCTGTATTCAAAATGCCGTGTTGTATATTTAAAACGAATACCGATCTCAGAGCCAGCTCGAAATTCAAACCCAGCTCGATATTCGAAATGACTTGGTTCACGTTTAAAACGAATATCGATCTCAGAGCCATCTCGAAATTCAAACCCAGCTCGATATTCGAAATGACTTGGTTATACGTTTAAAACGAATATCGATCTCAGAACCAGCTCGAAATTCAAACCCAGCTCTGTATTCAAAATGCCTTGTTATTCGTTTAAAACGAATACCGATCTCAGAGCCAGCTCGAAATTCAAACCCAGCTCGATATTCAAAATGGCTTGTTATACGTTTAAAACGAAAATCGATCTCAGAGCCAGCTCGAAATTCAAATACAGCTTTGTATTCAAAATGCCTTGTTATACGTTTAAAACGAATACCGATCTCAGAGCCAGCTCGAAATTCAAACCCAGCTCTGTATTCAAAATGCCATGTTATACGTTTAAAACGAATACCAGTCTCAGAGCCAGCTCGAAATTCAAACCCAGATCTGTATTCAAAATGCCGTGTTGTATATTTAAAACGAATACCGATCTCAGAGCCAGCTCGAAATTCAAACTCAGCTCGATATTCGAAATGACTTGGTTCACGTTTAAAACGAATATCGATCTCAGAGCCATCTCGAAATTCAAACCCAGCTCGATATTCGAAATGACTTGGTTATACGTTTAAAACGAATATCGATCTCAGAACCAGCTCGAAATTCAAACCCAGCTCTGTATTCAAAATGCCTTGTTATACGTTTAAAACGAATACCGATCTCAGAGCCAGCTCGAAATTCAAACCCAGCTCGATATTCAAAATGACTTGTTTCACGTTTAAAACGAATATCGATCTCCGAGCCAGCTCGAAATTCAAACCCAGCTCTCCATTCAAAATGACTTTGTGTATGTTTAAAATGAATATCGATCTCAGAGCCAGCTCGAAATTCAAACCCAGCTCTGTATTCAAAATGTCTTGTTATACGTTTAAAACAAATATCGATATCAGAACCAGCTCAAAATTCTAACCCAGCTCTGCATTCAAAATGACTTTGTGTATGTTTAAAACGAATATCGATCTCGGAGCCAGCTCGAAATTCAAACACAGCTCGATAATCAAAATGGCTTGTTATACGTTTAAAACGAATATCGATCTCGGAGCCAGCTCGAAATTCAAACCCAGCTCTGTATTCAAAATGCCTTGTTATACGTTTAAAACGAATATCGATTTCAGAGCCAGCTCTGCATTCAAACCCAACTCTGCATTCATAATGCCTTAGTGTATGTTTATAACGAATATCGATCTCAGAGCAGCTCGAAATTCAAACCCAGCTCTGTATTCAGTATGCCTTCCTATAAGTTTGACCGAATATCGATCTCAGAGCCATCTCTGTATTCAAACCCAGCTCTGCATTCATAATGCCTTGGTGTACGTTTAAAACGAATATCGATCTCAGAGCTAGCTCGAAATTCAAACCCAGCTCTGTATTCAGTATGCCTTCTTAGAAAGTTTAACCAATACCGATCTCAGAGCTAGCTCGACATTGAAAACCCTGCTCGATATTGAATGTCGATCTACGATCTCACAGCCAGCTTCACACAGCCTGTAGAATTTGAGTGTAGAAAATCGTAGTCTTCCTATATATCGGAACGCACTTGCACACACAGTAAAGCAATTTTGGATTACATTTATGTGATTAGAGATGAGATTGTTTGCGATGACAATAATTTAAAAATAACTTGACTGTTTAACATGTAGGCCTAAATTGGTGGAAAAAAGGCTGTTACGAAATGTTAGAAGCAGCATTGCTGTCTCTATTTGGGCTGAAGCAGCATTGCTGTCTCTATTTGGACTGAAGCAGCATTGCTGTCTCTATTTGGGCTGAAGCAGCATTGCTGTCTCTATTTGGACTGAAGCAGCATTGCTGTCTCTATTTGGGCTGAAGCAGCATTGCTGTCTCTATTTGGGCTACATTTGAGAAAACAATTCTGAATCGAATTTTGTCACATTGATATATACTGAAAGGAAAAAGAAACGCAGGGTGAGTATTTCCGCTATATATTGCATATACTGCACACTTAATTCCATATATATTCCAAGGAAATCCCAAGATGTTTTGTAAAAAAAAAAAGTGCAGTTAGTTAGAGAAAGGACACAACTGTGATGTTGTAGACGTTTTAATCACAGTACACGTTGTAACAAGAAATTCATAAATGCCGAAGTTCCTCTTTGAAAAATTGAGCCAGTTCAGTACTGTATTTAATGTTAAGTGATTGCAACATTTAAAGCCTAAGTTTGCTCACCTGCTTGAGCCAAATGCGCATTCTGACGATAATGAAACTTTAAAGGGGTAACCATTGGTGTGTTCAGTGCTGTTTAAACCTTCTTTCTAAAAGGACAGGCCTAATGTCGCCCTGTACCATTCGATTAGCAGTAGCATATTAAACATACAATATATAGCGGAAATACGCACACTGCGTTTCTTTTTCCTTTCAGTATACTTCAGTAAGTAAACAATGAGATTGGAGTTGTGAATTGAGTCATTTATTTTCTTTTATACTTCTGAACAAGGTGGGAAAGGGAGTCAAACTGTATCGTTTTATTAGGAAGGCTATAGATAAAAGTGAGGTTTATTGCTAAATCAAGTTCATGTACCTCGACCAATACATCAAAACTATCGACTTCCTGACTTTCCGTGATTAACGCATATGCTATTAAGAATTGCAAAATAGCTTTTGAAAACTCCGGAATTTGATCGGGAGACGTCCTTCATAACTACGGTGTAAGCATTGTCATGCCTCTTTTCTAAGCACCTGCGACTTTTCTACACTCTATCCTACTCTACCACATAATCTAATCAAAGATAAATTGCTTCAGCTTATTCAGAAGACATTTGCTAGAGTTGAGTTTGTCACCTGCTATCCAGAGTGAAGTTATTGATGCGTTTAATAATACATCTCGGTATCTAGATGACATACTCAATATTGATAATCCGTTCTTTGCTCATATGGTTACAAACATTTATCCACCAGAGCTCACGTTGAATAAAGCCAACAGTCCGGATACTGAAGCAGCATTCCTCGATCTTCTAATGATGTCATATATACTAAAATATATGATAAGAGAGATGACTTCAACTTTAACATCGTTAACTGTACACACCTGGATGGGGATGTACCTCGTGCTACATCATACGGGGTTTATATCTCCCAGCTCATTCGTTTTGCTAGAGCTTTTAATGATGTTATAGACTTCAATGATCGAAATCAAGTTATTACAATTAAACTTCTTCAGCAGGATTTTCGTTATCACAAACTATGTAGATCTTTCCCAAAAGTCTACCACCGCAACGAAAACCTACTGGAGAAGTACAACACCAACCTTAAAACCCTTCCGCGACTAGGAATATCACAACCCTTATTTTATGGAGATGTGGTCTATAAACTTCGTATGATAAAAGGATCTGGCGGATTTCCTGACCACTTTACAACATTTATCAGAAAGTTCGTCAGAAAATGGTACGATCCTTTAGTAGTACAACGCACTGCGTGTTTAGTGATTGACCCCTCTACAGTCAGTCACTACGCTTCACTTTTCGCTTGTGCGACGACTGGACAAACTCTTGGGACTCTATGATTGCACCTACTGAAACCCCGACCAAGGGAGTTGGGTGCATGCGCTTTCGTCCCTCGGGTTTTCGTACCCTAAATTGGTTTTCTCTTTGGCTGCAACTGCTGTGGTTGTTCAGTACAATTCTGTTTCTTATTTTGTATTTTATATATAGCTTTACAACAACATATTAGTGTTTCTTTTGTTATTTTCTCTGGATGTGGACTTATTGTTAGAGAATTCCTTTTAATGGTATGTAGTTTTGTTTACACTGTCTATTTTGGCCCTGACGATAGGATATTAGCGAGGATTGTGTACACATAAAATCGATTCAAGCTAACCTGTAGGCCTTATTGTCTACTGACCGTTCCAAGTCGGTAACCCTGTCTTTACCACCCTTTCTGTTGTATTTTGTATTTTTCATTGTATAATTGCTCCTTGTTTGTAGTACAGTGAGGACATACGATGCCATTGCGTTTGGACGCAGTGTTTTCTATAGGACCCTATATCTCATTTTTGTATTCACAACTTGTGCAGTGTGGCGGTTTTAAAACATTTCCCCCTGCATGTGATCAATGTTATTTTCCCCATCCTATAGAGATGGCGACGTTCAACGTTGTTTTAGCGGGGTTTTGCGCTGTACTTTAAACAGTTTACACCTTGTAAATAACATGTCAGCTATTAAAAACACCAAAAGTCATTCTTTCTCCTCTTAATCTACTGTTTATCTTCACCAGGGAAATTCTAATATTTTTACACTTAAATTATCGATCAATTTATCACGAATTAATCTTCATTCGGCATCTACCATTCATATTCCTGGCACTAATTCTGTATTCAGAAATACTTGTGTTAAAGTAACACCACTTAAAACGTCTGTACTAAATCGATATGAAGTTAGACCACCAGTTAATATTAATAGGTTACACAGCAGACATACATTCTATCCCTCTATCGTTAAGTGCAACTCGAAAAGGTGCAGTCCACTATTAAAAACACTACCAATGTTACCATTCAGCCTGTCGAACTTATTGAATTTGATAAAACTGCTACCAAAGGTTACAAGATACAAGCTAGACATATCGCTGAACTCAAATGGATGAAGCAGTTACAAACTCCGTATCCATTGGGGCTTAACGATAACATTTACCAAGAAGGAAACATTTCCAATAACCCGGATGTAGATCCGTTTAGCATTCGTAAACGTAAACGACGGGCGCATGTTCGCAGAAAGAACCATAACCTTAAACGAAAATTTAAGAAAGTCTTTACTGTTGCAGACCTGTATACTATTTATAAAAGTTCGGGTAGACTCGCCCTCCTTAGCAAAGTAGTCAGTCTGTTTTTTCCTTGCTAACATAAACTTGACGAAGACGCGGATGTCATTTACGTCCGTATTAATCCATTATATGAGGTTGCATCTATTATTCAAAGTTACACGCAACATATTTGGCGTCCGCATATAGATGCTCCATCTGACCATAAAAGGCATTTTTGAAGATAATTTATGTTAATAAAGGCATCGATTTCATTAATTTAGCTGGAGTATTTAATGACATGCGGCTGACTGACAAAATTCCTAAGGATTTCAAGAATATTTAGACTCCTGTTATATGTTACAAGAATAAGAAATCAACTAGAAATCTTATTTTCAAATATAACAGGATAGTTTCTGATCTTGAAATCGAGACATCTAATCCTACTGATTGAGATTTTCAAAATACTAAATTGTGTTATGAAACTGCCGGTCACATTCTCACTGGCAATCTTGATGTTATTGAGGATAAGAGGATCCGGCAATTAATTGCCAAAGGTCCTAAGTATCGCCTTCCATCAGATATTGATTTTAATGCCTGTCGCAATGAAATTGCGGGTTCTTAAACGGATTTCTGTACTAAGTGGTGTAAGCGTGAAAACGCAGATAAACATGCACTTACTGCTTGGATGAAAACTATTTCTGAAATTATTGAATTACGTATATTATTTTACGAATCAAGCTTCCACGGCCGTCTGCTTACAATTTACGACACACTAAGAAAGGTATTCAGAATCTGCATACTAAATTTGTTCTAGTTCCTGCAGACAAAGGTTTGTTCTATTGTTGCTCTGGCTTCTGCCAAGTCATTGAGTACCTTTTTTATGGCTTTCTAAGCTATTGGTGTTTTGCATTTATATATACACGAGCATCTTTGTGTTTTACTTATATTTGCCTATTAATGCTGCCTTTTGGTTAGAGAATAGGGCATGACGGGGATTTCTTTATTTACACTGTCCCGTTTCATTGGGATGAAGTAGGGTAAGTGTGAGGTTTGGTACACCCAAGAACCTGGTTTAAACCCCCAGCGGCCGTTTTTGTCACTGACCGTTCCAAGGCGGTAGCCCTATTGTCAACCCTTTTGTGTTTGTGATGTCTTATTTGGCCTTTTGTTCGTCTTTAAAGTTGTTATTTGTTTATGTGTGTGTTTGTTGTTGACTGTCGTCATTGAATGCTACTTTTCCTGTTCGATTTTTATATCTATATTTTCAACAATGTAATTATAGTCGGGCGATTACATAATATCAATACGTTGAATGCAGAGCTAGCGAGCACTTCTGCTTATCTAACCACACCTTAGCTGGAAAAGGACATTGTTTCCCAGCATGTGACTTTTTTGGAGACTATAAAGGTTTCTGTAATTAGTAAGCAGACGAGGCTCCCTACAATGTACTGGATACCCAAACTTCACAAAATTCCATACAAAGCACGTTTTATTGCTAATTCAAGTTCATGTACCACGACCAATATATCAAAACTATTGACTTTCTGACTTTCCGCGATTAAAGAACATGTCATTAAGTACTGCAGAAAGGCTTTTGAAACTCGGGAATCAATATGTTTTGGTCTATCAAAACCTCTGGAGAAGTCCTTGATAAACTACGGTGTAAGCATTGTCATGCCTCTTCTCTTAGCACCTACGACTTTTCCACACTATATACTACTCTACCACGTAATCTAATCAAAGAAAGATAAAAATATCGGACAGGGAAAGCAGCATTCAAGGACGACAGTCAACCACAAAACACAAAAACAAACACGCAAACAGACAAACGAGAAGGCAAAAGTAATAAAAAATGCAAACGACATCACAAACACAAAAGGGTTGATAATAGGGCTACCGCCTTGGAACGGACAGTGGCAACAAAGGCCACTGGGGGGTTAAACCGGTTCTAGGGTCACCAAACCTCACACTTACCCTACTGTCATCCCATTAAAATTAAATAGATAATTTGCTTCAGCTTATTCAGAAGATATTTGCTAGAGAAGGTACAACTTTTCTAGCTTGTAATAATGTCAGAGCTTTCTTTACAAACGCCCCTATTGATAATTATAATTTATGAACTTGTGCCGATTTTTGTAGAGCGTTATCTTTCCTTCTCCATCTTTATAAGATACGGTAAAACTGCTTACCGACAGGTTGTTGGTATTCCTATGGGTACTAACTGTGCGACACGTGTCGCAGATTTGTTTTTGTATTGCTTTGAAAGAGATTTATGTTGAGTTTGTCAACTGCTAGCCAGCGTGGTTATTGATGCGTTTAATAATACAATACATATCGGTATCTAGTTGACATACTCAATATTGATAATCCGTTCTTTGCTTATATGGTTACTTACATTTATCCACCAGAGCTCACGTTGAATAAAGCCAACCGTACGGATACTGAAACATCATTCCTCGATCTTCATCTCTCGATTTCTAATGATTTCATACATACTAAAAATCTATGATAAGAGAGATGACTTCAACTTTAACATCGTTAGCTGTACACACCTGGATGGGGATGTACCTCGTGCTACATCATCCCAGCTCATTCCTTTTGCTAGAGCTTTTATTGATGTGATAGACTTCATTATGAATATTGAGTTCTGCTCAACTCGGGGCTAGGGGGCGTGAACGGTAGCAAGCATATTTCACTACCATAGAACTCTTCTGCGACTAGGAATATCATAACCCTTATTTTATGGAGATGTGGTCTATAAACTTCGTAAGATTAAGGGATCTGGCGGATTTCCTGACCACGTTACAAAATAATCAGGAAGTTCGTCAGAAAATGGTACGATCATTTAGTATTCCAACGCACTGCGTGTTTAGTGATTGACCCTTCTACAGTCAGTCACTACGCTTCCCTTTACCCATACATGAGGTACATGAGCTTTCGTCCCTCGGATTTTCTGGTCGTACCCTAGATTGGTTTTCTCTTTGGCTGCATCTGCTGTGGTTGTTCAGTGCAATTCTGAATACATCCTGAGATGTTTCTTATTTTGTATTTAATACAGCTTTACAACAACATCTTAATGGTTTTCTTTGTTATTTTCTCTGGATGTGAACTTTATTGTTAGAGAATTCCTTTGATGGGATGTAGTTTTGTTTCTTGAAGACCGGATAATAGCGAGGATTGTGCGCACATAAAATCGATTTAAGCTAACCTGTAGGCCTTATTGCCTACTGACCGTTCAAGTCGGTAACCTTGTCTTCACCACCCTTTCAGTCGTATTTTGTCTTTTTCATTCTATTATTAATTAAATATTGCTCCTTGTTTGTAGTACAGTGCGGACCTACGATGCGATGCGTTTGGACGCAGTGGTTTCTATAGGACCCTATATCTGATTTTGATGCATTTAAACCCCTAGTGGCCTGTTTTGCAACTGACCGTTCCAAGGCGGTAGCTCTATTATCATCCCTTTTATGTTTGTGATGTCATATACCTTGCATTTTATTCATCTTTTTATGTTGTGTTTGTTTCTAAGCGTGGTTTTTATTGTGTTCCTTGACTGCTATATTTCCTGTTCGACTTTTATATCTACGTTTAACCACGAAAACTTATCAACTACCATGATGTCGCTGGCACCATGATGTTTGGAACATGAAATAGATGTGACAGTCCCAAAAAAGGCTAAGATTGTGTTCTGTGCTTTTGACTGGGATTTCATCCACAGTCTATCAATAAAAGAAGATTTAAAAGTCGAAGAGGGAACGTAGCATCCACAGAACACAGTCAACAAAACACGCATATAAAACAAACGACAAATGCAAATAAAAATTAAAGTATGCGACACCAAAACCATAAAAAGAGTTGATAACAGGGGCACCAAATTGTAATTGATAATAGGGGTACCAAATTGGAATTGAAAATAGGGGTACCGAATTGGAATTGAAAATAGGGGTACCGAATTGGAACGGTCAGTGGCAAGAAGGTCGCTGTGGGTTTACACCAGGCCTTGAATTCACCAACCATTCTCGAAAATAGTCTTAGACTTAAGCCCAAGTATGCAAATGTCAATCACAAATATTTCAAAAAGTTTAAAGGATAAACATTCATAGCAAGCTGCTATTTATAAATATGATAAAAACAAACCAATTGCAACTTCATACCACAGGCAGACGGCGCGTACCCCACCCCACCCCGCCCACACCCTACCCCCTCTACTACCCCCCCCCCCCCCCCCACACTCTCTACTACCCCCCTTCTCACTTGTTTCTCTACTATCCCCCTTAAATATGTCAATGACATACTGTAAACTGTTCTACTTAGTTTTCAATGTAAAAAAAAATAAAAAAATAAAAATAAAAATTCATACTCTCTATACCATATAAAGGTCTTGGACTCTTTAATAAAAACAACTATAGACCTAAAACCTTGCTGTGCTTGTATTTTTGGTCATAACATCGTCATTCCGATTCGAATCAATCAGGTACATATTATAACAAATAGCCACAATACTGATTTTTTCAATGTGTCACTTTATATCGCATCAGCGAAACGTCAAAGACGTTTGGAAGCAGGTCGACTACGATATGACCTAAGCAATGCATTTTCTATGTACATGGTACGTCTATCTGCGACGAATCTCGCATAAAAATGCAACGTGATCGTTGAAAGAAAACCGTTTAACAACACTCACCGGTATGAATGAATGAATGGTGATTTACGGCACGTCGACACATAAATAGGTCATATTGTGCGCAAAAAAAGATCACCGGTATGAAAAACTTCCAGGAGTAATCACAGACGCTGCAATCGAGTTCTTTCACAAACGGTTATTTGTTTATCGTTACGATTCGCCATGTTGAAAATAAGTCACCCGGATTGGTCCAGTCTCTTTTCCGGTCACCTTGTACCCAGCTTCATATCGTAAGTATAAAGGTAACAAGGAAACCAGTAATTTAATTCAACATGGCGAATCGTAACGGTAAACAAATTACCGTTTCTGAAAAAACTCGATTGCAGCGTCTGTGATTACTCCTGGAAGTTCTTTGTACCGGTGAGTGTTGTTAAACGGTTTTCTTTCAACGATCACGTTGCATTTTTATGCGAGAGTCGTCGAAGAAACATATTTCCCTATACCGTACCATGTACATAGAAAATGCATTGGTTAGGTCATATCGTAGTCGACCTGCTTTCAAACGACTTTGACGTTTCGCTGATGCGATATAAAGGACACATTGAAGAAATCAGTGTTGTGGCTATTTGTTATAATATTTACCTGATTGATTCAAATCGGAATGAGCTATGACCAAAAATACAAGCACAGCAAAGCTTTAATCGAGGTCTATAGTTGTTTTTATTAAAAGAGTCCAAGACCTTTACATGGTATAGAGAGTATGTAATATTTGTTTTATTTTTTATTTTATTTTTACGTTGAAAACCAAGTAGAACAGTTTACAGTATGTCATTGAAAACATATTTAAGGGGGGTAGTAGAGAGACAGGTGGAAAGGGGAGGGGGTGGGGGGTGGGGGTGGTGGGGGGGGGGGGTAGTAGAGAGTGTGTGTGTGTGTTGGGGGGGGTAGTATAGGGGGTAGGGGGTGGGCGGGGGGTGGGTACGCGCCGTCTCCTGTGCTTCATACGGATTGCTTATCTTTGAAGGTCATGGGAATATTTGTGAACGAAATTTGATTACTTGAGCTCAAGTCTAAGAATAGTGGCCAGGATCTAGGGTGCATCGAATGTTACCCTAACCCTTTTGACTATAAAGCAATAAAGTGTACTGAGCCATTGTGAACAGAAAGTTTCCAAGGTAAAAGTCACGTTTTTATGAAACACAGTTATTACGTACGGAGACCTTTTTTTTTAATTTCGAGTGGTGTCATTTAATGCGCTGTTTTGAGCATTCACTGTAGAGATTGGACCAGAATTTCTACTCTTCTTTATACATCCATAAAAACTCATATGTGGCGGCAGTATAGTCTAATCAACGCACATCCATGTTCAGACTGTCTTCATTCCACCAGCAATAAAATAAACATATCTGTGAGCAATTAAAAAATAGTTAAAACAGAAGAACACGCTACTACTTGTTAGTAAGAACTAATCTACCGTGAGTTTCAAGGACGCTTACTGTATTGTGAGACCTAGAAAGCCATAAAACAAGTACTCGGAGACTACAGATGCCAGAACTACAAGACAATAAAGCATTAAGCGCACGACAAGGCAACATCAAACGTTACCATCCCCTTCGGGATTTAGGTAGACGTCATCATAGGGCCCACACTCTTTCCGGTCATCGTACAGTCAAAGAGGAAAGTATGAGGGTCCATAACCTGTTGATAAACCTTCTGACAAGTTTAATAAAGATTGTATGAAAGTGATTACGACCGATCAAGAGTCTTCCGATTTTTGTAAATCACGTCACCACAGTAGTCAGGTTGTTATAGTCCTTGTCGCAGAAGAGTTCTTAAACGACTTTTCCGTTTTAAAAATAGATCAGAGTTGCGATAATACACTTTTGCAAAGGTTTTCGAAGTTTATGGTAACGGTCATCCTGATGGAGTAGTATTTTAGTTATACAGAGGTTACAAATAATATTAAAGTCCTCACTCAATTCGACTACAAGCTCTAGAAAAACGAATACGTTGCGAAACATAAACCCCATGAGAAGTTGCTCGGGGAACATCTTCGTCTAAATGGAGATAATAAAACGAAACTGTGCAGAAAATAAATAGAGAATATTATGTCAGTGCCTTTTACTATCAAGTTTATTAGGCGAGGCTTTGAAAACGAAAAATGGCGAGGCTCTACCGAGCCTTTCATCGTTTTCGTGCAGAGCCTAATAAACTTGATAGTAAAAGGCACTGACATAATATTCTATTTATCATGTAGATTATCCATAGTTTCTGCATGAATTACTATTATTACCTATTTCTCAGAATGGTACGCTTATCGAGGACGTCACCATGTTGTTGTTTTTTGTTTGTTTTATGACGTCAGGCAAAGTTACGTGCATGACGTCAGATAACGTTACGTACAATAAACGCCGAGGGATTCCGCATTGATTTGCTTTATTGACCAGTGCCTAATTAAAGCAACATTTAATAGGTCACCCCTTTATTAGGCAGAAAAGTGCATATAAATCACCATCCGCTATCGAGGAAGAACATGAACAACTGACTTTGAAGTTTATATGTAAGGAAAAAGAATGGTCGAATGACAATTCCAGAAAGTGATAACTTATCGGTAAAGAAGTACCTAGTTATGGCTTCTATATATAAATTTACCGGATACATCAAGTTCTCGGACATACAAATTATCGCGTCCTTTTCTGTTGAAACAATTTGTCCATTCAGTGCTATATTTTGAAAATATCAGTTCAGAAACTGTTGGTGTTACCAGAGTCCTGTGCAATCCATTCTAGTCAACAAACGCAGATAAAGTGGTATTTTCAATTATCAACAAAGTCACAGATGGTGGATTTTGCACATGCACAGTTTGACATTCAGAGATGCAGCCATATTGGAGGACTATACATACCTGCAAAACTGTTAGCCACTGGAATCAGTCAGGAACAATTTTGAACAGTTAAACTGCCTGAATGGACTGATCCAAAAAAAGGTAAAGCGATTCCGACAGCAATTGAAGAGTTAAAAAAATCTAAAAGGGGGTTCCAAGAACCATTGTGTCGCCTCCGGTATGCTTATTTCTATAAGTTTTATTATAGTAAAAAGGAAACACTGCCGAAATGAGTTATGTGTCATGTGTAACGACATTCCTTGGTGTAAGATTAAGATGGAGATGTGTGTGAAGTTCCTTAAACATAGGTTACTAGTAACTACTTTTGAAGTTGTCAATAATTACCAAGTTATGAGCAAGGTTAAGTTGAAGGTTAAAGTTTAATGAAAAGGAGCATATCTCTATCGAAATGAAAGTCAGAGTTATTGGACATGTGTAAAAACATTCCTTGGGGTAAGAGGCAGATGTGTGAAGTTTCATGAACATAGGTCACATATATTTCAACTTACGGCCAAGGTGAGGTTGCAGGATAAAGTGTGACGGACGACGACAGACGACGGACAAAGTCATCTCTTAAGTGTCTGCCATGCAACGCAGACGACACAAACACGGCAAAATACGTTGCCGTCTTACGAACAGGTTGTGACTCTCCGGGTCAGCCTATTTGAAACAACACATCTCACTGGACAGTACGTCCAGTGCATATTCTTTTCAACTGAGAACGAATTAATCATGTTAAGACTAATTATTTTACAACTGTTGCACCATTAGCTGATGATACAACACGATACAAGATACACATTTTTATTCAAAGTCGGTATAGTATATAAACACAAATATTAGCTATGAATAGCTATTGACCGTCAACCCTATGGTGGATTTTGCTCATGCAAAGTTTGACATTCAAAGTCATGCAGTCCTATTGGAACTGATATACTAGTACATGTAGCCATTGGAATCAGTCAGGAACAATCTTCAACAGTAAACCTGCCTGAATGAACTGATCCAAAGAATGGTAAAGCAACATTTGCAGAGTTGAAGAAAACAACTAAAAGGGTGTTCCCCGGAACACTTGTGTCACCTGTCGTATGCTTATTTCTATAAGTTTTATTATAATAAAAAGGGGTAAATCTCTGCCGAAATGAGAGCGAACACTTAGCTTATAGCAAAGAGGAAAATGCAGAGACAACACCAATGTCCGTTCACTGTCTCCCTAGGAAACAGTGTGATAGTGAAAATGATGATGGTTTCAAGACTGAAAGAGAACAGATGTTTGATTCTGCTGTAAGTTGTGAAATATATGTCAGATGGAACAGATAAAAGATGCCAGGCGTCCAATAAGCATTGGTATGAACAAAGAATAGCAGCATCTCAATTCAGTGCCGTGATCAAAAGTATTGGAAAGAACAAAGAAGAATGTGCGACTTTTGTAAAGGAAGTTTTCGGAAGTGAATATGAAATTGGTGTTCGACACAGTGATTAGTACTGAACATGTACGTGCGTCACCAAGACCGACCTTACCAAATAATATGGTTAAGGTTTTTATTTTGCTACGTTCTGTTTTTCAAATGTTCGTGTGTGTGTAATCATTATAAATTGTATAGTTGTGTAAATTCTTCCCGTTCTGCGAATCAGTAGTGTTTGTGCCCACTTTTAATGTCAAATACCGCTAGGAGAAGAATTCTATAAGCAGTTTGCTTTCATTCTAATCCTTTAATGTAATTGTACAATGTATATATGCAATGTTGTAAACCATTGAAAAAATAAAATACGTTTAAACCAAATACCGCTAAAGCCTCTCATCAACAGTCTCGATATAACCGAGTCTGCTACTGCTACAACTCGAGTACGGAAATTGGCGAAGAGTTCCGATCACTACATTCTCCAACCGTAACCCGAGTACGGAAATTGGCGAAGAGTTCCGATCGCTACATTCCTCTTGTTTGTGTTCGTAGCTTCCGAATATAACGGTGTTAAATAGAGACTACTCGATTTTATAATCGAGCGCAGCAGTTATGTAATCTTTATTTTGTCTATCCTTGCAACTGCGTTATCGTTCTCTCCGCGATTTGATAAAATATTCGTACGCTACACAATGCACATGCATAACTGTGATACCCTAAAAGCGAGGCGAGATGTATTTTATTATTAAAATATATATATTGAACAAAAAAAGTTTAGCACGACTTTTTAGGGTTATAGATTAAACATATGAACATTGACATAATTGTTTGAAGATATTAGAAATATTAAGTAAGGATGAGTTTTTCAAAAAAAAATTATATTATTTTCTAAGCGAAATAGCAGAATTACCTCCCATATATTAAAAACAACTTATTTCATTATACAAACGTATTGCTTTGAACAAAATTGCCCATTCTGTCATTGTTTAAAAACTGCTGTTATGTGTTCATAAACGGTTGTTATTCTCAAACAAAAACATTCCAAATTTCGTAATTTTAAAATTACTTCCCTTTTAATTGAAATAACCTAAACAAGTATGTTCTCATCATATTTGCTTTATTTTTATCACCGACTTTGTTTATAAATGACCTTGTAGCATATCTATGTCACTTTATCATGGACCCCGAACAAACACGGCTTTGTATCTCGTCTATGGAAATGATATGCACTTTATCGTTTAAAAAAAACTCAAGCTTAATTTAAAAAAAATCCAGTTTTTGTTTTAGCGTGTTAAGGCGGCTTAGATAACGTGTTAACGGTTTAATACTACCTATTAACTGTTACACAAATATTTTTATGAGTATGTTGTATTTACTTTGTATACACAAAAATCGCGTTAGCTTAGCTTCAGTGAGCTGATTTTAAGTGTTGATACTCGGTCAGTTGGATTATTTTGATATTTATCGCAGAAGGTGAATATATTTAATAGGTACATAGATGGCGTTGATTTCCAATAATTCCCTTTGATTTCAAGTATGTATAAGTGCGTATAGTCCGCTTTATTTATCCACTTTCGCCGATGTGGATGATCAAAGGGGTACAATATTGGGTAGACCTATTAAATTTCATAACAACTAGCCCGTAAATTGGCGATGGACTTGCGATACAAACGTAGGGTCGTGTTAGTTTTTGTATTGTATTTATTGTTGTATTAATGGTCCAGCAATTTGTGAAATAGTTTTATTAGTACTTGATTTTTTACGATGTTTTTGTAATTAGGATATCGTTGCATTTAATTGTCATTTATCAGGTTTAATATCAAGGAAACAAAACAGTTTAGACATTATTAGTAACATTTTATGAGAAGTTGAGTCAATTACGCCTGTGCGTTTATAACCGAACGTTTCGGACTGTTTACATGTAAAATTGTACAAGGTACATTTCGGTTTATTGGGCATTGGGGATACTATTGGCGCATGCGGGTATTTGAGAACTTATATGTTCTTTCACATCTAACACTGAGGTTACAAGCAACTTTTAATTATGAATATCGTACGATGACGAACGATAACACTTCTGTTTTTATAAATGTCTGCTTTCGACTGAATAATGACAATATATCAATGTGTGTTGTATTATATTTACGAGTATGTATGTTAGATACAGTCACCTAATATATAGCTAAAGTTCGATACAAAGTGTCATCATTTTAAACAAGGACCATGTTATGTTTTAGGAAACGGTCCACTTTTCTTATTTAATCAGGTATGTTTAGTTAATTGGTATGATATCATTAATATCCAATCTTACAATTTTGTATTATTCAACACTATGACTGACCAGCACACTGTCCAGAACTGTCCAGATTCGCCTCCGATTTTAAATACGTTTTAAATAATTTGTTTCACGTAAATAAATACTGAAAAATGGATCTCACGTGACATATATAAGTAGCATAATCAGGTTATTGAGTTTGTTCATGAGGGGTAATATAAGATGCAACACCACTCACGCTCCCTAGCACCGGCGTAAGTGATATTCGACTTCAAAGCCACAAGGCTCGAAGACCCACAAAGGACCAGTAAATAATAACACTACAGATTCGTAGTGGGGTCGACATTGTACAGCCACCACACATCACTAAACGAACGCTAGGGTGAATGTCAATAACACCGAAAAGTGGATCGCTTGGAAGTACAAACAAGAGAGAAAAGTAGTAGACACGGCTCGTGAAGGGTTATATAAGTTGCAAGGTTCATGAGAGGTAATATAAGGTGCAACACCTCTCACGCCCTTGTAAGCGAACAGTTTGGACGACTTGTGGGCTCGTCCTTGTGAGCGAACATGTTAGACGACGTGTGGGCTCGTCCTTGTAAGCGAACAGGTAAGACGACGTGTGGGCTTGTCCTTGTAAGCGAACATTTGGACGACGTGTGGGCTCGTCCTTGTAAGCGAACAGTTTGGACGACGTGTGGGCTCGTCGTTGTAAGCGAACATGTTAGACGACGTGTGGGCTCGTCCTTGTAAGCGAACATGTTAGACGACAGGTTAGACGACGTGTGGACTCGTCCTTGTAAGCGAACAGGTTAGACGACGTGTGGGCTAGTCTTTGTAAGCGAACAGGTTAGACGACGTGTGGGCTCGTCCTTGTAAGCGAACATGCTGAACGACGAGTCGGTACGTTCTTGAAAGCAAACAGGTTAGACGATGAGTGGACTAGTCATTGTAAGCGAACAGGTTGGACGACGAGTGGGCTCGACCTTGTAAGCGGATAGGTTAGACGACGAGAGGTCACATCCTTGTAAACGAACAGGTTGAAAGACGTGTGTAAGTGAACCGGTGAGATA
Organism: Cyrtodaria siliqua; assembly: GCA_037043455.1. Lineage (NCBI taxonomy): Eukaryota > Metazoa > Mollusca > Bivalvia > Adapedonta > Hiatellidae > Cyrtodaria > Cyrtodaria siliqua. Next base: position 119,158 of record JAWPHD010001199.1, read on the forward strand.
CGATTTGCTAACATTTAAAGAGTGTTCTGCAGAAGTGGAAGTAGACATGTTTTAAAAAGACATGACGGTATTTGCTTATTCGAAAAAAAATTGTTTAATGTAATCTGAACCTGAGAATGCATTTTTATTGATCTATAACACTTTTTATCACATAACTTGCGGCCTCGGAGTATAATAACACAATTAAATAGTTTCGGTAAACCACTAGTGGTTTAACTTAAGGTCGTTTGTGTCGTTATATTACGTTTCAAATGCGTTGTTTAATAAATAGAATCTCACATTCGTGCTAATTTATTACTGAATTGTATAAACTCGTCGCGTTATATCATCAATGCCTTGACTATTTTAATAAATACCGTAACATTAATAATACAAATAAATAATAATTGACCTCTCGTGTGTGTACTATTAGAAGTCTGATCTATATGGTATAAAGTCTATGATAAATCCACAGAAGCGATGTCCAATAACTTGATTGTGGCGCAGTCGGTAGCGCGGCGGTTCAATCCTCCGTGGTGCCACTGAGTTTCGTCTGTGTGACACTTTCCCTTAGCCTCGTCCGTCGGATGGGGACGTAAACCGGGCGGTACCGTCTATCCTCAGAGAACGTTAAAGAAAAACATTCAATTCAATTGAATCCAAATGTATGTATTTGCTATAAATACAGTTTCTTAAAAAGTATGCCTCAGTTATGGTCAATTTATACCTGTAATTTTACCAATCATTTTACTTTTCCCAAAATATATTTACATGCATATCGTTCTGCTTTCAAACAAAAGCTGTAGCAATACGCATATCTGTACCACACGCTCGCATCCCTTTGTGCACATTAACTCTAACGATAACGAGAGATGATATATTGCATCCAGGCCACTTATTCCGTGTGATCGTGATGTGTGGGCTTTATCCCTTGTTTATTTCTAATGAGACATTGTCTTTACATTTGTGTAAGTGTTTAGAAGTTTTGTAATGTCTAATCAATAGCAAGTTATCAAAACACAAGGTAAAATAAAGCAGACACAGAACGAGCGGTGAATTACTTTCTCGTGTTATGCTTCTTTAACGCCGTTGTTAATGGTTATCGAATGAAAGTAGAGAACAGTTTCAGCGGCTTTCATGAAAAAATAGAACAACACATATTGAAAATTAAGCATTATTTATTATGTTGTGTACTGAACAAATATGTATGACAAAGTTTTGAGATAAAATATAAAAAAAGAAATGTTGAGTTACATAACTTCTGATTTAACTTAACGCAGCACGGAACATTCACTTGATTTTACCAGCTAACATTAACTGTACAGGAAAACGACACGGGGAATAAACTCTTGAAAGTGTATCCGTCTATGGTTAATCTTATTTGTTGATTTGTTTTTCTCTGTGTGTGTGTGTGTGTAATTCTAAGGTTTATAGTCCGTCCGCCAACGAACACGTCATGGGAATACCTGACGCGATGGGCACAATAGAGTCTGGACTTTGATTTGTTTTTCTTCTCTAAAATCAACCCACATCAACCTGGGAACCAGATCATTCCGACCGTGTACATCTCGACCCAAGACCATTCTGATTGCGTTTTCATAAAAATAGTGGTGGGGCGAGGGAGTTTCTGTGTTGGGAGTGTGTTTGTGGGTGTGGAGGCGTGGGGTGTAAATGTGCGTAGAAAATATTGAATACAGAAAAACAAGTCAAGGATATTTGGTCCGAGTAGTCGTTAAAATATGATCCTATATATATATATAGGGCCGTGATGTCCGATGTCTAGGTGGTACATAATTCAAAAAAAACATAATTGGTTCCGACCACACCAGAAAAAATAATGAAAATATGTTTGTAGCAGACATATTCAATTTAGAAATAACCATGAACCAAAATAAAAGAGGGTGAACCAGGTGCGTGGAAGACGTTCCTAATACAGAACAATACGAGTGTTTTCAAAAAGATCCGATAGGCCGTGATATCAATGATTCAACAAGTATAATTAAAAAAAACCAGTCTCACCAATCACCCTACCCTCCCCACCAACAACCAAACAAATCTAGAAATAAATGCTGAGGTCATTGTAGTTGAATAAGCCAAGTTCATTTTAGTGATTTAAAGTATATTAGTTAACCGACTTGGAACAGTCAGTAGGTAATATGGCCTACTGGTTAGCATACATCTATTTTATGTATACACAACTTCGCTATTATCCTGTCTTTAGCGGCCAAATTGACAGTGCACATAAACGTATATCGTATCAAAAGGAAATCCCTAACAATAAAGTACACATCCGGAGAAATTAGCAAACAATACACTTAAATGATGTTGTAAAGATATATAGAGAATAATTAACAGAATAAAGTTGATACTGAATTTATGTCACGAGGGGAAAAAGTGGTAATTTGGTTAAAAAAAACTCGTTCGAAAAATTACCACTTTTTTCCTCGAGTGACATAAATTCAGTATCAAATTTATGCTATTAATTATACTGTTTATTATATAACTTTACGTAAAAGAAGAAATTAAAAAATATCTTAACTTTAAACCAGTGTGTTTTTTGACAAATATGTTAAGAAAGTAGTTCCGGCAAAGTTATATCATCACTAGTGATGATATAAAAAAGTTATATCATCACTAGTGACGATATGACTTTTTTGTGTGATACTAAAATTACTTCATTCATAGTTCAATGAAAATTTATGACAGTTATGTAATAAATGAAAATACATAATTAGAAACACTTCAATGTATATTCAGAAGTGTACTGAAGGACCACAGCAGTGGCAGCCAAAGAGAAAACCAATCTAGGGTAAAACCAAACAACCTGAAGGATGACCGTGTATGCACCTTCCATCTTTTTAACGTGTTTTTTTTTATATATGTAGTCATATGCTATAGTATCCGAAGTGTTGGCTTTATTCAACGTGAGCTCTGCTGTATACATTTTAGTTATTGTTATTATTAATAACGGATTATCAATATTGAGTATGTCATCTTGATACCGAGCTGTATAATTAAACGCACCAATAAGGTCTCCTCCCTGGCTATTAGGTGACAAAAATCAAAATAAAATCCCAAACAGTATAACAACTGGTGCGCGGTTATCACACATCGGAATTTCAACAACCTCGTGGTATTCTGTTTTACCGTTTCTAATAAACATGTTATCTAGACGAAAACACGTCATAATTGTCAATAGGGGCATTTGTAACGAAGCCCTGCCATTATTACAAGCAAGAAAAGTAGTTTCTTCTCTAGCGAATGTCGTCTGTATAAGCTAAATCAATTTATTTTTGATCAGGTCATGTGATAGAGTGGAAAGGTCGTAGATGCTTACAGTAGAATCATGGGAATGCTTACACCGTAGTTTATCAAGGACTTCTCTGGAGGTTTTTATCGGCCAACAGATTGATTCCTGAATATTCAAAATCTTAATTTATTTTGAGCTAACAATTTAAATTTTTAGGAATATTTGTTACCATTAACCTGTTATTCTTCGCATTCTTTCAGTTTGAACAATTTCATTCATGTTACCAAATGTCAATTTAAGACAATGAATTTGGATTTAGTAATTGTATTCTATACATGCTATTTATATTTGAAATGCAGTTTATCACGTCTTTGACAGTTATATATATATATATATTTCAAATGTAAAAGTAGAAAGGGTAAACAAATGCAGGGGGTCTAGCAAATGTTGACATTCGTCTAGGTATTGGTATACAACTGAAGGAATATTTCGTAGAAGATACGAGTATTCAACTCAACATTAGCTTGTTGATTTTTAATAGCGGACATATTTGGCTTTATGGTCAAGTTAAAGTAGATGTAAATGTGGAACAGGAAATGTAGCATTCAAGGACCAGAGTTAATCAAAAACACGCTCACAAACAATCAATAATTACAAAGATGAATAAAAGTCAAGATATGACATCACAAATATAAAAGGGTTGATAAATGACAATAGGGCTACCGCCTTGAAAAGGTCAGTGGAAAAAAAAGGCCGCGGATGGGTTTAAACCAGGTTCTTGTGTGCACCAAACCTCGCACTTTTACTCTATTGTCATCCCACTAAAACGGGACAGTGTAAATAAAGATATCCCCGCCAGATTATATTATCTCACAAAGAATGCAGCATTAATAGGCGCTATAAATAATAAGACATAAAGCATCATGTATATGAATATAAAAAACAAAAGCCTAAGTTTCCCACGCAGTATTCTAACGAGGTTTGTGTTTTCTAGAGGTCTAACCTCCCTTTGAGGGTCAAACTTAGATGGTTGGAGTCATTTTCTTCAACTTTTAATTTTACTACATAATGGAATGACCGAGGGGTCATTCTACTGCACTGGGGTCATTATTTTAAGGGGAGTCAGTTTAGTTTATTACACTGACACCTTTCAGGGGAGAAATTAGGCAATCCTTTTAGTGTCATATGTTTTTCAGTTAAGTGCAACTACATCGACTAGTGCTCTGTTTTTTTTTTTAATTTCGTAACATAATAGTCTGTGGTTCAAAACATGTACATGCACTAGTATACAGTTTTTTCTTTAATTTCATAAGGTATATACAGGAAGTAAATCACTGTGATATTCATGCCTGGTGTAGAGGTATACAGGAAGTAAATCACTGTGGTATTCATGCCTGGTGTAGGTATTCATGCCTGGTGTAGTCGAAAGGAGTTCCCAAATATATACTGAAAGGAAAAAGAAACGCATAATCAAAAAATTGCCTATACTACACTATTATATACACCTAATTCCACGTAGTATTCCAGATATATCTCAACGTGTTTTGTATAAAAAGGGGCTACAACTAATTACAGAAAGGACAACTCTGTCATGTAGCAGACCTTTTACTCAACGTATACTTTGTTACACGAAATTCATAAATGTTGAAGTTTCGCTTGAAAAAGTCAAGCCATTTCAGTATTGTGTTTAATGTTAAGAGATTGCAACGTTTAAAGCCTAAGTTTGCTCAAATGCGCATTCTATCGATAATGAAACTTTAGGTGTAGCACACCCATTGCAATACAGGAAGTGTCGGCCTGGGGTATCGCATAATGGCGTCAATAAATAATTGTCATTTCTTTTTGTAAAAAAAGGCATTTTCACTAATTTAAAGTGATAATTTTGGTTTATATCACATTGTTGATCTATTTGTTACATTGTTCAAGCATTGCCATGTTAAAATTGTGAGTTTTGAATTTATTTTGCTTATATGGAAATGAGTGTATGAATACAATATTATGGCATCTCAGTGTTTATGTTTTTAAAGGGACCATTCATTCATGAGACAAGTTCTTTCTTAGAAGATAGATGACCCCCATTTTTCGGTGGATTTTTTCGCAGCATATATCTCATTTGTGATGAGAATGTAAGTTATTCATTTTTAATTTGGGCCCAGATATGAATGACAACATGGCATTTAAATTTTAATTCACACACAACTCAATGCAACAATCAATGGGTGTGTTACACCTTTAAAGGGGTAACCATTTGCGTGTTCGGTGCTGTTTAAACCTTCTATCCGAAAGAACAGTCTTCTTAACCTAGCCCTGTACCATTCGATTAGCAGTAGCATATTAAACATACAATATATAGCGGAAATACCCATTATGCGTTTCTTTTTCCTTTCAGTATATAATCCCTAATTGTTTTGTGATAAAAGGCATTTTTGAGTATTTAAGACCTGTTTTTTCTGGCTGAAATGACTTTATCGACTTGTTTGTGATAGCTAAGAACCATTTACATGGTTTTCTGATGATTTTATGTATCAACTTGGAAGTTTTGAAAGTGAAAGTAGAACACATTTAAGAGGTGCCAAATGAATGCAGTTTGTTCACGGTATCAACAAAGATCAGAATTTTATTTTCTTATATGCCACATGAACCCTACTATTCTCAGCAGTTTTCTAGAGAGGCAGGTCTCATGACTAAGAATATGTAAGTGATTCTTAGTTTGAACTTCATTTTGAAAAATGGCTAACTAGAAAGCTTGGACAATATTGCATTGGACTCAATGGGATTTGATTTACTTCCGGTACACCATAATATGATATAATATTAATGCTGGCTAGTTTGTAAGAGGATATAGCCTGTCCCGTTTTATTAGGATGATACAAGGGTAAGAATGAGGTTTGGTTGACTGTGGTCCTTAATGCTACATTTCTTGTTCGACTTATATCTACTCTATGGTTCTACACTTCAATGACTTTATAGTTCGTTTGCACATTTGAAACTGAAACATAGTTATTATGTAACTAAATTGACACACATACTGTTTCTTTTTTATGTTTGTTCACTGTATGCAGAAAGCAAATAAAACGAATATTTTTTTTATGATGAAGAGCTATAGAACGCGTTTCCTACAATCCTTGAAGAAAGTCATATGTTGGATTTGGATAATATATATAATCTAAATAAATATACCTAATAAACTACACTAAAACTGCTAATCTATTTTTTTAACAGCCAGTTTAAAACTTAACAAAAATGGCCGATATAATACCAGAAGCGCACCACGGGTCTTTGCTTTTAATTTATGTAAATATAAATAACCGAAGTCATTAATTAAATCGTCGTTACTCGGGCGAAGGAGGGGTATTGCTCTTCGTAGGTAATGACACCATGGTATAGGACACACTTTAAGGACTCACAACACTATTATCTCCCTTGAATTCTCGTGCCCTACAGATAAAGGAGGTAGATAAAAAAACAACATAGTTCTTCTTTTCAACTTTTTTCAGGACTTTCCATCGCATAAATTGATTTAGCCTTACCAGGTTCTAATCTACAGCATTTTAAGAAGAGATCACAGAACATTTCATGTCGATATAAGATTTTAGCTAATTCTGCCTCATTTTACACATCATGGGTCTAATCACCACGGTGGTTGTATTTTAGTTTTACGTAAATTTTGAACGTGGTAAATATTTGTTATTTGGGTTTTAAATTGCAGATATTGGATCAATGAATAATTAGGCATAAACACATGTTGCACTGTTGTTTATCTCTATGCCACGAACAAAAACATTACAATGGGACCCTATGGAACATAGTGGTGTGAGACGTAAAGGTTGTATGACCTACCGAGCATGATCTTGTTTCTAATCATAGTGTGGTGAACGCAGTAATGCTACATTTAAATACAAATCTTAGGTTCTAAAAGGACGCTAATCACCAAAAACATTAAAACCTTGTCATTAGGGCTTGCTGTTATCGCTGCAAAGGCTTTGAAGTTTTGAATAGTGTGTTGCGGTCTTTCAATTTGTTGTGGTAATGGTAAATTCTGTATTCTATTGATGCTGTATATCGATTGGATACTTTACCTTTTACTGTCATGTTATTCTGATTAATTAGAAGCTTTAAAGTCACCTTTAGCCTGTGTAAGAAATGTAGAAAGGGTGAAAGCTACAATGCAACTCTTACTGAATTTCAACCCGTTAGTTGTTGTACTTAACTTGCATTTTTACAATCATTAATATTAATTCTTAACGTCTCACTAGTGAATTAATCAACACTATATAATATATGTAGAAACCGTCACTCGTGGACCACTGCAAACATACTGTAAAATGTCCATTGGTCGTTAAATCTCCCCTCAATCTGCAAACCTTCCTCTGAAGCTCAGAATATCCACGAGAAATCAAAAGTTGACCAGATTAAAAAAAAAAAAATTCCAGTCTTTTTCAGCACCCCTCAAAACTAGCTCCATTTCACTAATAATTCAACTGTATTCCTACTCATTTTCAAATTGTCATATCTTCCTCGAAAATCACCCAGTGGCTTCCAAACTTGACAGAAGTCATGAACATGTTCCAATCTTGTCACCTGAAGGCAGAAATAAGAGAACGGTTGCATTTCCAAGTTGAGAGCAAACCGATTACAAAGCCCTAGTTTTTTACGGTGTAGGAATCTGCTACCGTCCCGTTTCAGTGGGATTACAATAGGGTAAATTGACGTTTTGTGCATCCTGGCCTTTGTTTTACCACTGACCATTCCAAGGCGGTAGTCTTATTGTCAACCCTTTTATATTTGTGATGTCATATCTTGCCTTTTATTTATCTTTGTAATTAGTGTGTGTTTCTATACGTGTGTTTGTTGACTGTTGTCCCTGTTTGCTACATTTCCTGTTCGACCTTTGTATCTACTTATATCTAAGCTCGAGCTTTTTCTAGAACATTCTAACATTTTATAAATGTTCTTATTATATACCTATTTCTCTCGTGCAATGAGCGGTCTGCATTTGTACCATGTGACCGTACAATATATTTCCGTATTTGACGCACGCGCGTACAAAAGAAATATATTAAATCCGTATTGTACAGTACACGAGCCCCATGTTAACTCAATGATCAAGTCCAAAAACCGGTAAAATGTTCCGAATGCATCAATATCACATAACGGCTATACACGCCTATATACTTTCGTTTATAAAGCGCTTAAATGAAAATATTTGTTGTCATTTAACAGTTGGTGACAGATGCTTTCTGAATAAGATATCATTTATATTTCTACATCGAGAGAAATAGGTATATAATAAAAAGGTTATTTAACATTGTTCTGTACAATACGGTGATATATTTGGACTCGTACCCAGCTGACACAACCATATTGGACTTGCCTAGAGGGGGATATATTTGGACGAGTACCCAGCTAGACGGGTCCAATATGGTTGTGTCAGCTGGGTACGAGTCCAAATATTTCACCGTATTGTACAGAACAATGTTAAATAACCTCCTACTATTCATGACTAAAATGTAATTTCCTGTTTTCAGGTCTGAAATTTGAATGCATCATACATTTCGCATGAAATTGGGCATAACATACTCAAATTAACCCTGCTGCATAATCTAGGCTCGTGCAGAATGAATTATGGGTTATTTTTAGGCTCATTCATTATGTTTTGGTTCTTTAGAATAGAGAATGATATTTTTTGTCAAAATCCTAGGTTGGACACCTAGACCCCAACGAAAAACCTGCTGTACCCACTTTAAAGTCAAAATGATACAGAATAATTAAATCGAGACGCTAATTTTGATAACAACTGCAAGATTGTCAGAGTTTACTAGTAGGCTGAGAACTGGGGAACAGATCAGTAAAACTTGGCATACATGGTCCACAAAATAAGCGCGTATTTAAGGGGCACACGACGATCATGAAGTAGTTATCAAACATTAAAGTCCCTGTCCCGCCATCAACAGACAAAATTTACTCTAGATGTACACCGTTTTCAAACCTACTGACGTCGAGGTGTATATATAACTTACATATTTTGAGAATCCAAACTCTATAGACACAATATAAGCGGATTTAGCAGCCATTATAAACACCCAAAACTGGAGCGTCCACTTAAAGAGTTACCAACCCATAATTCATTTTACGCATATTCAATCACGGGTATTTTTAAAAAAAACGCGAATAAATCCATACCTTTAATGGGCAAATATACATTATTTATATGGCTTGAACACCTGGACAGAGTTTTGATACACGTTTTGTTGATGTAAATTTTGCCGTTATTTGGCGGGTTAGTTTCTTTAAAATTAACACACCCAATTATTAATATTGCTTGCACATATTTAAATGAATGGTATATCTAATAAAATTTGGAGTTTTCTAATTTTCTTCCATATTCTTCTACAGGTCACTTAGTAAAAAGCAAAAACGGTTTGCTTTAAACTATTTAAATATTTATTAATATTGATTTGCAAATACAGAAATATGGAAGTTACGTCAGAATACGTATGGGACGCTGCTGCGTTCAATATGATTGCCATGTATCCCAAAACTGGAGATCAGGCGTACTGCTAATGCACGTTAATCTAGTGCTCATATTACTCTCTTTTTAACAACCACATTCTATTTTACAACCTGAAGCATCACTCCAATGTAATTTCCAGCAATTTTACAGTACATAGAGTTTGGTTAAAAAAACATGTCTGTTTATCAAACAAATCAACATGTGTTTCTGAAATTCAAAAAGCACATAGGCGTATGTATTAATCATGATACCATTTGCGGACAATTATTTGTAATACCAGTGCAAACAAGTGAACAAGAGCTGTTATTGCGACGCACAATTACGTTGTGAAATGTTAAACTTGAACTATCACTGAAAGTGGTGAATATCCCCGCTTTTTGGAGAAAAAAAATTTCAATACTGCTTCAGAAATGCAATAAACTATGTAACGGAATGCGACGCGATGATCCGGACAACGTGCCCATATATACCCCTCACTTCACTTCACTTTGTTTGTTTTTTATTTGTATGTATTTTTACGTCATTTTCAACACATGTAAGGTTATATATGTGTGTGGTGGAGTTAGACCACCCACTTTCCCTGTGTAGAACCAGTACTGTACACCTCCCGCCATCCGTAAGAATCGACGCTTTCTCACTTGCAGTCGAGCTCCCAGCGGGACTTTGTGAAAGCCGGGGTATAAACAAATATGTTTGTTTTCCCAGGTGAGAAAAGTTAACAATGTTAACAATGTTTTCGTTAATGTAAAACAAACAAAAAAGTATATATATATATATATATATATATATATATAAAATAAGACGAATTTATGACATAAGACATGTTTTTATGATATATTTTGTTTTTAATGAATGTACTGGATATGTATAAGGTCTCCTATAATTCAATAACTTAAAGGTGTTTATTTTAGACGCGTGTTGCATATTGTATAATAACAAGTTGAATTGGGGTTTTACGGCACACCAACAAAACATGTTATATGGCGCCAACAGGAATGAACATTTTAGACTCACTCTCCATTTACATCTAGATAAAAAAATTTATGCGGAATGGGCCTCGAACCTGCTCAAACGCAGAACTGTAGTGTTGCTGCAAATTCTACTGTAAACACGCCATTTTCCCTGGAACCAAGTTCATTGTTTTCTGCCATCACTCAAGATGAAGACTTTAAATGAAAATGGCAAAAATGACAAAGCAAACATAAATTCGCATTACAAATCATGAGACTTAAAATAAACTAGTAAACTAAGTGCATTCAAAGGTCTAGAGTATACCTCTGTTAGGAGACAATATGCTCTATGATACCACAGTTTTAGTTCCCAACTGTACAGTACGCGTATTAAGAGACCACGTGTGTTAAGTATTCCCTTTAATGGTCTCTTAATACAGGGTTGACGTTAAAAAAATATTTATTTCACAAATAAGTGCAGAGTATACAAATAGATTTTGACGGCAGTGAAATTTTTTTTTTTTTTAATAAGAAACCATTCCAGAATTGTTTAATCTCAGACTGCATAATTTATATTAATAAAAACGTTTCCCTCAGTTCGCAAATTTGCCTTTAAACCTGTATTTCAATTTGAAACCTTTTTTGTGATAGACTTGCAATAACTATCAGGACTATCTTTAACATAAAAATTCGTAAAACCATTGCAAAATTGTATTATCGTAACCCTGATCTTCTTTCCAACTATAAAAGTAATTTAATGACTATCACAACCCGACTTCTATGGTGACGTGATTTCATACTATCTGTGTTAAACTTGTTAAAAGGTTTATCAAAAGGGGTTATGACCCTATCATTTTGCAACGCACTGCATGCTTGGTGGTGGACCCATTTACAGTTCGCCACTATGCTTTTCTCTTTAATTGTGCGATGACCGGACAGGGTGTGGACCCTATTATGAAGTCTACCTAAAGCCCAAAAGGACGGTGACGTTTGATGTTTGTCTGCAGTCTTGTCTTTTCGTGCCCTCAATGGTTTATTCTCGTGTTGCTCTGGCTTCTGCCAAGTCACTGAATACCTTCTTTGTGGCTTTCTAGGCTATTGTTTTTTGTATATTTATATATACACGAGCATCTTTGTGTTTTACTTTTATTGCCTAATAATGCTGCCTTGTTGGTTAGAGAATAGCGGGGATTTCTGTATTTTTCACTGTCCCGTTTTATTGGGATGACAGTAGGGTAAGTGTGAGGTTTGGTGCACTCTAGAACCTGGTTTAAACCCCCAGCGGCCTTTTTTTGTCAGTGACCGTTCCAAGGCGGTAGCCCTATTGTCAACTCTTGTGTGTTTGTGATGTCTTATCTTGCCTTTTATTCATCTTTATATATAGTTGTTCTTTGTTTCTTTGTGTGCGTGTGGTTGACTGTCGTCCTTGAATACTACCTTTCCTGTTCGATTGTTATATCTACTGTTACTTATGTCATCAATTTGTTTTTATTTATTTATTTTACATTTACAAGCTTTTTTATGTTTCCAGACATATTTAAGCTTACAAACCAAACGAATTTTAATATTTACTGACATTAACAGCGAAATATCATTTTTTATTTTTATATCATTTTACTTAATTTCCAGACAAAACGTTCATTTTACATTTATAAACGTTTTTATTTTTACGAACGTATTTTCGTTTAAAAGTCCTATACACCTTATTAATCGGAGTATTGTGAATAATGTCTTACTTTTCTGTTAAGGTGAAAGTGAGATAAACCACACCCAAAACAAACCACGCCCAAAACAAATATATTGTTTGTTAATGCTTGATAGTCAATGTAACTGGCTTAGTCGGCACTAAAAGAAAAGAAAAGATACTTGTAATGCTACACAATACATCATTTAATAATATATTTGTGTATTGAACATTTTATATAAGATTGTTAACACCATTCTAGCGAAAGATACAAAGAAAAGAATGGTGCATTATATGGATTAATGGGTCAATTTTGAGATCGTTTAACTTAATTTAATTTGGAAACAATTTTAATAAACAAATATTAACCCGATAGTGTTTAATTCGCACGTTCTAAAAGAACGTTAACCCAAGGTAAAGAAATAACTGTTTGAAGAAAAAAAATCTTTAAGTTGATCTGAAATTACGAAACAGTATATAAAAAATGTACAAACAGCAAAACAAAATGCGATATATAAAGGCTTTTCAATACGACATAAAGCTGTATAGTTCACATTTAAATAATATATCAAGGACCTTTATTATACATACACCGTTGTAACACGTACTTACTGGTAGCAATCGGGAGTGATCCACGCCCCATTTATAAACAACTTTCAGGTATCAGAGACTTTGCGGCATATAAACACCCAATTTACAAATACTTTCGAATAGGTATCGGAAAATCAAGAGAACGTTCCCAGGGAGCGAGGCGGCTTGAGTCGCATCATTATTTACCGCCCATTTATATTGATGAGAATACTATTAAAGGCATTCCAACTCGCTGTCTTATCGGCCTAGCAATTTCGGTTCATAAAATCACAAAAAGATAGTTATTTCTTGGCTTAATGACAGACTACATCGACATATGTAAAAATGACATTGTTCCGCAAACCTTTGATGTTTAACTCCAAATGATATACAGAAAATTAAAAGAGTTTTGTCCCATGAGAATGATATTAAGCTAAATATAGTCGAATTAAGTAATGATTTCCGAATCACAATACCGGCGTCTCCCGTATCAGGCGGAATGTTCATTGAATTTTGCTCGCGTGCCGCAACCAAACACACGGGTTATCTACCGTTGTTAAGATAAATCGGAAAAGAGCGGTGACGATGCACATATAAACTGTTTCAAGCATGTTGATGCATCGCCTTTGCAGTATGCATTATTTAATAATTTATCACTCATATAATAAGAGTGCTAGTATTCAAATTACATTTATGTGATTTTTTAATCTTTATCAAATTCTCTTTGCGACCTGATTATGTTCTGCCCACATTAATATTAACGCAAGTGTCACCACGCCCCGACACACGCATACACACGCGCGAAAACTTGAACATATTTGAATTTTGGAAGCGTATCGTGGTTTCTTGAGTTTGAAGCAAATATTTCATAACGTTCTTGAAGCGTTAATTAAACGTGTTGTTTTTAAAGAGAAAAAGTTACATCAAAGTTGATTTCAAAAATCTTCTGGCCCTTTTTGGAAGCATGTTTGAATGAACAGTATCGGATTAACAAGACCGTAGTCTGTTTTTTTAGTTTATATGTGAGCAACTTGAGAACCGTTAAGTGGTGATATGTGTGTGGTTCCAGTTTATATATTTGATTTAAGTGCGAGTTTATATATTTGATTTAAGTGCGCACCACTTTCATTTTTGATAGTTTCTGTCGTATATTCTACTCAATGGCTGTGAGTTAAACCCGCTCCTCTGTAGCCATATACCAATCAAACGTGTTTAAAGCATATTTATTAACAAGGTCATCGTTTTCTCTGTCGACATTATTTTCCTCATGTTGAAGTCAATTTAGAAATAGTATAGTCGTCGTCATCGTTGTAGTAGTAGTAGTAGTAGCAGTAGCAGTAGTAGTAGTAGTAGTAGTAGAAGTGATAGTAGTACTAGTAGTAGTAGTAGTCGTCGTCGTCGTCTATACTAATAACAATTATTAGTAGTAGTATTAGTATTATGTTATTGTAGCAGGGTGGTACATTATTTATAGACTTAACACATGTCAACAATATATTTGATTAAAGGTGAACTATGCAATAAAAGAGTACATATACATCGAATGTTTCGTATTTTAAACACTTCAATTTTATTATCGCGGATGATATGGCTGTATCTTCCTTGAATATCCAATCAGGTACTTTAAAATTGTTTCAAGTTCAATCAAAGAGTATTTCGCCTTAGATATTAGATAAATAATATTTTCTTGAAAGAATATCGAATTCTGTATTCAATCCCAACTCGGAATGTTGAACCTATTAAATGTTATCGGCAGATATTATTATCAGACATCCAGCAAGTGTCTCGTGAACAATAGATGCCAAAGGCACTAAAGCGGTTCCTTTGATCTCAAAGCAACTTTAATTTCGTTCTCACATTAGAAGCGTCTAGCAATTTACTCCAGGGATATCAAACAAACGTTAACTTGTCTTAATTTTACTTAGAACACTTGTAATTACTGTGCGTTACACTTGTTCGTTAAAAGTGTTGTCAAGAATTGAGATTCCGATGTCTTCTGTAAAGTTCGCTCTACTAAAACAAAATACTAAAAACAAAATAAATGATGCACCTGTATTTCAAACACGATTTTAACCGACAGTTTAACTATGAGATTAATGCGATGTGTAGTCCAGTCATTGAACTGTGGTATATGCCCGTTGTAAACGTTTAACTTCTAACTGTTACCGATATTTAAAAAAGAAATAACAATAAAAAAAAATACGTAAAACGACGATAGAATTCCGTTAATTTGACGACAAGAATATACGTAAATTTGGTTCAGCGATGTCTTGGAACTATTAGCGTTTATTGCCCTATGATTACTCACGCCTAAGTAGCCTTTACCACAGCGCTAACTGAAGCCTAATTGACAAATTGAATAATATGGGTGATTTAATGACTAACACTAAATGTATTAATGAAATTATATTGTTGTGTATGATCTTTTTTGGTAGGCGAGTTATGAATCTTGGATATAGTATTTCTTTTCATAATGCATTAGTGTGATAACTATATGTTTATATAGATTCAATATATGGTTATATAGATTCAATATATGGTTATATAGATTCAATATATGGTTATAGAGATTCAATATGTGGTTATATAGATTCAATATATCGTTATATAGATTCAATATATCGTTATATAGATTCAAGGTATGCTGTACTAGTCCAAGGCCGAAGGTCGAGAGTCATTACAGCAGATAGAGGATCTTTAACAGGGCCATTATGGAATCACTTGTTAATTGACAATTTGACGACTTCGTGAGCACTTTCTGCATGCTTGTCAGACATTTTAATGCATAATATTGCACTTTTCTAGTCAACTGACTAGTTTTTTTTTCTGTGATTGTACAAGATCAGGACAAATACATGTTCACAGAGTCAAAACATGCTTTGGCAAACTACTGGGGATTGTGGAGGGGGAGAGGTTGGTGGGAAGGGCGGGCATACTTTGCCCCACCCCCTCTCAGATTATTGGGGGCGGATTGGCCGCTCTGCCCCCTCCTGCTAATACGCTTAGTTCTATGCCCTATGACAGTACACTTTCTGTACAAACACATATTCGGGGAATCAAAAAGTTGGCGGGGTGAAACAAACGCTTCCCCAACCCCCTCTCAGATTACTGGGGTCGGATTGGTCCCTCTGCCCCCGCCTGCTAATACGCCTATGTTGCGCACTTGTGTTACACTTAGTATTTACGATGAAAATATAGTGTCTGAGAACAGGTAGATCAAAATTTGTAAGTATTCAAGTCGTTATCATTTCATTTCCTGGTTGGGCGGTAAAGGTGCATCATCATGCACAGGTATAGCATACCGTAATACTGGAGCGTGTTTCATGGCCGGTGAAGCCTTCGTAATTGAGATTATATGACTAATTGCCATATTGGAGAGGGCGGGATGTGTCTATCAAGTATATCATAACACAAAACCGAAATACACATCAGCAAGATAAAAGAGGTGCTTTCGCTTTATTAACCGGCGGTAAGGATCAATTAACATCAAAGGAACCTATCATTAATGCAAACTAGGGAGGCAAGCTTCATATCTACAAGTGATATTCTCATAAACACTACTTACAAAGAAAAAAATGAGGAACCGATTTGTTTAGCTTAAACTTTGACCCTTTCCTTCGTCTTTGAAATTAAGGCCAAATCGCTCAAATCAAAGACGGAATAAGACTGTTGGAGTTGGCAAAGGGTATACGTCTAATTAATATAGATCACTTGCGTCGGCTTCTCTTTGATGTTATGAGGTATGATCGTCGTTTAATGTTTGTCTTGTAATGTTGTTAAAACAATAACGCGTGATAGTGCCCATGCTTGAAATCTAACCTACTATCAAAGTGTATCGCCGATGGACAGTTCAAACATACGAGATGCTAATTTTTTTTCGCGTTCTTTCATCTTAGAAAGCGATTAATTTCTGTGTTTAATAAATAGCTCTAGTCCACTTGACTCGATCAGAGGTTTGTCTATTATACTAAGTAATGAAAACACATGCAACTTGTTTCATAACATTTTACTTAGGGTTTCATAGTTAGTTGAATGAAATCAGTTATGTTTTACGACTAGCTGACACATCATGTGCGCGAGAAAAAATGAAAATGTAAAATTTAAGTTAAAATAGATAATTTTATATAGGCAAAACTATTTAACTTTTTTTTTTTTGAAAAATGTTTAAATATAAATTAAAATAAAAACGTTTAGGTCAGTTTAGTCCAGAAAACCTATGCACATTATGTATTCGTTAACCTCGAAATGTTCTTTTTTTTTGCTTTTTTTTTTTTTTACATTTACATTAAAAAAGTCTAGACAATCTAGATGTAGGAAATGCGTTTTTAATTGCACTACGAAATTTTATTCTTTTGTACTATTAATCTATATTTAGTTTCCTTCGATCAGATTTCGCTATTACGCTAAATCAACCGGATCTGCTCGTCTGGCGCAGGGATATGCTCGTATGGCCACAGACATTTTAATTGTTATTAGGTCTGTGGTCTGGTGCAGTCGAAAGTAGTTCTCTCTTTTTTTTCTTTTAACAATCAATTTGATTGGTCAGTACTTACTCCAAGTTTTTTCGTACTTACTTCGCAATGGGAAGACATCGGAGAGTTTGTTGAGAACAGAACATCTAGGAATAATAAGTAACCAATCAAATCGATTGTTTACTTTAATCTGATTGGACGATATGAATGAGGAAGAAACATCAATAAAAAGGAACAGCAATTATCCCAGTCGAATACACTTATTGAGAGTTTGTCAATTAACACTTACACTATCCAAAATTTTCGCTTGTATTTTTTAACTTGAACGAAGGATATATTCCAGGATATGGGACCATCAAGAGATCATAATTATGGTCCCCTATCATGTCCCCTTTCGACACAAGAAGCAGTATCTCTAAGTGCCTGGGCGGGTCTCGAACCTTAGAGGACGTACAATACAACTAGGTACGGACAATCTGCTAAGTAACACAGGGGCGGGTCCAGGATTTCAGAGAATTTGGACGCAACTTATGAAATAACAACTTGGTTGCTTTTTAAACGCATCCCGTGGTTTAGTCTGGAAGAGGATCTGCAAGTGGGTGATAAGAAACATGAGCACATGTATGTATGGTGTTTACCTTCGCTTATAGGTTATAATAGCGTAAATGAGTCTCCATTGCCCTTCCATAGTAAAGTTAGAATGTTGACAACCTGTTAAAAACTCAAACCTCGTTAGAATTCTGGGAAACTTATTTTATCATGCAAATAAACATGTCTGCTATTAAACATCAACAAGGAAATAGGGGCTTTAATACCTTCTAAGAAACATTTCTTCAGTTGTATACTAACACCGGGTCAAAGGTCAACACTATTTTTACCCCTTGCAATTTCATACCCTGTCTACTTTCACTTCTCAAATTTATATAAAAACCTGTCAAAAACATGATGAGCTGCATTTCCAAATATCAACAACATGTCCAGAATACAGTTATAGCCAAAAAATAACAGGAACCAGCCCTAAAAAAAGTTTTTAAAGAAAAAAAGATTAGCACTCTTTAATACAGAACTACACTCGACTGCACCAGGCGAGCACATCCTGTTGATTTAGTGTAATTAGACCTTTAACAATCTTGCAGTCATGCCGAGACGGTGTAGAACTCCCTGTAGTAGGGAGCTTAACGCCCAACCTTAGCGTGCTGCCACACTGGAATACCACGGCGTAGACACGTTACACGATACCTATCCAGTCATTTATTTTTATATAGGCCTGTTAATACATACACGAACATATCCAATCCTAATTATGCGATGCATATAACACACACGATATAGTATCAGTTATGCCCAGTGCAATACACGTATAGGCCTCAACCGATGCGATGACCTGCTTTTTTTTTCCAAACTGACACCTTTGGAATTCTGAGGTCAAAATTACCAAAGCACACTTCAAACAGTGCTTTACAAAATGTAGCGCAGCATGTCCATCTTACGTTCAATTTTGATGCGGTTTTCATCCCATGGTACCCGGTCTAGCTCTTATATTATATTGACCCCTGCGCGATATTTCTAACACTAACTTAGTCTAGATCATCTGCGATGCTTGCTTGTTTACAAGACAAACGTCTAGATAAGTCCTCCTGAACCTGCTATCGAAGATATACAGAAAGGCAGAAAGACAATCATTTTACATATAAACAAATATGGAAACTTCATCCTTATATCGACGAACTAAATGCGGATGGTGAGAAATATATTAATAAAAAAAAATACCGTCACGTGGTTCCAGTTTCAAATTTGTTTCTGCACAACCTGTCAAGACGTTTGTATTTACAATCAAGCGTCGAAGAAAGTCAAGACTAACACTAACTTTATTCAAAAAACGTCCAGCAAGGAAGATAATAGTACCATGTTTACGAAGTGTTTAGTGTGACCCACCCGGGGATGGAACCTACGACCTCACGCATGGGAGGCGGATGCTCTACCACAAGCCACCATACGGAGCACAGTTAGTGATGGAGAACATTATAAAGCATTTTCTTTATTGAAATAAACTGCAAGTACCTTAAATAAATGACAGAAATGTCACAAAAAAGAAGAAATGTACGTGAACATTGATAGAAAACGTGTAGCACCAATACTTTAGGGTTATTGTAGCACCAATACTTTGGGTTATTGTAGCACCAATACTTTAGGGTTATTGTAGCACCAATACTTTGGGTTATTGTAGCACCAATACTTTAGGGTTCTTGTAGCACCAATACTTTAGGGTTATTGTAGCACCAATACTTTAGGGTTGTTGTTGTTAATGTGTGCAAATCATTCATGACAACATACCATAGACATATTAATAAACTTTTCCTTCTATCTCCTCTCACAGTTATTCATTGATTGTGATGAGAATTCATTCAAAAAATTCATAACGAATATCAAAATGGGATTATAATAGTTCTGTTTTATTTTCATCATAAGAAGTTGTATAAAAAGCTGTTTAAAGATAAAAATCTCATAATTTTTGGTTTTTCTCTTAAAAATCAAGGTTTGACTCGTAAAAGTTTCCTACAAACTCCATTTTTGTTTAAAATTGTAAAGAAAATGCTTTCATTAGAAGGAGATTAAAATCTGTGTTGGGGTTTGGCATAAATGAAATGTGTATCTATAAAACTCTTTAAAATACAAGTGTTTAAAGTTATGCAACATTTTGTTAAATTTTCCCACTGTCCCACGTGTAATTCAGATAAATTTCACAGTGTCCAATATGTTTGTTGTTAGGTCTGTGAACAAACTAAAAATAATCATATTCGCATTGTTGTTATAAAATTGTGGTAGTAGTCAGGGTACGCAAACAGGCACAGTATTACAGTATTATATTTCAATAATTTAAAAAAGATGTCAACGATCAGCGCAGCTGAACTGTTACGCAGTATGATTGCTTTCATTTGATTTTCAAAACTAAAGTGTTTTTATTACAACTAAAAATCCTAATGATACATAATTTATTTATGTATTATTAAAACAGATCACGTTAATGCTGAAAAACCTTTGGCTGAAACAAGAGCCCCGAACAACAGAGCTTCATCGTCGAATACCCACGGTTTATACATTGCGATGTCACTCCATTCACCAATCAGACGTGGGTTCCGACGATGCAGGGTTTTGGCACCAACATAATTCAAATCAATTACTTGTATCAATTACTTCCTTTGGTCTAGCTACAGTCAAACCTGCATTAAGAATCACTAAAGGGACGTGAACAAGTTGGTCTCATAACAACTAGTCTGCTAATACTAACCATCATGCAGTTGAAACGATGATCTCTTAAAGCAGGTGATCCATAAATTATAGAGGTGGCTCCTTGCAATTGAGCAGGTTTGCCTATATTGCTGCCGCGGGTAAATATGCAGAATGTGTCTGTTCGGTTACGTCCTGGATGGAAAATATTAGCAAGAGCCCGGGGGTAGCATTGTAACATAACCGTGAGTGGAAAAGAAGTAAATATGTGTTGGAATTCGTATATTTGCGATGCTTGTTCATTTCATATTTATATAATATATAATGTAACAACCTAACCAACGTTAAGGATCATGTTTCGCCTTTGGGATATTATCAAAGTAATATTCAGTTCGCATATACCAGTTCAGCCGTTAGCATATTATACAATCGAACAGGTGCATCTGTTTGGCCTCCGCATATCTCCGATTGTCAGCCCAGGGTCTCCATAGTGGATATTCAATAAAACAGAGTTGGCTTACCTTCGCGTTAAATATTTCGCTGGTATATTCGCCAAAAATCTTTTCTCGACTTCTTTATTCTTTTTCTTAACTTGTGTGAACCTCAAAGGATCAAAAGAGTAAAAAAAATGTGTGATCTAAAGCGTAGTGTGAAACAAAGCATGTGCAATGATCGCCTATAGGTCGCACGCCTCTTATACGCCGCACGTGGCTTGGCTGTATTATCGTTACAATAATCTTATCTGTGAACTATCTACGGAATAGTATTGCTATAAGAAAGGCAGCTTACTGAAGTGTTAAAGTGGCTACTTAATTATCTATGCTACAGTGTGTGCAGTTTAGTCACAGGTAGAAATTAATACCTTCGCAAAGCCGTATCAGTTGTCAACCATTTACATGGTTCAAAGAGATAAAGTCAAAGGGCATCCGATTGATGGCATGGAAAACAAGATACGGTTAATCAAAGTTAACTAGAAGATTTATAGCTTATGTTTTGTCATGCAATTATTTTAAAATTATGCGTGTAGTCTTTAAGTTTAGCTAGTTCTTTCGTTGACGGAATTCTCAGGTGTTTGCGTCCTATTTGATACTTAAGGTTGTGAATTACCCCCACCAAACTGATCTGGAGGGTAAATAAATGGATAAATATCTGCAGTGTTAATGTTGTTCTAATTAGGGCTCGAAATCATCAAACGGTGCTCTAGCTAGGTCGTGAATAGTTTCTTCCGGTTGTCCGGTAGTATTTCAATCACCTGGAGATATAAGAACTTCCACAAGGGTGAACTGATAGCTGTGTAGCGACGCATAACGCTCCCCGCGAATTGCGATCTCATTGGAGCGCTATGCGTAAGAACGTTACGCATAGAGCGCAAATGTGGAGAACAATTCGCGGGCTCTATGCATATCATAAGTATACGCATAGAGCTCCCACATGACCGTAGGAACTCTATGTGTGCGTTGTGAACTGGAGATACGCATAGAGCTCCTAACCACACGCTATAAAAATGGTTGGTTTTATATTTAAGAGGGAAAGTACAGTATTTGGTTTCATTGATTTGTTGAGAAATGTACTTGAATGACTTTAGCACGTCCGATTCAGATTGGATGTTGTTTTTATCATACTTCCAAATGGCTCGCTTGTATAAATCGTCGACCTCGATATAGGATATAGTGTATAGAAAGTTCTTGCCTTAGGATATAGTGTATAGAAAGTTATTTCCTGTCATAAAAGTCATCTTACTTTCGCAAACAATTTTCTGAAGATTCTCTGGAAAATGTACGAATAAATACATTTATTTGGGCTATATAGGAATAACATTGTCAGTACGCCCGTCCGTCTAGCCAACAAATCTTACGTGTGTACTTTTATACGATTGAATTGAAACCATATACACAGGTCTGATATGAGGGGGACATGCGCATATTGTCGGGGCATTTCTGTCCGATGATTTTTTAAATTTAGTTATGCCCATTTATCGACTTAGGTTTACTTGTTATATACAGTATATCGTTTGCGCATCTCCACCTTGAGTTTCGAAAATTGGCATGAAGCTCCGACATGAGGCGGACTTTTGCCGGGGTTTTCCTATATGATAATCTTTCATTGATATATGCCCTTTTTATGTCTAAATTTAATTTCAAACTCCTTTTTTGACATAGATTATTTCTTATATAATGTATAAAGCGAACGAAATCTAACCCGTTTTCTCTGCCGGGTCATAGCGAAGTTGACCTTTGACCTCGTGGTATACAACTATTTACCTCAAAAGCAAAAGGGATCATCTCAACCCTTTGGGCAACCTGTTTATGAATTTGCAAGAAACTAGGTTGAAAAGTACCCGAGATATAGCGCAGATGCCTTTTGAAAATGTGGAGTCATAGTGACCTTAACCTATGACATAGTGACCTCAAAAACAGTGGCCATTCTTGTTCCATGGCCAGGTTGTGGGTCCTAGGTTGAAAGGTGCATGAGTTTCAGCGAGGAAACCGTTTTCCATTGTCGGTTCACATTGACCATGACCTATGCCCTATTGATCTCAAAACAATAGGGACCATCGGATCATCTTTGTCCCGTTTGCAGCCTATGTATACAGTTTCATGATTCTGTCTGCAATGCTTCACGTTTTCATGTTGAATTCAAATTGTTAACGGACGGACGGACTGACGGAGACAATACCATACCATACTATACTCTCGGTTTTCAAATTCAATTCATTTCCAAACGTGGGTATAACATTTAAATTATATTGTGTAAACAAGCTAGATGTCGACAGAAAATACGGATGGACGAACGGACGGAAGGGCGACGGAAGTCTAATTACAGTATCTGGCCTTTACTCAAAAAAGGTATGTCCACACTTTACGCATAGAGCTCCAACTTTAAACTGATTATGCATATGGGAGCTCTATGCGTAAGCGTGCTATTCATAGAGCTCCCGAGCAGCGTAATTCGTGGCTAGCTCTATGCGTCTAACATTATAGCTGTACTGATAGCAGCGTAATTCGTGGCTAGCTCTATGCGTCTAACATTATAGCTGTACTGATAGCAGCGTAATTCGTGGCTAGCTCTATGCGTCTAACATTATAGCTGTACTGATATTGAACCAAACATCGGTGCAATGTCGTCAAAACGTCAACAGTCAACAGTTGCGTATCATGTTATCATTACTTGTTGATGTAAATTACCAAGAAATAGAAAGATGAATGAATGAATGAATGAATGAATGAATGAATGAATGGTGTTTTACGGCACGTCGACATATGAAAATTATGGTTGTGTTGGTATATAATAGTCTAGTGAGTTTAAGTATATCATATAATACATTTTATTGGGTCAGACCCATTTAGCCTGTATTAAGGTCTACAGGGAAATGGTGTGCCTTAAATTACATCCCTACTATACCCAATTAACACGTATAGAAGGGTCTCACTAAACTCTTCAATTGTGTTCCATTGGCTTTTACGAGAGAATTTACAGATCTCTTATCAGATCCAAGCTGGACTACGGCTCAATAGTATATGGATCGACTCGCAAGTCATACTTGCAGATTCTCAATCCTATACATAATCAAGGATTACGACTCGCCTTAGGAGCCTTTCGTACATCACCAGCAGAAAGTCTATATGTTGAAGCTAATGAACCATCACTGTCTCATAGACGGGACAAATTAGCCCTTCAGTATACCATTAAAATTACAATCTAACCCTTCAAATCCAACTTTCGATACTGTTTTTAATCCCAATTATGAACCTTTTTTTGATCGAAAACCAAAGTCCATTCGGCCATTTGGTCTTCGTATTAAACCAAAATTAAGAGTCACTGAAATCGACCTAAATTTGATTGCCAAGTACAAAGTACCACAAATTCCACCGTGGACTTTGGAAACACCAACAATTATTTTTGATCTTTGTAATAATAACAAATCCATTACAGATCCTACTATCTTTCAAAGCAAATTTAATGAAATGAAATCGAAATACAGTAACTTTCAACATATATACACAGATGGTTCTAAAGGTGGAGACAAGGTAGCTGCAGCAGCTGTTGTTCACAAACATAGCATAAAGAGCCGCCTGCCTGACAAGGCCTCTATCTTTTCAGCTGAACTTAAGGCAATTGAACTTGCCTTAAATTATATTCAGGAATCTGATGATGACCATTTCGTTATCTTTTCTGATTCCCTTTCATCTCTTCAAGCACTGGGTAATATGAAATATGATAATCCAGTTGTGCTTCAACTTTTAGAAAAGTACAATTATCTTAAAGTTGATAATGTTATTATTTTCTGCTGTCTTCCAAGCCATGTAGGTATACGTGGTAATGATAGAGCTGATAGTGCTGCTAAGGCAGCATTAGGTTTACATGTATCTAATACCAAATTACCGTATACTGATTTTAAAAGTTGTATCAACAAATATATTCGTAACTCTTGGCAAGCCGAGGAAGTTGTCCTAGCCAGGGTCAGGATAGGGCATACACGCTGTACTCATTCATATTTATTACAAGGTGAGCAGTTGCCAGAATGTATACCCTGTTTTGCACCGTTAACGGTCAAACATATATTGCTGGAATGTGTGGACTTTGATCCTATGCGACAAAGATACTACACAGTTAATACTGTGAAAGAGTTATTTGATACTATAGATTTTAGTCTTGTTTTAGATTTCCTTAAATAAATCAGACTTTATAAATCAATATTATATTTTCCTATATATATTAACTTGTTTACAAGCCCGTTGGCGGGCATTTGCTGATTTACATATATACATAGTTTATATTGCTACCATATCATCCCTTATTTGTAGATAGTTTTATCTTTATACGTTTACATTAATTTTAATTACTACTTCATTCTTTCACGATTCATCGGTTTTTGCGCACAATATGACCTATTTATGTGTCGACGTGCCATAAAACACCATTCATTCATTCATTCTATTTTTCCATTCTGAATGCTGCATTTCCAAGCTAAAACTATTTTTTGGGTTAGCGTAAGTTATTTCCGCTCACACACATGTCAGGAAGCGTACTATTTCCGGAGTTCACTCCAGAGTTTGGACCTAAATTCATACTCCTCTTTAACACCCAGCATGTGTTATATTTCGTTGTCAATGTTGACTCCAATCTCATACTGACCACACTGCTGCAGCAATTGACATAGATATCTCCGCCCTATTGTTGATGTCGGAGCATATTGACAATAGTTTATATAACATAGTTGCACGTGCTTTATACACGTGCTGTTGTTTGTCGGAGGTATCTTTCTGGTTTGATTGGTTGAAATGGATAAACGATTGACAACTGGCGACATGTTAATTATTAAAAATGGTCACGAATCTCACACCGAAGAACTCATTCCTACCTTTTGTATGGTATAAGAATCATCATACAGTCACACTTTATATGTACTTTCTCAAATGTCAAGTTAACACCAGTTAACGCCAGTGGAAACAGAATGGTTAAAGTGAGAACACCAAACTGGTTCCTTTAAAACGGTTGGTTGATTGAACGGTATTTCACGTCATTTTTAGCACATTTTGGTCTATAAATGACGATCGAATTTTTCGTGGTGGAGGCAGACCACCCGCATATTTCTGGGTAGAACCAGTACTGATACTTCGACAATCGACAGGCGAGAATGTTTCAAACGCCGTGTCTTTACCATCTTGCCCACGGAGACCATTTGGTTCTTAAGATCAATATAAACAGTGGACTATCAAATTCCGTCGGCTTACGTGATAATCAGCAATTATCAAATCAGAACATTGACAGTGATATATCGATATACGAGTCCAGAACATTCGTTGTTTAACCCTGCAACCTACAGGCGGCACTGCCGTTGTATTGTACACAATTTGATAACAAAAACACAAACGTGTTTGCAAATAATCACCATAATGAGCACCTCCTAATTGTTTATGGTTTCACTTTGGGAGGTCCGCGTACTAACATGGATTGAGTGTACTTGATTGAATAAGACGATAGTGAGGTACCCTAAATTTTGCGTCAATTAATTAGTTATTGATGAGTTTTGTCAGGCTTTGCTATGACATAATTTTCTTCCATTACAATGGACTTGATATTGAATACTTAATTCTCCAATTTTTTATACAATGTAGTGGAAGATAATCTTGCAGGTGATTATTTAATAATTTCGCAATTACAATGGGCGACTCCGGTGTTAAAGATAACATCTTTGCCATTCGTTGTGAGTATGCTTTTAACATAGCTTACAAATAAGGTCGCATGCTCTTTTGATTGTAATCTTAGTGTTATACCATAGACGTGGGACTTGACTGGGTCATATTCAAATAAAACGAATGCTGTTGGTCATGTTAGCTTCCTATCAGTGTACCAAATCCCCTCGTGTTACCAATGGTTCGTTCGAAGATATTCAGGAAGTTGGAGATCACTTGTCCTTATGTACGAAATCGTTATCCGTATAACTGACTCATTTGGCATAGTTATGGTAATATATACCGATTTACCCTTGTTTGAACATTAGTTTTGCTTCGGAATCGAAAGCGCTCATAATATTCCGAGTTTTCCAAATATTCATCATCCTCATGTGAAATGAATAGCTCCTACTGTTCGAATGGAATATGGACCACATATAATGTTCGACACAAAAATGTTCAAAGCACTGCATAACATTATAATGAAATATGAAACACATATGCTGCTCGAAGCACCATGTAAAATGACAAAATGGGCCACACGTAATGGTCAAAGCACAGGTAGTTGTATGTAACGCTATGACGAGCATTTACATTTATGTTTGCTACATATGCCTTTATATGCAGTGTTGAAAACAGTATAATTATACTACGTGCAGTGCAATTGTCATTATATATGCGATACATTTAAAATTATATTCAGTTCATTTTTCATTATATGCAGCTCATCTGTCTTTATATGCAGATGGTTCGTCATTATATTCAGATCGTTCGGTGGTTCTAAACGGGATCACATGCGGTTGATGTTTCAATATACGCAGTTGAAAATCAGTTTCAACTTTATATTCCGTGGTACAAAGCGCTTTATATTCGGTTCATTTTAAATTATGTTCGCTTCAGTCGACTTTATATGCGGTGCAGGTTTCATTATATTCAGTGCTTATTTCGTTATGATGATTTAGTAAAAATTGTACGGAAATGTCCAATGATTTTAGGCGAAAAATGCCTATCTTTGGCAAAAAATGCCGAATAAGGACCATTTCAATCATTAACATTACTCATAAGAATGTTATATTGAATATAACTGTTCATTATATTGTACAGGTTGCCTATATATGGCTACCGCATTGGTAGGTTAAGGGCAAGAAAAAAAAGAACGCTGAAGGTATAAAAAGGGTTCTAGGGCGCATAAAGCCCCGTCTTACCCCATTGCAATCACAAAAAAAAAATCCTCTAACATAGTAGGTGCAATTAATAGGCAATATAAATGATCACGTGTATATATGATATAAAAATAAATAAAATAAGAGCACCGCCAAGCTGGGCATATATGCCACTTATTTCATTGTTGTAGACCTACTACTTTGAAAGCTATTATCCACAATCATTTGTAAAATGCAAGGTTGAGATCCATATTAAACCCGTTTCAAAGAGAAATCATTCATAACATATGATTGAGAGTTATTGGGCCTCTCAATGGGTCATGAAGAAGATGTGTAAACAGTGTCATTGTTATAAACCTTACATATATTTCACATATACATAGTGTATCATTGGCAGTTATCCTTAATTTTACATTTAGCTTTCACATGGGTTACTTAATTTGTATATTCTTCATCAAAATAATGTATCCTATATGTCAAAATTATTCAATAGTCTGAAAGAGTGAAAATAAATCATAAAAGTATTTTTTTTGTTTAGAATTAAATTTAATCTTAATATTCATTCAATAAAGAGAGGTCATTTAAAAAAAACAAAATAATTAATATTGTTATTTAGGTTTAAATATAGAAACATCAAAACATACTTGTATATTAAAAACAAGAGGCCCATGAGGGCCTGTATCGTTCTACTGGATAACCCCGGGGCGGGGCCCAAATTTGACCCCAGGTTCACCATTTGAACAAACTTGGTAGAGGATCCAAAAGCTGATTAAAATAAAATTAAACCTTTATCTCTTGTAGTTTCAGAGATTTTTTTTGAAGTTCTTCCCTATAACTCTATGTAAAACTGATCCAACAAAGGGAAACAAAATATAAAAAAATATTTGCAAAAAAACACAAAAAAAACAACAAATAAACCAAAAAAAACTGAAAAAAAAAAAAAAAAAAAAAAATCATTTGTAGTGATTTTTTTTTTACAAGTTCTGTTACCATGGCAACCACATTTCTTAAGCGAATCTACCCAAAAGGGGAGGTGCATAACTAGACCATGAGACAAACATTCTTGCCAAGTTTGGCATTTGTAGTGCCAGCTTTTCTTGAGTTATCACGAAGACAAGCGATTTTTAGTGATTTTTTTACAAGTTTTGTTACCATGGCAACCACATTTCTGACGCGAATCTACCTAAAAGAGGAGGTGCACAACTAGACCATGAGGCAACATTTCTGCCGAGTTTTAGGTTTGTAGTGCCAGTTGTTCTTGAGTTATCGCGAAGACAAGCGATTTTTACCAGTTTTTATATTACAAGTTTTGTTACCATGGCAACCACATATCTACGCAAATCTACCCAAAAGGGGAGGTGCACAACTACACCATGACACAAACATTCCTGCCGAGTTTCGAGTTTGTAGTTTAAGCTGTTCTTGAGTTAGCGCGAAGACAAGCGGTTTTTAGTGTTTGTTTACATGTTTTGTTACCGTGGCAACCACATTTCTTAAGCGAATCTATCCAAAAGGGGAGGTGCACAACTAGTCCATGGCACAAACATTCCTGCCAAGTTTCGAGTTTCCATTCCAGCCGTTCTTGAGTTATCGCAAAGACATTACGATTTTGGGATGGACCGACCAACATTTTTTTTTATATGTTTTGTTACCATGGCAACCACATTTCTTATGCGAATCTACCCGAAAGTGGAGGTGCACAACTAGACTATGATACAAACATTTCTGCCAAGTTTCGAGTTTGTTGTGCTAGCCGTTCTTGAGTTCTCGCAAAGACAAGAAGATTTCTGGATGGACCGGCCGACTGACAGACGACCGACCGACCGACATGTGCAAAGCAATAATTCCAAACATATAAAAGGTGAGTGATGGGCCTTTATCAGATGTATTCACTGGGTCATGCTGAACATATGTACAAAGTTTCATTGTTGTAGACCTGATACTTTGAAATAATTGGCAAGGTTAAATTCCAGGTTAAACTATGAGAGTTATGGGCCTTTATAAGCTGTATCCATTGGATCATGCTGAAGATGTGTGCACAGTTTCATTGTTATACGGTGTTGCAAGGATAAGGTCCAGGTTAAACCTTTGTTCAAAGGGGAATAATTCAACAGATATGAACCAGCGAGTTATGGGCCTTCATCAACTATTCATTGGATCATGCTGAATTGAATTGAATTGGATTTTATAGTCGCACCAACAGCTAAGGTCATATGGCGACTTTCCAGCTTCCATTGATGGAGGAAGACCCCAGGTGCCCCTCCGGGAAATTTTCGTGCACGGGTGGGCACCTGGGTAGAACCACCGACGTTCCGCAAGCCAGCTGGATAGCTTCCTCACATAAAAGATTCCTAGGCCCCTGAGGGATCGAACCTACAGCGGTGAGGGGCAAGTGATTTCAAGTCCGAGACGTTAACCACTCGGCCACAGACGCCCCGGATCATGCTGAGTAAGTGTACAAAATTTCACTGTTGTAGACCTTATACTTTGAAAGTCAGCTGTCAGGTCAATGTTAACGGACAGAGAGACGGACGGGCAACGCCACGACATAATACGTCCCTACGGGCGTTACGGACGTATAAAAAAGTAGAAAGCCACTACGAATGTACTCAATAACTTGACAGAAGGCATATCAAATAATCTGTTTATAGTATCACAAGATGGGATTAAAGACAAATATCAAACGTTACGGTCCTTGTACAGGTGTAGGCAGACGTCATCCTCGTGTACCCAATCTGTCCACCCATCGTACAATCAAAGGAAATGTGCATGTAAAAACGAGGTCATACACCCACACTTTGCACAACTGAATCTTCGTTTTCGACAGGAATCGATATTCAAGCCTAACCTTAGTTTCAGAATGAAAAGGATTTGTCAAAATCGGATCTAAGTTGACGACATGAATCTTAATTTCGGTCTCTAAAATGATAAACCTCACAGTTGTATGTGCACTTCGACAAGTGTGTAAACCTCAGTTGTATGTGCACTTCGACAAGAAAATGATAATTGAATTGATTTGGGCTTTTAAGGCGCACCAACACATAGTTGTATGTGCACGTCGACAAGTGTGTAAACATCACAGTTGTATGTGCACTTCGACAAGTGTGTAAAATCCCACAGTTGTATGTGCACTTCGACAAATGTGTAACCTCACAGTTAGTTATATGTGCACTTCGACAAGTGTTGTAAACCTCACAGTTGAAGGTGCAACGACAAGTGTGTAAACCTCACAGTTGTATGTGCACTTCGACAAGTGTGTAAACCTCACACTTGTATGTGCACTTCGACAAGTGTAAGCGCACATCGGCACCGAGAGGTGCACATTAACGCTATATAACGGACATTGTACATATACTCTGAAAATGATACAACAATAGACGCACTTTTGACCCGTCAAATATATGGAAGTTGGCAGTACGAACATTATATCGGGTCAAATCTATGGAAGTTGATAATATTAACAGTATGGTATTTCCCCGCAGTTGTGCTTAAAAGAATCGCAAACAACATTCAAAAAGGTGTTATGTGAAAATCCATTTACTTGACGGTAAGAAATAACAAAATGTGTGAGAATTCTAGGTAAATCGGGTTTAATCTAACATGGTTTATTAAAATACTCAATGTTGATTGGTTATTGGGGAAGTTTCGAAATGTCCTCGTTTGATGTTGAGAGATAGGCATAAAATGTAAGTTGTGAGAATATGTTTGTATCGTGTGCAATCTCTCGACAAAATGTGTGTCATGATACATACAAATCCATGTCAGATAAGAAACAAGCAAGGTTTTACGCAAGCGTAAAAAAGCTGCCGATAAATAAATAAACATGACTGTGGGCCTGTGAACTGATAAGAATGCAAACAGTTGTTTGTATAATTAATGAAAACCTGAGAGTTATCTGAAATAAGTGTTGCTGTTTTTGTCAAAAGCAATCACTACGCGGTGGATGCGTCAATAGTGTTCACCGTGAAACTTGGCCAAGGTCTTATTGATATAATCCTTAATGATAGTTAAAACAATTAACAACATACTTGTTAACGTTTTGGCTTGACAGCCTTCATCAGAATTTAATTTTCTGATATAATCATTCAAATGCAAATTGATAAAAAAATCAAAATAATTTTAAGTGGCAGTGTGGACAAGCTGATTGGCTTCTTTTTCGCTTCTTTTTTAGCTTCTTTTTTAGCATTATAAATAAAACCGGTATAACGCTAAATTTTGTCGTTATATATTCATGGATTCAATAAATGTCATGGATCTTCATCCACGAAAATACGTTTAAAGTGTTGCACTTATTCCATTCCAATACTTGCGATTTCATTCAGTTGCACTTACGATTTCATTTTGCTCCGTAAACATCCCGGACACATAAAGATCCCGGAAACATAGCCGCATTCTACACTGAGTAGACTGATCTACGAAAGCGTCAAATCCACAGGCGAAACGGTAACCTCTGAACGTTCCAAAATATGTGTTTATACCATTCAAGTTTTTTAGACGAGTTCTCTAGGAAGTGAAGTTGTAAAGCATGCTTATAGCCACTTACATGAGTCACAGTATGTTAACCATAGACAGATACAAAGGATCAGCTGCCCTGCCTTCGGCGGCTGAATAATGTATTTCCAGTTGGCCTTGGTATCGATGAACTTCAAGTCCCGCCCACCAGCTATTGATCTGGGACACTATAAACCCGGTGGCAATATTTTATTTCTGGGACATTTCTTAACTTCAGCACTGAAGTGGTGCAGCGCTGAAGTTACTATTACACGCGGATGGTATGTAATCTACTAAATTTCATCCCTCGGGCTCCCGAGTACACTCGAACTGTGGTTCGTGTTACATAATGCTTCGTCTACGGTAGCTTCCATATTAATTAGATGGCTAACGTACCCTGGCTAACACTAATTAATACTAATTCGGTGACTTCCTTATGGATTTTCTGTCGGATAGTACTTTTCTAAGGCAAATTAACATCCTGGTTTACATATGTCATTCGGTTTATCTCGGATTTTTCATAATTGCGAATATCAGCCTACTTCAAAGACAAAAGAACAGGGTTATATTTCAGAAAAACGTTATTTTTAAAATGACGAGACGGATAATATTAGACGGACTGTGAACTGTCTTCATTCACATGTTTTTCTCCCGCGGCTTTAACTGCAGAAGACAGGTATATGCACTTTAGTTGGAATATATGCTTTGATCTGAGGCTAAATCGCTTTCGCTATCTCTTTGAAAGAAAAATATCATTTAAAATAATTTATATCTAGACAAACATAAAGCGGTAATGACCTTCAATAACTTCTCCGAGAAAGCTCCGGTATATATCGCAATCTGAACTGCCTTTCGATCTGAAATAAACAATATTTTCTGTCAAATATTTTCTGTCACAAAAAGAACAAAACACAAGAGGTAACGCCTGGTGGCGTTAAAGCCGGGTGTTCAGGTTTAATGTTTGGTATATGTGAGGATACTGTCCCAAGTTTGTAACAAGAGCTGTCGGAGAACAGCGTAGCTCGACTAATTGAATTTTCAGAGAATAATAAATTATATAGCTAGTATGTACCATCAGAAAACAAGGCTAAAACAATGTGGGGTGGGGTTGGGGGCGCAACATAGCTATGTGTAAGAACTGACCAAAACTACAGAGAAATATGTAAAAAATAAAATAAAAATAAAAATAAAGTTTTGAGTGGGGGTGGGGGAAAGGTGGTGGTGGGGGGAGTGGGGTGGTGAGGGCAGTATATATGTGTAAGAAGCTATGTAAGAATTCAACAAAACAACAACGAAATATGGTAAAACAAAATAAATATAAAAATATTTCGAGTGGGGAGGGGGTGGGGACGGGGTGGGGACGGAGGGCAAGATAGCTATGTGTAAGGGGTGGGGGACGGGGGGCAAGATAGCTATGTGTAAGAATTGACAAAAACAACACAGAAATATGTAAAAAAAAAAAAATCGAGTTTCGACGAGTGTGGGTGTGTGAGGGGGGGATAGGCAGGGGATGGGGATGGGGTGGAGGGGGGGGGGGAGAGAGGAAGCAACATTTATGTGTAAGAAGCTATGTGTAAGAATTGACCAAAACAACAAAGAAATACGTCCAAAAAAAATTTAAATAAAAAATTCTAGTTTCGAGTGTGTGGTGGGGGGGGGGGGGGTTGGGGGGGAGTGGGAGGGGGGCAGGAGGGGCAACATGTGTAAGAATTGACAAAAGCAACACAGAAATATGTAAAAAAAAAAAAATCGTGTGTGTGTGTGTGTGTGAAAGGAGGTGGGGGGGGGGGAGAGGCAGGGGATGGGGGGTGGGGGGGAGAGGGAGCAACATATATATGTAAGAAGCTACGTGTAAAAGAATTGACCAAAACAACACAGAAATATGTAAAAAAAAAAAAATATATATTCTACTTTCGAGTGTGTGGTGGGGGGAGGGGGAGGGGGCAACATGTGTAAGAATTGACAAAAGCAACACAGAAATATGTAAAAAAAAAAAAAAAATCAAGTTGGTGGAGGGGTTGGGGGGTGGGGAAGGGGTCAATATATATGTGTGTGTAAGAATTGACTAAAACAACACAGAAATATGTAAAAAAAATAAAATTATTCTAGTTTCGAGTGTGTGGTGGGGGGTGGCGGGGGTGGGGGAGGGGGGCAGGGACAAGGGGCAACATGTGTAAGAATTGACAAAAGCAACACAGAAATATGTAAAAAAAAAAAAAAATCAAGTTGGTGGAGGGGTTGGGGGTGGGGAAGGGGGCAATATATATGTGTAAGAATTGACTAAAACAACACAGACATATGTAAAAAAATTTAAAAATATTCTAGTTTCGAGTGTGTGGTGGGGGGTGGGGGTCGCGGGGGGAGGAGCAGGGGGAGGGCAGGGGGCAACATGTGTAAGAATTGACAAAAGCAACACAGAAATATGTAAAAAAAAAAAAAAAGTGTGAAGGGGGTGGGTGGGAGGTGGGGGCTTGGGAGGGGGGTTGGGGAGGAGGGAGCCCATGCCAATATAAGTGATCCCAAACCAAATTTATAGATATACAAACCTAGATCTGATCTGTATTGCACATTTTATGGCCCATCACAATTTGGGTTCCATGGGAGCCCAGAATTTGCAGAAGACAAAATTACTTACTCAACCCTTTACAACATACTATAAGGAAACCAATTCCAAAATTTAGTTCAGCTAGGACAAGAAATGCAAGAGATATAGACCTGTAAACACAGCTTACACGCACAATTTGATGTGAAACAGACACATTTTAAGGGCTATCAGAATTTGGGTTCCATGGTTACAGGAACCAACATTACTTAAGCAGCCCTTAAGATAATGCTATAAGGAAGCTAATGGCCAAATCTGATTGTGCTAGGTTAAGAATTGTAAGAGATATAGACTTGTAAACACAGCTTACACGCAAAATTAGATGTGAAATGGGACACATTGTATGGGCTATCATAAACTGGGTTCCATGGGAGCCCATGGGTTACAAGAACCAAAATTGCTTATGCAGCCCTTAAGATAATGCTATAAGAAAGCCCATTGCCAAATTTGGTTGTGCTAGGATAAGAAATGTAAGAGATATTCTTCGAATAGTCGAACTAATAATTGGACATGGCAATGCTGAGAAATGATCACTGGCGCCAGAGTCATAAACACATATCTGTAGGTTATAACACACTTTAGGAAAATCAACAAAATCGCACGATTTATGAAATTGTCTCCAACCCATTATATACTATCTTAACGGGTAGCAGGGTGACCCAATTTCAACGCTCGTATTTTTTTTACCACGGACAAAGCTCTGGGCAAACACTGGCGGCGTGCAATAATGCTACAAAGGGTCTTCAAGCTCATAAAGTTAAGGGATTACCTTATCAACACAAAATTCTTGATTTTTCGCTTTTTCCCCCGTAACATCAAAATCTGCCTCACTCAATTAACGCTAGGGTATATTGCAATATACTACTAATTTTAAAAGCCTTATTCTATTTAAGAAGCGGGCTATAATATCCCTCCAACTACAGTTTCTTCATATTTTCCCCTATGAACCACTTTACGCATTTTTCCCCTATGAACCACTTTAAGTATTTTCCCCTATGAACCACTTTAAGCATGTTTTCCCTATGAACCACTTTAAGCATTTGTTCCCCTATGAACCACTTTAAGCATGTTTTCCCTATGAACCACTTTAAGCATTTGTTCCCCTATGAACCACTTTAAGTATTTTCCCCTATGAACCACTTTAAGCATGTTTTCCCTATGAACCACTTTAAGCATTTGTTCCCCTATGAACCACTTTAAAGCTGTACAGTCCCTATTTTTACGGGTAATAACTCATGAATATGAATGAGTCACGTGTGAAGTAGTTTCAAATCGACGAACACCCTAAAAGTCGGTATATAAGGAGAAATCGATACGTAAAATTTCACATTTTTATTTAGCCTCCGTACAGGTAACATCGATAAATATACGGCTCCAGAATACATGTGATAAAAAAATAGTTACCCGGAACGGGATTTGAACCACAGCCTTGCACTTGTAAGTTTTGAAAGATGTACGCTGAACCTCTGGGCCACTGCTATTTATTGGTATTTTGTAGCATTTTTAACACTAAATAGGCATTACGTAATAACAAGAGCGCGCACACAAACTCATCAAGCGCTAAATAACAAGTCGAGATGTGGCTGATTTGAGGCGAAGTATTAGTTTCATATTGATAAGATACAGTATTACACCAGGCAATGTTAATTTACACGTGCGACAATATGGACTGCACATTTATTGATCCATCATTAGTTGCGTTCAAATATGTTGTTATTTTGCCTCATAATATATGGTAGTTAGTACACTATTTTCTCAAGTAGCGTTGTAGTTCAGTGGATAGAGCACAGGACTTGAAATCAGAAGGTCGTGAGTTCGAGCCCCGGAAGGAGCTAAGTTTTTTTTTTGTAAAAATTACTGTTACCTGTGTATAGGTACGATGCGCACTGGTCGATGTATATACAGTAAATGATTTCCTTCGCTATATTTGCTCGCTTAAATACCCGATTTCGACATGAGCTGGTGAACATGAAGTTACAAATAAAGACACGCCTACAAAGAAGAAATCGATTGATATAGGGACTCTGTAGCTTTAAGCATATTTCAGCTTTAACAATAACAGGTCACCAGCTTGGTTTCTGAGATAACTGAAGATGAATATATGACCCATATTCCATTTTTGGCAAATTTCCTATAATGTCAGTACAAACTAAATTAGGCAAAAAATAAAAGAAATTTAGTAACACAAATTAAATCCAATTACATTAATTTTATTCAAGCTTAATATATATAATCCTATTCTATGTATATATGAATAAAAAACATGATATATGTGGAAATAAAGGGGGATTTTATTGCCTTGCAGATCCTCGGAAAAAATTGCAGATTTTGGTGGGAAAACGAGACATTTCTAAAAATGTATAGGTTTTGGACAAAACACACACACACTTCTTTTTTACATAATCCGTTTTGATTTAAATGGACTCCACATGCGTAAAACTAGTATACTGTCATCAAGTTATTATTATTATTAAATTGTTAATTCTTACCTTTCATGCAGACATTTATACACTAAGCATGAAAAAGCTATAGGGGCTAAACCACAGACCTATCATATACAGTGCCCTCCATAGTCCCGTTACAACTGTTATAATCCATATTGCATTACATGTTGAATCAATTAATTTTAAACTTGTAGAAAAAATGCAAATACTGTTTATTCCAACATGAATATATCGTGTTTGATGCATATACATTTAATTAATTTGTAGTGTGCAAGTTTTAATTTTCAAACTGTTGTCTGGCCTACCCAGATTTAATAATGAAAAGTTTGTTCCAAATTTTGCATTGATTTAAATGGAAATAAAATGTATTGGCCATTCTCTCGTACATGTCTCTAAATGTTGGCTTATGTCATCAAAACTATTATATGTATTACAAAGTATAACATGTATACTAAATGTAAAACATAGGAATTGTAGGATTTTTCAGTAAATTGTATGGTATACATTATATGGGGTTTACAGGTATACATTAAATGGGGTTTACATAAAAATGCAGTGAGATTATAACAGTGTGTAAAGAGAATTATGGAGGACACTGTATAGTGTATGTATGGTTAAACCAATAAATCTCTCCGTGGTCTGTATCTTACTTGATTTTAGTGTATAAAAAAAAAACAAGTTCATTTTCTAAACAGTCAAATAGGTTCATGACAATGAAATATAGTGAAAAATATATAAAAGTTAAAAAAACTGTGTTATAAACAACTCTAGAGAATGTCCTTAAGACTACGGATTTCTGTTAAATCAACAAGACTGTTGAGTGGTCATATCCGTTTTTCTGTACCACTCCATTATCTCACCTTCTGTACCTGTGATATAGGGGTACTTCGTGTTTTGAAAACGCCACTTCTCTCATCGATTAGCCATAGCGTACCAACTTGAACTATATTGTTGCCTATTATTTGCCAATCTGAAGATCACTTCTTGTTTCTATCCTACCTTCTGTATATGAGCTATTCAGCAATTCACCTTAGCCTACCTGCTAACTATCTTGTTCACGGCTGGGAATCAGTGGAAAAGTGCTCCATCGCCACTCCCGAAGTAGTTCCAACGCCAAAAATAAAGGTAAACAAAGTCGATATGCTTTACTGTCTTCGTTAAAATTAAATATGTGCCTTGATATGAAAAATAGGTATAACACAAAGATGATAATATATATTTGAATTTTTAAAAAAAAAGCCTAGAAAGCCACAAAGCAAGCACTCAGTGACCTGATAGAAGCCAGAACAACACGAGAATAAACCAGTAAGGGCACACAATACAAATCCTGTTCAGTACCTTCATAACACACGGTAGGGATCAAGGGAAATAACTCTAAAACTGGATATCAACATGAATTAAGTAGCGTTGTTTCCCTTGGAGGTATTCATAGTGGTTGAACTATTTATGTGACCAGCCGCATGCCCTAGATCACAGACCGCTGTGATACATGGTCTACATCTCCATGAAAACCCGGAACTACTTGATGGAGGACAGCTCAGCAGCTGTACCCGAAATTTACATTTGATGTTGAAGATGCTGGTACACACTTCATCGTATATGCCATGAAACTTATCTCAACCCATAATCGTCCAGAAAATTGTCGCGACTCTTATCTCAAACACATAACCGTCCAGAAAATTGCCGTGTTAAAGGTGTAAACAAGTTTGTCATGTGATCCAAAACCTTTAAATTAATTTTAATACAAGTACATTATTAGACAGTAATCAAATAGTATAATACAAGTACAATAAGTACAATTTTAACACAGTAATCATGTTAAATACAAGTACAGTTTTAGACAGTAAATCAGCTCAGTACAAGTACAGTTTTAGACAGTAAATCAGCTCAGTACAAGTACAGTTTTAGACAGTAAATCAGCTCAGTACAAGTACAGTTCTAGACAGTAAATCAGCTCAGTACAAGTACAGTTTTAGACAGTAAATCAGCTCAGTACAAGTACAGTTCTAGACAGTAAATCAGCTCAGTACAAGTACAGTTTTAGACAGTAAATCAGCTCAGTGCAAGTACAGTTCTAGACAGTAAATCAGCTCAATACAGTTTCAAACTATAATCAACTCAAGTAGTTTTAGATAGTAATCCAACAAATACAAGTACAGTTTTAGACAGTAATCAACTCAGTACAAGTACAAAGTGTAGATGGCAATCAATTCAATAGAAGCACAGTTTTAGATGGTAATCAACTAGATATATATATAAAGGTACAAATTAGATAGTAATCAATTAATACAAGTACCGTTTTAGATGGTAACCAACTAAATAAAGGTACAGTTTTAGATGGTAATCAACTGAATAAAAGTATAGTTTTAGATGGTAATCAAAGATCAACTAAATAAAAGTACAGTTTAAGATGGCAATCAACTAAATAAAAGTACAGTTTTAGACGGAAATCAAGTAAATACAAGTACAGTTTTAGATGGTAATCAACCAAATACAAGTAATCAACTAAACTAATATAAGTGCAGTAATAGATTTGTTTTGTTTGTATGGTGTTTAATGTCATCTTCAACACATGTAAGGTTATATGACGGTCGATTTT
This sequence comes from Cyrtodaria siliqua, assembly GCA_037043455.1. NCBI lineage: Eukaryota > Metazoa > Mollusca > Bivalvia > Adapedonta > Hiatellidae > Cyrtodaria > Cyrtodaria siliqua. Next base: position 159,280 of record JAWPHD010001199.1, read on the forward strand.
TTCGTGGTGGAGGCAGATCACCACCTTTTCCTGGGTAGAACCAGCACTGAACACCTCCCGTCACCCGTAAGTATCGACACTTCCTCACTTACAAATCGAGTTCCCAGTGGGATTCGAATGCAGTTATAGAAAATCCATGGAATAAAAAAATAAATATTTAATTCAATTTTAGACAGTAATCAACTAACAGTTTTATATGGTAATCAACTCAATACATTCCAGTTTAGGTAGTCAACTCGATACAAGTACAGTTGTACATGGTAATCAACCAAAGTTTGGTTTTAGACAGTTGAGTTATTATAACAAGGCCACCGCCACGGAGAGTCTCGCCAACCAGTCCTTGTTCATTCACAATGAGGGTTGGAGTGGTAAGGGAATGTGTAAGAAATTAGGTTATATTGAAAATACCCCTAATATTCACATGAAGAAAAATGGAAAGAAAATAATAGCTAATTAAACGAAGTTTTTTTGGGGTTTAAGTCAAGGTCGAGGTCAGTTGTGGAAGGAGATGCCTAGAATAATTTCCTAGAAAAAAAATAAACAAGTGAAGCAAAGACAGTGGTTGCGTACATTGTGTAATGACAATGAACATGTGTGCCAAATTTCAAAGCTTTCCAACAATTCGTTTTTGAGAAATGAGGAAAAACAAAACCAAAAAACTTCAACCAAAACGTCAAAACGCGTAGCAGACAGACGGACGGACGAACAGACGGTAATCGCCAAACTAAACTCCTGGATTTGGTACGCAATTCGGTTAATAAACAATAATTACAAAAAACACTTCACTTAAATAGTTAAATAAAGAATAATTAAGTATCATGGTACTTAATTTTTTAGCTAGACCAACTATGTCAACTATCGAAGTAATCGGATAAATAATAAAATGAAAACCAGGTTTTTTATAGGGAAATCTCTATCAGTGAACATTTAAGTTCTTATTAGAATAATTATAATCAATAAGCAATAATTTGTAGAACAGTATTATGACACATATGATGTGTAGAACTATTTATTTACCGAATTACTGCTCAAAGACTTTCCGTTCTTCACCGGAAGTGTAATTATTTGGATAACTTCGGATAATTGTATATAAGGAATGTTAAAGAAATGGAAGACTGTTTACTTTTTATTCGTAAAAAATGAATAGCTTAATTAATAAGGACCTATTTCCCAACGCTAAATGGTCATTTAAAAAGCATGGAAAGCCCGAGTAGGCTAAAGTTTATCATTGAATAGCGTTGCTATATTAAACAGTATCGGTATAGCAGTATATAATACTTTGAACTTTACTTTTATGAAGAAACAAATAATTAACAAGTTAGCTGTACTAAATACAAAACTGTCTTGATTGCAACTGTATGTCTAACAGTGGCTTACTGTAACCTATACAAATTCTCTTTCTCTGCACCCTCTCCCAGTCGATATAAGGCGCCCCCTGGCGAGTTAGTCGTGATAAAATAAACATATGTAATTTCTACATAAAACACGGAATAACGATGTAAACAAGATATCTTCAACGAATTCCAGGTAATCCTATCGGTTAACTTAGATGTAAACATCAATGTTCAACGAGGTTTAACTGTTGACAATTTGAGATTTATATGAATTCTTAAATACAATGTTACATTTAATTGTTACCACATTATGTTTTAAATAGCGGTAAATTTAAATAATGAAGCAATTACTATGATTAACATACTAAATAGCTACGGGTTCACAATATTGATGCACACAGAAGCAATACTAGAAGTAAACCGTGTGTGTAAGGTGCTATTTCGAACCTATTGTATTGGGGGCGAGGTGGGGTTGAGGGTCACAGGAGGGCGTGAGCGTTAAAATTGTAAACAAGAAGGCTGAAAGGTTTTGTTTCGGGGGTTTATCATATTGCGGAGATTGATTTTTTCTACTCACCATGGGTAATTTATGTATTAAGTATTTGACTTGTATCAAATGGTAAAATTATTATAACTTTCATTTCAACTGTATTGTGATTTCTGTGGAATTATGCCGAATTCTGCCAGCATCATTCTGGGATTCTGCGACTCCGCAGAATTTTGGCTGAATTCTGCGAGCTGCGGGATTTGGAACTTTGGCACTATATAAGCTTCGATTATGTCAGTTCAAAAGAGAACGGTTGGGTCAGTAAAACTGGGTAGTCTATATTTTGGGTATGTGTTCTGTGGATTTGGGCTAAATTATAAATAGTATCATCTGAGATATTGTTATGGATTTTACCAGTTGAATGAAAAGGAAATTAGAAATTATATTTGTCTTTATGAAAAGATATTCACAATAGTTTAGGAATCAAATTATGTTGAGCTAAAAATGTTTCTAGATCTATATGATAAATAAATTATCATTACGATTAAACTATAAAAAATGGATTCGGTTGTTATTTTTATCTCTGTGGTTAAACCGCCTCCGCTATTTTGTGGAGTATTTCAGACATTATTTGATGGGTCGTAAATTCAAGGTCAGGTCAGATCACAGAGCATTACGTTGGTTATTCAGTCTTAAATGTCCAACTGGTAGAATAGCGAGATGGATCGAAATCTTATCAGGTTACACGTTCTGCGTAGAATACCGACAAGGTATAAAACATGGTAATGCAGATGGGCTCTCGCGATGTCCCAACCCTAAAGACTGTCAATGTCCAGAGGTAAATTCAGAAGAAATGCTTAAATGCAGTCCATGCAATAAATGCAGAAAACGTGCCTATGAAATGGAGTCAAAATTAAATAAAGATGAGCCAATTGACTGCCAAAAGGTCAATCTAGAAAATAGAAAGGTCAAGGTCATAGAACACAAAAGTGTAGAATTGAACCGACTAAGTTTAATTTTCATATGGCTCATTATCAGTACACTTATGTCAAATGCATGGCTAAAAATTAATACCATTTGTAAATGTTCAATGGAAAAGGTCAAAGATTGGTCAATGTCAAAAGTCAAGGTCATTGACAAGTCAGGTCAATAGACACAGAGAAAACAGTGTCAGGGTTATGGTCCTATATTACAGCTATATGCTTGTTATTTATTAGTACAAGAACCACAGTGTCAAAGGTCGAGTGGATACAAAGGTCAATATCCAAGGTCATGCAGTTCATAATATTTATAATATGGACTACTTTAAAAGCATTAAAGAATTTTTGCACAGATACGGTTGATCTATTTTTTAGATCTGTAAGTACAAGGTCGCAGACTGGTTTTCTGGAAAATTATGTACCATGGTCAAATGCATATAGTTTAAAAGATCTGCGGAATTTGCAGATGGAAGATAAAGATATTGGGCAAGTTCTAAATTGGTTAGAAGTAGGAGAAAAACCTACTGTAAATGTCGCTAATATGAGTTTAGCAACACGTCATTATTTACATTGCTGGGATGCACTGGTGTTAAAAAATGGATTGTTAATGAGACATTTTCATAAGAAAGACGGTTCAGGGTCTTTCTTACAGTTTGTTACGCCCAAAACGTTACAAAAGGATATACTATATCAAATGCACAATGCTATATTGTCTGGTCACCTTGGTAGAAAAAAGACTAGGGAAAATCTGTTACAAAGGTACTACTGGTATGGTGTCAGAGAAGACATTTCTTTGTGGATTGAACAGTGTGATAACTGTGGAGCTAATTAACCGTGGTCAATAAATCCAAAAGCTCCACTAGGAAGTTTATCTGTAGGCAATGTATTAGACAGACTCTCAACTGATTTTCTAGGTCCACTTCCTCATACGCCTCGAGGAAATAGGTATATTTTAACCGTGACAGATCATTTTTCGCGGGGGGGAAATATTGCCAGTACCTGATCAAACTGCAGAGACAACATCTAGAGTTATATTAAATATAGCACGGTATGGTTGTCCGATGACCCTTCATAGTGATGAAGGTAGTAATTATGAGAGCAGAATATGAACTTTGTCAGCTTCTTGAAATAAGGAAAACAAGAACGTCAAGTAAGAATCCTCAAGGCAATGGTCAAATTGAACGCTTTCACAAAACATTGACTAGAATGATAAGGGCATATCTAACTGACAATCAAAGTGATTGGGATTTGAATCTATGTTGTTTAGCAGCGGCCTACAGAGCCACTCCAAATGAAACTACCAAAATGACTCCAAATTTGCTCATGTTAGGTCGTGAAGTCCGTTTGCCAGCTGAAATAGCATTCGGTAGTCAAGCAAATAACAATGAAGTAGTGTCTTCTTATGGGCAGTATGTCATGAAATTAAAAGAAAAAATGCAAAAATCACATGAAATATGTAGAGAACACATTGAAAAGGCAGCAAAATGAGTGAATCGAGCAAATCATTTAATCAGTACAAAGCTGGTGATATAGTATGGTATCTCAATATAAAGAGAAAAGAAGCAGTATGCACAAAGTTAGTAGTGCCCTATACAGGTCCATTTCTGGTCCAAAAGAAAATTATTGACCAAAATTATGTGTTACAATTTTCAAAATCTATGTCAGATGTTAAAGTAGTATATCATGATAAGCTAAAACCTTATAATGGGGTCAGCACCACCAAAATGGGTTTTGAATAAATCATTAAAATCCCCACAGATGGATATGAAGGCTTAAAATGCAAAAATTGTCGCAGTTGATATAAGGATAATTTAGACGCACACTAGTTAATATTGAATGTGAATAAATATATATATCTGTTCATATTGATCGCGAGTGTTGTATAATAATACTGTACAGAAAATATTTATTATATGAAATTGTTCATCAATATGAAATACAGTTATATTAAATTTCGAATGTATGTTTGAGTTTTAAAATGAGTAGATGTACGCGTGTGTATTAAACACAAGTTTGATAAAATATAAATATAATGTAAAAAGTGTATATAAAGCATTCACAGCTTACATGTATATAATAAATATAACACAATGAAAAATCAAGTGAAAGCATTACCTGAGTAGAACAGATTTAAAAATATAAATTAAGTAAATATCATATATGTCATATAGTATACGACACATGATTCACCTATATTTCACTGTATTTGCAGAACGTCAGTGATGTTCCCCAACACTAGATCAATTAATATGATGAACGAGGCAGACCGTAGGTTCGTGAACAATAGAGGCAGGGTGTATGAATGCCAAAGGTGTTCGTCTGACATGTATCAAGGAGAAAGATCCAAAGCCATGCTACATGTCTACAGGAAGCATACGGCCCTGGACAGTGTGCCTTTTTATTGTTCCATGTGTAAGTTTGTGACGACATCACAGTCAGATCTGGAACGACACGTCGTAAGAAACAATTACGTTCCACACAGGGCTACAGTGGAAGCTATGTTGGCAAATGGTGAGGAGGTAAATGAGTACGGTAGCCTCCTCCAGAATCTGAAACATTATATTCCTGGAGAGCTTGATATGATAAGATTAACTAAAGGAGAGAGCGGAGATATCTTTCTGAACAGAAAAAAACAATCAGTGGTAAATGTTGACATACTTAAAAGTGCGATGGAAGAAGCTGAAATTCAGACAACCTTAACATCAGAAAAAACTGAGAACATATTGAATGAAATGCTGGAAGGGCATCGATTGTCACCATTTTCTTTCCATGAGTCGCCTTTTGCAACACCCAAACGGGGAGCTCTGGTCAAGACACATGTGGTATATAAATCACCAACTGTAGTCTCCTCCTATAGCAGCTCGTCATGTAGCTTATCAACGTCATCCTCTTCATCGTATGAAGATGAGATGAAAGCAGAGGTACAGCACTTAAGAAATGAAATTAAAACAATGGGACTTGCTTTAGGACAACTGATTCATGAAATGAAAGAACTTACTAATAAAATTGGAGAAAATCAGTCAAAACAGCTGGCTCAGCCAAGTACACTACATTACCATAACACCAAAAATAACTTCAGACCGCATTTCAAGGAAAACAGACCAGTTCCCTACTACAAAAATTACCAGGTGCCATGCCAGATGCCACATCAGAAGCCACACCAGAAGCCACGCCAGAACACATATTAGATTTTAGAAATATAGTAATAACAGTCGAAATTTGTGTTAGACATATTAAGAGTTAGGATTATAATAAATACACAGAGATTCTGTTATTTTATACCAAATTTGTTAACAAATATTAATTAAAACATAATAAACTTAAATTTTAATTCTACAATCTACAAGTAATGTATTTCACAAAGTATATTCCATATTGTTAGCTCTATTTAATATGTAGAACCGTAATCTCTTGATCATCACTAGTTTCTAAACCTGTACTGTTTAAAGGTAACTTCTACAGTTGTGTTATGCTTTAAGGTAATGTTGAAGCTTTCATGTAAATTTGTACCTGAACAAATGTTATTGTTACTGAGTATATGCATAGTTTTTCGTTATATATTAAAATTTAAGGTTATTTGAGGTAATACTTAGGATGTTTATGTAGTTGAGACATGATGATGTTTTGACTGTTTATTGTCATATGGTTGATATAATATGCAAAATAGACATTAACATTAACATGAATTGTTGTATATTGTAGAACTCAGAGTCAAGATTATTTCTGAATATGTGCATTTAATTCGGAATACTTACTTCTGTGAGTAAGAGATGTTGATGTATAAAAGTTTGCTTTTGTGAGGACACAAAATAGTTTAAGGGGAGGGTAATGTGAACCCTTGGTTCTGTCCATTATAGCTATTTAGTATGTTAATCATAGTAATTGCTTCATTATTCAAATTTACCGCTATTTAAAACATAAGTGGGACCGGTAACAATTAAGTGTAACATTGTATTTAAGAATTCAACTGTATCTCGAATTGTCAAAAGTTGAACATTGATGTTTACATCTTAGTTAACGGATAGGATTACCTGGAATTCGTTGAGATATCTTGTTTACATCGTTATTCCGTTTTATGTAGAAATTACACATGTTTATTTTATCACGACTAACTCGCCAGGGGGCGCCTTATATCGACTACGTCACAAGAGGGCGTGAGCGTTAAAATTGTAAACAAGAAGGCTGAAAGGTTTTGTGTCGGAGGTTTATCATACTGCGGAGATTGATTTCTTCTACTCACCACGGGAAATGTTATGTATTAAGTATTTTTCTTGTATCAAATGGTAAAATTATTATAACTTTCATTCAACTGTATTGAGATTTCAGTGGAATTATGCCGAATTCTGCCAGTAATATTCTGGGATTCTGCGACTCCGCAGAATTTTGGCTGGATTCATTTATTAAATAGTGTCTACCTAAACTAATCTACATCAATTATTTCTACATTATTTCTAACAATTTAGCATCTTAGTTTCTTCTGAGTAAAATCACAATCCTATTAACACCTCGCTTTTGTGCGAAGCAAAGAAACACCTGTAATTGCGACGAGTGTCTCCACATAACATAAAACAATAAATTTATTAAATTGTGTACCTAAACTAATCTGCATCAATTATTTTTACATTACTGCTAACAATGTATCTTATTTCTTTTGATGCAACGCTATTATTAAATTTTTTTTCGAAAAGGGCCCTTTTCGCTTTTCAGTCATACCGCGGTGAAATCGTGGCCTGTGAATGTCATGGGAAAAGGCTTGTGGAAGTAAACAGCCCCATACTCTTGTTACGACAAAGGTGTCATTTAAAAGTTTGACAAAATGGTCATGGGGCATTGTGTTTAAAGCAACGCGGCACTTCTTGTTATGCCCAGATATAAGGACAAATGGGTGTGGCTGGTATTCATGCATGTGATTTGGTTGTTTGGGATGGGCGAGAAGTCCGTGATACCAGCTGAATTTGACCGCGCACACTGGAATTCTTTGGAATATATGCTGTCATTTTATGCCAGCATTGAAGAAGCATTGAAGAACTCAATCGACGCAAATTTTTCCCTGAAAACTTAAATATTTAATGAAAGAATGTTACTCAGTCACGTGTAAGCCAGCTTAATCAGGTTTCCATGCGGTTAATGTGGAAAAGTTATTGATGAAAACTTAATAAACAATGTAGAAAACAGCATCAATTGTGAGTATCACTGTAAGTGAGGTTTGTGGTTTTACTGGGACTGTGTAAATTACAGACCAGATCATGTCAAATTTAGGTCATGTGACAGGGCCAAAAATGCATATCCATATGACCGGTCCAATAACTGGTCACATGACCGTCAAGATTATTGGCGTTAATTTTCATAGAATTGCTCTGTTTTACCCTGTATAAATTTGAAGTTAACTCGTCAATGACATGACGTAATCGATTTGACGTCGACTAACGTAAGTGAAGTCACTTAAATACTCGTTAAAATGTATCCCGGCGAGAGGACATTGGCTAACAGTGGGTAGCACGTTATTGGACTTAGATGGACAAATTGTTGTGGGGAGGCATCGTGAAGTAAATTACCTGGACAAAGAAGCCTTTGCCAACAAAATGAGGAAAGTAAATAAAGTAAAACAATACTAAATATAACCGTAAACTGTTCATGGAGTGGCTTCGCTTGACTTTTGAGACCAGAGACTGCAGAAATTGGCGTCAAGGAGTTAGACATAATGTCTTTTTTTCTGATCCAGTATACAGAATTCTGACAAAAACTGAGTTCGAGCCAGACAGGATTAAAGTCGGTACTTAATCTAGAAGAAGAGTTTCATATTCTTTTAGATTAGCCTAGGAGTCTCAGCATTCTTGAAGGAGGTATACTGGTTGTGTACCAGTTATCGTCATTCATCAGATTTCGTCATTATCAATAAAACGCTCGATGTTGTGATTATTTTTCGACCCCACTTTACAAATCACTACACACCATCATCAGACGATTGGAGAGGAAAAAATAGTTTAGACATGTTAACACACACTCTCAAACCAACCCGTTTACCTATATAAATACCGTTATACGGGGGAATCACGCGCTAATGCGCATGCTTAGGAAATTTCCTTTTAAAATAGCTGACCTTTTACGTCGAACTGACATGCCCAAAAATGCTAAACATATTTAGCCAAGGGTGACAACTAGTTCACGTCAATAAATTTAAATTTGCAGACAGTTATTTCCCTTTGATTATGAACGTCGAAATGAAATAAATAACATCCGATACCTACAGTTGAAAAATCATTTTAAATTGTAGATATAATTTTTTTAATAAATATTTTTTTGTTTGGTGCATTCATATGCAATGGTATATTTATGTTTCAATTAATAACTACACACGTTTTCATCATCCCAAGCATGGATTATTCGGTATTAAACTGAACATGACGATAACTGGGTAATTCTATATTTTTGGCAGATTTAGTGTCCCATAAAATATATAACCCTTAAATTAAAAATATAATAAATAATCTTCAAATCGTGTTTGTGTTTTCTAACTTCCAATCTTACATAAAATTAAATGTTGCCATGAAATCGCTTTCTGTTGATGCTTTTCTATAAAAAATATAATACCTAATCGGACATGGACTCTAAAATGTATTGAAAACGTGTGTCCCAAACCAAAGTGCACTATTTTCAAGAAAGAAAAATGGACATCCTAATGTTTATTTTAATTTCCTTTTTAGCGATTTTGCACTATACGATGCATGTATATCATTTCTCAACAATTATTTAGTGAATTCATGTTATTATTATCAAATTAAATATTAAAATGTCTCCGTCCCCAAAATCATGTCATCTCCGAAACGGGCCACTATTTGGCTTTCTAATTAGTTATGTACTTTGCACACGATACCAGCAATGACGTCATCAGGAGTCTTTCGTGGCGCGAAGTTTTTCAAAATGCGTAATGGCAGACAATAAGGTTGAGTTATTTGGTAAGTTTATTTACTTCTTTCGTACATGTTTACGTTGTCATTACCAACCAGCTCATTGCTCATCTAATTTCATGTTTTTAATCACATACAATGCGCATAATTTCCTTGTGTATGTTTATATTTACGTAAACAAGCTGCCTGCGACTTTCGAATGAAATCAAAATGGCTACGGAAGGAAAACATTCAGATATGTCATTTCCGAAACGGTCATTTCCGCAACAGGCTTTGTTGTTGCGGTAATGAGTCGTCTGTTTCGGAAATGCCATTTTCATGTTAAGTATACTGTTATGAGTAACTTTGATTTATTTTAAGATAAATTTATAAATAAATCCATTTAATTATTCGATCATCTAATATGTAAGGTAATACAAGGTTGATGTCAATGAATTTAATCTGAAATATGTATCAGTTTTATCACAAAATGTCTGATTGAAAAATTCTTTTACATGATCTAGATTTAATTGATATTATCAGGGGCGGTTCCAGGATTTCAGTTTAAACGGGATGCATTCCCGGCGCGGACTGGGTTTTAATAAAATGTTGACGTTTAGGGTGTGTTTGATATGACGTAGATACGCCCAATTATTTTAAAGAGTCGAATTATTTCCGTCTGTTCCATGTTCGTTATATGTTTTATTAAACGTTTTCAAATATGATATAAATCTATTTTTGAGTATGTACATTATAAAACATATTTGTTTGAGTAGCCGAGTAGTCCAGACCATTTATGTATATAGTAAATGCTTGCTTTATTTTTTAGCTTTAAAACACAAACTGAATGTCTTGGACGTGTACATAGGAAAATCAGAGCGCATATTAAGTAGCCTGCTTAGTGAAAGATGGAAAGTAGAACTTTTTGCAAACGAGATCATCGACTTGTACGACAGTATTATTACAAATAAAGAGAAACGGAATCTATATACTGCACAGCTTAAGGATGGGTATGACAAGTGGCGAACGTTCGGCGCTCTGGAGGAAACGGCAGAGAGAAGATCCGGAAAAGCACAACATATACAAGGCGAAGGAGAGGGAGCGATATAACACAAAGAAGGAAAAGGTACAGATTAAACGAACCGGAGAACAGAATGAGAGACAGAAAAGGAAAACTAGGAGGAATTGGAAGAAAAATCAGAAATCCAAACGAGAAAGAGACATCATGATATTGAAGCATGTTGAAAATTCAGTAACTCCACCGCAAAGTCAAGAATTAGAGCCTAACACATCTTCTCGAAAAAAGGTAGGACGCAAGAAGGTAAAAAGGGATAGGGCCAAAGCCTATCGAGAGATATTTTCGTTACGGATTTTGCTTGACAAGGAGAGAAGAGAAAAAGAAAAGTACAAGAAGAGAGAATATCGCCTCAGAAAAGCAAACGAGACCGAAATTGACCAACAAATGAAAGAAAAAATTAAAAGAGAGGATGTGCGAAAATCCCTTGCACTGCATTTGTTAATGGTTAGAAAGATTAAGGCCCAACATGAAGATGCAATCACTATGAAAGGAAAAAGGGTCATTAGAGACTTGATTTTTAACAAGAAATCCGTAGATTCATATGTCTCGCCTAATGGGGGCTGGACTTAAAAATAAAAAGGTCAATGATGCTTAAATGAAAGTTTGTAAACATTTTAGCAACTAAAAACAATCGAGTTTGCCGTTCGCTGAGATGACATTTAAGTGCATTTGTTTAAAAACAAAATGCCATTCTATTAAAAACAAGAGGGCCTGTGGATGCTCTACTGGCTAAAACGGCTCTTATATCAAGGGTTGTCGACATAAAATTCCCATCAGTAGTTTTTTTGGTGGTGAGGGGGGTGGGAGGGGGGTAAGATCAGATAAAAAATAAAGTAACTACAGATTTAACACAGGAAAATACAATATAGCATTTTTCAACAAATAAAGGGCCATAACCTGCCGTTACTAACTAGATCTAGCTGGTTTTCGAACTTGTCCAAAATTTCATTTTATATACCATGCTTTGCACAACTATTCACTAGATATCATACTGAGGCTTCCTGCCAAATTTTGTAGAAATCCAACCAGTCGTTTAGGAGTAGCGCTGACAAAAAATTTAAAGTAAAAATGTCAAAGTGCCATAACTCCGTCATAAATCAGCAAACTGGAACAAAAGCGCGATATGCACAATTAGACATCTTACCGATGCTTCCTGCCAAGTTTCGTCGAAATCCAAAATGGCGTTTAGGAGGAGTAGCGCCGACAAGAAATTAAAAAAAACAAGAGGTCAATGACCTTGAAGCTCTACTGATTGATTTTGATTTCAGGAAGAAGTCGCTACAGACTTGTTTTTTGAAAAATTATTTTTAGCCGTGGCGGCCATCTTGAATTTCCGGCCGACCTGATATTTTGCTAGGATCAATTAGACATCAAGAGCAACAATCCTGTGAAGTTCATGAAAATCCGTCAAGTAGTTTCAGAGGAGTAGTCGCTACAAGTTTTCATTATATAATTCTATGTAAACAAAGATGGCCGCGGACAGCCATGTTTAACATCTAATCAAAATGATTTTTGACAAAGACCAACATCATGTAATGCTGATCATTTTAGAAAAAGTCCCATATCAATATCACTTATAGTTTTCAAGAAGTAGTCGCTACAAACTTGCATTTTGAAAATCTATTTTTAGCCATGGCGGCCATCTTGAAATTCCGGCCGACCTGAAATTTTGCTAGGATCAATTAGACATCAAGAGCAACAGTTCTGTGAAGTTTCATGAAAATCCGTCAAGTAGTTTCAGAGGAGTAGTCGCTACAAGTTTTCATTATATAACTCTATGTAAACAAAGATGGCCACTGGCAGCCATGTTTAATGTTGAATCAAAATAATGTTCGACTCGGATAACCATCATGTCATGCTGATCATTTTAGAAAAAGTCCCATATCAATATCACTTATAGTTTTCAAGAAGTAGTCGCTACAAACTTGTATTTTGAAAATCTATTTTTAGCCATGGCGGCCATCTTGAATTTCCCGCCGACCTGAAATTTTGCTAGGATCAATTAGACATTAAGAGCAACATTCCTGTAAAGTTTCATGAAAATCCGCCAAGTAGTTTCAGAGGAGTAGTCGCTACAAGTTTTTACTATATAACTCTATGTAAACAAAGATGGCCGCTGGTAGCCACGTTTAACGTCGAATCAAAACGATTTTTGATAAGGACCAACATCATGTCATGCTGATCATTTTAGAAAAAGTCCCATATCAATATCACTTATAGTTTTCAAGAAGTAGTCGCTACAAACTTGTATTTTGAAAATCTATTTTTAGCCATGGCGGCCATCTTGAATTTCCCGCCGACCTGAAATTTTGCTAGGATCAATTAGACATTAAGAGCAACATTCCTGTAAAGTTTCATGAAAATCCGCCAAGTAGTTTCAGAGGAGTAGTCGCTACAAGTTTTTACTATATAACTCTATGTAAACAAAGATGGCCGCTGGTAGCCACGTTTAACGTCGAATCAAAACGATTTTTGATAAGGACCAACATCATGTCATGCTGATCATTTTAGAAAAAGTCCCATATCAATATCACTTATAGTTTTCAAGAAGTAGTCGCTACAAACTTGTATTTTGAAAATTTATTTTTAGCCGTGGCGGCCATCTTGAATTTCCGGCCGACCTGAAATTTTGCTAGGATCATTTAGACATCAAGAGCAACATTCCTGTGAAGTTTCATGAAAATCCGTCAAGTAGTTTCAGAGGAGTAGTCGCTACAAGTTTTCATTATATAACACTATGTAAACAAAGATGGCCGCTGGCAGCCATGTTTAACGTCAAATCAAAACGATTTTCGACAAGGACCAACATCATGTCATGCTGATCATTTTAGAAAAAGTCCCATATCAATATCACTTATAGTTTTCAAGAAGTAGTCGCTACAAACTTGAATTTAAAAAATCTATTTTAAGCTTTGGCGGCCATCTTGGATTTCACATCAACATGAATTTTTGCTAGGATCAACTAGACTTCATGGGCAACATTTCTGTAAAGTTTTATGAATATCCATCCAGTAGTTTCAGAGGAGTAGTCGCTACAAATAAAAGTTAACGGACGGACGGACAGACAGACAGACGGACGGACGGACAGACGGACGGACGACGGACGCCGCACCACGGCATAAGCTCTGCTGATCTCTGATCAGTAGAGCTAAAAATGGAAAAAAAAAATGCAATAGGCACAGCAATGCTTCCTGCCAACACGGCGTTAACATAAAAAAATATATATATAATGAAATAAGAAAATTAAAAAAAAAAAAAAAAAAAATTAAAAAAAAAAATAATAAAAAAATAAAAAAAAATTATTTTTTTTTAAAAATTAAAAAAAGAAATCAAAAAAAAAAGAAATAAAAAATAAAAAAATAAAAAAATTATCTGTTTAAAAGAAAAATTAAAAAATATATATATATACTAATAATAATAACGAGGCAAATATAGCATTTTAACTAAAGCAAGGGCCATAACTCCGCTGTTATTGGTCCGATCTGGCTGGTTTTCGAACTTGTGCGAGCTTTCATTGTTATTAACAATCAGGTAAAGTTTGGTAAAGTTCGGATTAAAAATGAAGACCTTTGGCCAGTAGAGCTAAAAATCATCAGCTCCAAAAAGTAGGTCAAGGTCATAGATGAAATCCAGGCATCCAAAACAAAGATGTACTACCGAAGACACAACTATGTCAAAATAGAATATGTTTTCTTCTAAAGATTAAGCTATAAATTAGGTTTAAAACATCTAGTGCATAATTCTAGTTCATGAGAAAGTGATGTAAATGTAACAATTAAAGTTATCTGCCCTTTGCTTGGATGGTGAAGGTCACATCCACTTTTGCTTTGTCACGTTGCAATGTACCACTCAAGATACAAATATAAGCAAAGTTTGAAAGGTCTAAGTGCATACAGATTGTGAAAAAGTGACCTAAACGCCAAAGTTGAAGGTAAAAATTATAAGGTTATCTGCCCTTGCTTGGAGGGTCAAGGTCACTTCCACATTTGCTTTGACACGTTGCGATGTACCACTCAAGAAACAACTATAAGCAAAGTTTGAAAGGTCTAGTGCATACAGTTTGTGAAAAAGTGACCTAAACGCAAAAGTTGAACCTAAAAATTAGCAAGTTATCTGCCCTTTGCTTGGAGGGTCAAGGTCACTTCCACATTTGCTTTGTCACGTTGCGATGAATCACCCATGATACAACTATAAGCAAAGTTTGAAAGGTCTAGTGCATACAGTTTGTGAGAAAATGACCTAAACGCCGGAAAAGCAACACCTATGTCTCTTTTTATCTTCGAAAAGGCGAGACAAAAACTCACTGCTGAAGAAATACAAATTGGGCAAATATGCTGAAGAAGTTTATGGAATTAAGAGTCCGGTACTGAGGAACAGGAGAAAGAAGCCTTCCTTGTTGAAGACGTGTGTTGTTAACTTTATAGAAAGAGAAGACAACTCTGGAGTTAAAGCAGGAAAGAAGTCCACAATAACAAGAAATGGTCAAAAGATGCAAATTCGATTTATAAATGACACTTTGAAAAACATCCATGCTAAATTCCTAGCGGAAAGTGAAAGCCACATATCATACAGTCTATTCTGTAAACTAAAACCGTTCTGGGTGATCAAACCATCTGAAAAAGATCGCGAAACTTGTCTTTGCAAACTTCATGAGAACACTCAGTACAAACTCAACCGATTGTTCTACGAAAAGGCCATTCAAAGTAAGGAAATAGATGATGAATTTTCTGAAATAACATGCAGTTTGAAAAATAAAGCTTGTATGTACAGAGAGTGTCAGTCTTGTAAAAATAAAACAATAAAATTACACAATGCTGATGGCCGTCAAGTTTCTTGGTACATGTGGAAGAACACCAGAATTGACAAAGAAAGAAAGAACGAAAAGGGTGAGATTGAAACAAAGAAACAGTCAATAACAGCAAAACACAAAGAGCATGGAACACTTGAAACTTTAGCAAAGGAACTATTGACCGACCTAGAACGCATAGGAAGGCACATCTATAATATATTCGACACCAGTATTCCATGATAAAGAACTTTAAAGAGAACTTAAATGACAACAGTGTTCTTGTACACATATATTTCTCTGAAAACTTTAACTGCAAATATGAACGGGAAATACAGAGTATGCACTTCGGAGCATCTCAACGCCTAATGTCTATACGCACAGGGGTGGCGTACCTGAAGAACAGCACAAAGATCCCATTTAGTTCCTTTTCGGACAAATTAAAACATTCACCGGCAGGAATATGGGCACATTTAAAACGTTCTAAATCATCTAAAACAAGAACATAATGTAAACACTGTGCATTTTCTCAGCGATGGCCCAACAACACAATACAGGTCTAAATATAACTTTTACCTGCTTTCTTCAGAAATTGTTGAATTAGGGTTGAACATGCTACTTGGAATTTTCTAGAAGCAGCTGCAGGACATGGGAAAGGAGCTCCGGATGAAATTGGAGCGGTCATAAAAAGACAAGCCGACAGTTTTGTGAATGTATCTAAGAAAGATATCATGAAAGCTGCTGATCTGATGGATGGTCTGAAAGCTAATGGTACCAGCATCAAGCTATACGAGATTGTGGATAGCGACATCGAGGAGTACGAGAAGCGACTAGATGTCAGCCTAAAGAGTGTATCTGAAACGATGAAAATACACCAGGTAAAATAAAAAGCATATCTTAAACATAGTAAACACAATAACAACAGCAATAATTACACTAACAATCACTACAATATAAAAATAATGACGACGGCAAATAATAATATAATGTTATTAATTTAGACGTAACATTATTTGTTGGTACTTCATGCAATATTTAACACAAGGTCTATTTTAAATGTTGATTACTGCGTTATATTTTTCACGGAATTTTATAAATAATATATCATTGTAAAAAGTGGAAAAATGCGATTTTCATGATATACAACAGCAACGTATGAAAATAACTTTTCTTGTAATTATATTACTTAACAATCGGAAGAAAACGTCGTGTTTGCATGTCCCGACGTCACAAATCATTCGACAAATTTCCAAAACATGGTTACAATTTTAATGGAGGGAACTTGCAGACTTCTTTTTCATGCGTCATACGTTAGTGACGTCGTTTCTGCTCATCCGCAATATAAACAAGTCATCACAAAGATAGCAGTTCCGTCAGAATGAGTGAAATCGCGACTGGAAAAAATATGTCCCGAACAATTTAGTAGACAGATGTTGAATGGTTTAACAGCTAAACAAACAAAGAAAAGAAACAGCTATGGGTAAGATTTTTATATAAAATGTTTAATATGATATAATGTTTGAAATTATATATGAAACCATGCAGATGACCTCAAACAAATGGCACTAGCTTAATTTCTCCTTAGCAAATATGCACTGTCCGCCAACGCTTTTTGCCACGTTTATTTCGACCCTCATCTGTTTGAAAGTTGTAATTTACCTTCCAGACTGTAGCGAATCAGATAAAAATACCACTGTGTTCATAATATTTATATATTGTTACAGTTGGACTAAATATATTTTAATTTGTATGCAAAGATAAAACTATAAACGCTATTCAATCACATAATTCCGAAATGTCCGCCTTCAAAGTTGACGTTCAAAAGATCAGGATCGACTTACTTGTATAATGATAATTTTACTTTTGTATTGACTTCAGAAGTAAAACAAATATGCAGATCATGTTTGTAATTTTTATTAGCAGTGTGTTTATAAAATGAGAATGTCACTGACATTAGTTACTGTTGTTTTATTATAATATATCTGTGACACCACCGTCAAGAAAAATACAGAAAAAGGCATATTTTAACGTAATTTGGTGATTTCTGATGCAACTGTGTATCCACATGTGTAATATATGCACTTTTTTGTATCAATTTACATGAAGTAAATTACAAAAGATAAGCAAAATTGGTAAATTACAAAATATAAAATAATCAAAATGTTTGTGCCACCATCATGTTTTTATCAAGCGTCTTTGACGTTTGACGTCCAATAACGTCTCTCGTACGCTCCGCTAAATCAAATTAAATTTTAAACAAAGCTACTGTTTTCGTTGAGCCGTAAACTAATGACCGGTGAAGGAATATACGTGCATAATGGTCCAACACAAAATGCGGTCTACATTGAATAATATATCATATTCTAGAGTATAGTTAAATTTTAAAATAAAAAATATATGAAATTGTATTATGGTCTGGTAGATGAGAATGGACAAACGGTAAATCGAACTTGCTTTCTTCCGGACTGTACTGTAGTTACTTCCGCTGTTTGATTAATTTTGCAATTTGTAATTTTCTATGGACTAAATACAATATTATGGATGGATTGATCTTTACAGAGGTCCGATTCACGCGTAAAAGTATCTTTTCTGTGTGTCGCTGGTCACACATATTGTTACGTAGATCTAATGCAAATCTTATACAAGACGGCGGCCCAATCTCTTTCGACAATTTATACATCAATATCAAATGGCGAAATCTTTCAAGATATTTTTTAGTAAAAAGTTGATTTCATTCTAATGACTGGTATAAACTCGCGTCTACATGCTCCGTGAGAGAGGCTGAATGGTCAAATCTTATACGAGATGGCGGCCCAATCTCTTTCGACAATTTATACATCAATATTTTATTTTTAGGAAAACCAGGACCGACATTTGCCAATAATTCGGAGCGGACGCTGTGGTACTTGGAACAGAAACGACTAAAGCGTCAAAAACAAAAACATTCCGACAGACAATAGACAATAGATAATAAAAGACAATATTTTGACAAACATTCCGACAGACAATAGACAATAGACAATCAAAGACAATATTTTGAATTTGGACACAAAAACGTTGAAACGTGAGCACGAATCAAATCAAAGACAAGAAAGGCGTATACGGAAACAAGAGCAATTGATTATTCAAAGAGAGTATGAACGGGCTAGAAAACACGAATGGAGACATAATAATAAGGACAATACCAGTGAACAGTGCGACTATGAAAATGCATTCACACACAGAATGGAGAAAAAACGTGCGCTTAAACGATTAACAAATGCCTTACGAAAAACACCGAGACGGCGATCGGCTACCTTGGCCGCGTATCTCGCAAAGTCATCATCCCCAACGGTGAAAACACTACAGAAAGCAAATATAACTGTGTCACCCGAAAATAGAAATGAAAATGAATTAGCAAAACAAGTCTTGGACAACATCGCAACAGTTGTAAAGGATACCAAACTGAAGAGAAGCAACGACAAGCTATTGGAAATGAATACTGTTATCGCATTTGTTAGTGGTGAAAACCTAACTACTAACAAAGTTAAAACAAAACTTGCCGCAAGGTTGGGACTGCCGGTAAAACGGATTTCTGGAGGCCAACGACTGAGGACGAAAATCATTACTTCTACAAAGTCGTGTTTGGAGTACACTAAGCGCAAAACTAGGTCAGAAAAGGTTAACGATAACACACGGAAATTGATATATGACTACTGGATGTCAGCTGGTGTCTCTAGACCGACAGGGAATAAAGCAGATGTCAGACGACAAAGAATCGGACACAAGACATACATCAGTCACCCACTGTATATTCTCGAGAAAACTCAAACAGAGGTTTATACTGAATTTAAGGAACACTACACAGATATCTCAGTCAGTCAAAGAACGTTTGAAAAGTTAAAGCCGTTCTTCGTCAAGCCAGTAAGACCAAAAGACAAAGTAACATGTTGCTGTCGCTACCACATAGAATTTAACCATGCCTTTAAAAAATGCATGGCATTCAGGAAAGAACACCTGGCAAATTGTGCCAACGGGAATAAAACTCATTGAAATGCACCCAGTTTTTGAACATTCCAGTGATCTGTTGGCAAATACTTTATGTAAAAAGAATGTCGGACAAAAATATAACAAGAAAGAATATACTGATAGAAACTGTGCCGCATGTGGGGTAAAGGAGGGATTGTTTATGGGTGCAGAATTGGACGAGTCGGACAGTGGAGCAGATGTAGAATGGGAACATTATGAATATCGATTAATCAAAGGAAAGGGGACAATAATGAGAAGAAAACTCATGTTAATCAAAAAGGCAACCAACGTTGGAACGCTATTTCGCCATTTAAGTAGTTTGCTTGAGACATTCCCAGGTCAGTATCGCGCCGAATGGCAAAGCAAACAATCAAAACAACTGATTGAAAATCTACCAGAAGGTGATGTCGTAGTGGTACACGATTATTCTGAAAATTACAAGTGTGGCGAACAAAAAGAAATACAAAGTAGTTACTTTCAGAAAACAGAGGTTTCTATCCATGTTTCAATTTTGCACCGACATGCCGTGTTGGAATATGACGGTGTACAAAGTGTTGCTGATGAACCCTGTATTTATCGCACGATCACCACTTTACGTATCACGTTGAAAAGCTCTTAGTGGATTACCTTAGTAGCATATCTTACCCATTAAACAGAATCCATGAATTCACTGACGGATGCGCCAGTCAATATAAAGGTAGACATGGATTTGGAAGCTTGACCGTTGCAGAAAAAGAATTACATTGTAAATTTGTACGAAATTTGTACGAAATTTGTACGAAACTTCGCATGCAAAGGGACCTCAGGATGCGGCAGGGGGGTTATTGAAGCAACAGGCAGACTACGCCATCCTGCGGGGGAAAGTAATCATACAAACACCAAGAGATTTTTTCGAATATGTTGATAAAACATTAAAACAACCAAAATCAAATGAGGCACTGTGCAAACGGCGGATCTTCAGATACGTCGAAGAGATACCAAGAACGTCTGCAAAATATTTCAGTCCGATACCTGCAATAAGATCAGTCCATCAAGTTATTCCATTGGACCATGACACTATTTTAACGCGTCAGTTGTCGTGCTATTGTTTTTCTTGTATACATTTGCAATTCGAGGACTGTGAGTTTAGTGAAATGATAGGACCGAACAGTATAGTTAAACCGAAAGAACAGAAAACACCATCGTATGAAGAGGTAGAACCTCAAGATGAGAATTCATCAATATATGAATTAGTGAACAACGGTCATATTATAGCTGTTAAAGCTGCTGGCGACGATGAAGACTACTACTTAATGAGAGCGTCCACAGCAACCTACACCCTCCAGGAAATGGACACTGATGATTACCACGCAACGCATGACGCTGGTACCAAAGTAATCGAGGGAAACTACTTTGGAAAGATTGGAAAATCGATCCTCAAATATAAACTGTTAAAAAAACACAGAGCTTTAGTTCCTGCACTCTCTGTTGTGTACATATGTGCAGATATAGATGACAACCAAATCATTCACATGAACGAAGTAACTCATCGGTCAATACTCGCAAATTTATACAACAGTTAAGGGTTTGTTGTCTGGCCTGATTTTTTAAAAAGAGTTCCTTTTCTTTATTGTGTTATCCTTGTTGTTGATGTGCATGTCATGGTTTATAGCTCATATGTATGTATTGTTGTAAATTTTAATACATGTTTGTCTTATTTGTAATATGCATTTTATACCGAAATATACCGAATTCAATCATATATATAATAACACCTGTCCGACTATAATGCAATTCTGTAAGTAACATTAATGTCCATTGTCGGCGGCATATCATTATTAATTATAAAACAGAGAGTGAACGTTTGTTATTTGGTCACCAGTTGATGTGAAATTATTTTGACTGTTGATAGTTTTGATTTGTATATTCCTATATTTGTACGACTATGTGATTAATAGAAATTGTTTTATTAATAATGAGTTTGCGCGTTTAAATGAAACATGTGAATCAAATTGAGTGTTATATTTATCCTAGAAGATTGCACATCATAACAATTATTAAAATGTGTGTCTAAAATGACCTTGTTTTGTTGTGTAAATTGGCATGATAAAACCCACTCTTTACCAAATATGTCATGGGATCTGAATAAACTTATTTGGAAATTTTAATATTAATTAAGTTTTCCGTGTCGACCATTACGCGACGATAATAGTCTCAATTAACAACTTCATTTAATACAATTTAAAACGACGTACACGTCAAAAAACTGTTTGACGTCGTGTGACGCTTAAAACGACGTAAACGTCAAAAAAACTGTTTGACGTCGTGTGACGCTTTGAGGTACCAACAAATAACGTTACGTCTAAGCGATTTCATATTGGGCGAGTTATTTGAGCTCGTATTGGCCGAGTTGTTCTGTTTATTGTTTCGTTTCTTATAATATTGCACGGGAATATTGCTACATATCGCGTCTAATTCATTACAGTCAATTAATAATAATAATCAACATAATTGTACATGTAACTAACTAACGATCGCCAATAGAAATATTGATAATATGTCCTGAATATGTTATCTTTCATTTTCAGATTATTGTTCGCGGGAAATACACAATTAGTTCCAGGGTTCTTAGCTGTTTTTGTGAGAGTGATTGCAAATGCTACCAGCCGGTGATTACACAATTTAAACAGCCTGTGAACGTAAGTGTTGCATTGTAAACATTTATAGTTTCTTTAAGTCGAAGTATGGAGGTCCATGTTCATGAACAACAACGTAATTTGCAACGTTTCTCACACCACTTAGAACCAGATTAACTAACATAACTATGAACGTGGCACTTTTATCAAACAAACAACAGTAATGTAGATGCATTCACACGTTGACGATTTAATAATTAAGAGCCTATAAAAAAGGCCGGGTATGCCATGTAATGGTGACTCAGTGAAATGAACTGATTACATTTAATAAGTAACGTCTTAGTATTAAAAACAATGTCAATGTAAAATGTGGTTAATGCTAGTTCTGCTTATGGATTACTTTCTTTGTATTTATATCTACATAATTATAATATCAACACTTCAGGAAGACCAAAGAGCCTCGTCAGATGCTGTTCTGCAAACTCCACCAGAAATGAATATATTTCAGTAAGTTTTCATTGCCCTCCCCGTGCAATATATAAGTTTTAACTATAAAGAGATTCAAAAAAATACCTATACATGTATTTGTATGGTTTATAATATACAGTATATCAGTGTTTAATGAATGTTTTAAAACAAGTGTATATGTGTACGTCGATGTCATATTATTGAGCAATTGTCTTCCGTTGTCAGTTCCCTTGTTTCCATTTTCATTTGTGTTTGTTTCCCTGGACATATTCTTTTCTATTTCACAGATAAACACACGACTGCTTCCGATAGTCACAGCTGATGAAGCCCTTGTTGGCAAATACTGTGTAGTTGTATATGATGGATTGCCATACCCTGGAACAATCCTGGATGTTGATGATGAAGATGACGTTGAAATTAAAGTAATGAATAGAATTGGACCAAACAGATTGTTCTGGCCTCTGATAGAAGACCGTCTGTGGTATAGTAAAAAGGACATCGTCACACTCCTGGACAAAGAGCCAAGTCTAGTGACCAATAGACATCGTCAAATAGAATATCATATCTGGGATGCGATTGTCAAGAAGCTCAATCTCAACGAACAAGGGAAATGAATAATAAGCTTTCCAGATGACGTTATTGTTTTACTGCATGCTCTGCCATAGCCCTTGCGTGAACACTGATGGAATACGTTTGAAAAACTTGATTAGTATCTAAGGATATACAGGAAATTATGAATTTACTTATTAATACTGTTAAACTGTTCCTTTCGTTGCTATTTGTTCATGTTTAATAAAGTTCTAAATAAATTTAATGGCATCATTTATCAATGTCATTTTCAAAACGGTACATGTCATTACCATAACGCTCAGTCATTACCGAAACGCTATCGAAATTCGGCTCTTGTTAGAAATAAAAAAAGTTTTTATTCAGTCGAACTATAAGTTCTTGAAAACGTTTTGACGTGTTTTTAAACTGCAAAAATATTTTTGGATTCACAATATTATTATGTTAATAAGACAACTTCTGGAAATCGTAATTACTTTAAAGTCGAATTTTCAGATTTTGTTTTCCTTATTTAAAGTTGTGAGTGATTGTTTGTTTTAGTTTTCCAACATAAACCTAATGTTTAATTATTTCAAAAATAGTTTCTGATAAAAGAAATAACAGTTTATTTTTTCATACGGAAAATTTGTGACTTCCGTCGGGCGTTTCGGGAATGACAAAATGTTAAAGTCATGTGTATGAAAAGCATCCCCGAAAAATAACCTGTAGATTTCATGCACGGCTCCTCTTTAAACATCATACAGCATAAATATATATAATTTATTTCGTTTGAACGGAGTGAATAAGACATAAATTATTTTCTCTCACCGTTATACAAAGTTATATAAATACGTCGTCCGCTTGTATTTTACATACATGCGCAGTAGTAATGGTCAGTATCACGTGATGTATCACGTGGTGTTTGAATATTGGTCATTCAAGTTCTGGATGGCGACGGGTTCACACCTCTAAGCTTTCAGTTAAATGTGGGCGTTGTTCACAATGGCGGACGTGGACAACAACAACAAATTACAACGAAATTCTTTTGAAGCTAGCGAGTCAAAAAGACGACATTAGAGATGAAATTCAGCAACAAGTGGGACAAGAGGTGCGGACGTTACGGGAGGAGCTGCGTCATAAATCAGCAGCTACGCAGAAGTTAAAAGAAAATGCCGAATACAAATGGGCGAAGAACGGTAATAAAATTCAGTTCAATTTTAATTCAGAAGTTGAAGATTCCGTAAAGCAATCGCTCTGGGCTTCCGAAAACAGAAAATTATCCTATAGCACTGAACTTTTGCACGAAGCTTTGGCAAAAATAGAGCAAAGAAACAAACTCATTAAAGTGGCGGACAGTTCAGAGGGTGGCTGGGAGACGGTCAGTCAATATCAAGCCAATCCTATTGCTAGCGATTCGGACAAGACTCGAATTAGCAAAGCAGAAAATAAAGTCCGGAGAAAAAGAAAAGTCTTATCGCAAAAGCACGACAACGCTAAGAAGAAATTTGCCGCAGGTGGTCTGCATTCCAGCAGATACAACTATACTCCAGCATGAGGTCAAGGTACAGCAATAGCAGCAACTTCAGCTACAACCACGGGAGGTATGGTACCATCTCTTTTTCGTGGCAACAACAACAAAGGCTCCTGTTTCGGGTGCGGATCCTTCGCTCATTGGAGGAGAGACTGTCCACTTGCCAGCAACATGTCCATCGGCATCGGTAGAGGACAGAAAGAAAGAAGAAATTAAAGATGAGTATTTCACTAATGATATTTTCGAGTATGAGCAAGGGCAAGCAGAAATTATAGTAAAAGACAGATTAAAGAACAGTATAGACTTCTGGAGAAACATTGGTGCTAGTTTCTTTGTGTTAGACACTATTGAAAATGGCTATAAAATTCCGTTTTATTCAAAGCCCGAACCCGGTGTGCCTAAAAACAGTAAGGTAGAGTAAGGTAGCGTAAGGAGGCGTAAGGAGGCGTAAGGAGGCGAAAGGTGGCGTAAGGTGGTATAAATTGGCGTAAGGATGTACAAATTATTATATTGTGGTTTTATGCCTCATATATAGCAATATTAATTCAAAAGAGAATTATTAACTTATTAGTAAAATATATCCCTAGGGTGAAAATGACGATTTAAAGTTGTATGATGCAAAAGGCCATGAACATGTTTTATATATATATGAATCGGCGTAATATACCACATAAATATAACATTGTATTATATTACATTCTTTTTATTAGAAAGAAATAAAAAATGATAGAGAGAAGTAGAGATAGTATTTATACTAGTATCGCTTCTTCACTCTATCCTTCATGTAATGGAAGCTTTTGGTCATGGCTTTTGGTAAGTATGCTATTATTTGATCTGAAATATATACATTTTCTATATTCATTTGAACAAAAATATATGTATTTTTCTGTGGTCCTAATTGAAATATACTTGTTTGCCTAATATTTTTGTAAAAAGGACATTTACAACTTGTCACGTTTAAAAGGACATTAAAAACAATTTTAAAAAGCGCAACAGTAGTTTTAATTAACCTATAATTTCAATTTCAATTCTTATTAAGGCATAACTGCTAATTAACACGGATTAAAGACAAGAGGCCCAAGAGGGCCTGTGGACGCTCTACTGGCTCAAGATAAAGTTTATGTATAAGGGGCCATAAGTCTTTCAAAAATCATTCAACCAGATCATGGCAATGACAGGTGCCACTAGGCTTAGTATTGAACATTCTTGCCAAGATTCGCTGAAATTTGGCAAAGAGTTCAGAAGAGACTAATCTGGACAAAGTTTGTGTATTAAAACTTTTAAAGGGCTATAATTCCGCCAAAATCATTCAACCCAAATATGGCGATGATATGCACAACTAGGCTTGATACTGATTATCTTTCGTCTATATCCAGCCAGGGGTTCAGGAGAACTAGCCTGGGAAAAAACTGTGGTATCAAAATCCTTTAAAGGGCCATAACTCTGCCAAATATCTGTAAACCAGAACGTGACGATGACATGCCCAACTAGGCTTGGTGCTGATCATCCCTGCAAAGTTTCATTGAAATCTGGCGATGGGTTCAGGAGAAGTAGATCAGACAAAGTTTGTGTATTAAAATCTTTAAAGGGCCATAATTCTGCCAAAAAAATCATTCAGCCGGAATATGGCAATGATTTGCAAAACTAGACATGGAAATGATCATCCCTAAAAAGCTTCGTTTAAATCCAGCCAGGGGTTCAGGAGAACTAGTCAGAACAAAGTTTGTGTATTAAAACCTTTAACTCCGCCAAAATCATTCAACTGGAACATGGTGACTATGTACAACTACGCTTGGTACTGATCATACCTGCAAAGTTTCAAAAAAATCCGGCCAAATGAAGGCCCTTTCGTCTTATTGAGGCCAAGATATAGCATATTTCCGAAAATCACGGGCCAGGACTCCGATGTAAATGGTCCAAACTGGATGGTTTTCGAATTTGTCCAAGCTTTCATTGATATTAACAATCTGGTAAAGTTTCTTAAAGATCGCATGGAAAATGAAGGCCCTATCAACTTAACGAGGCAAAATATAGCGTTTTTAACTAAATCAAGGGCCACAACTGATCTGTTACTGGTCCGATCTGGCTGGTTTTCGAAATTGTCTGAGCTGTCATTGATATAAACAATCAGTTAAATTTTGTAAATATCATATGAAAGATGAAGGCCCTATCGAATTAACGAGGCGAAATATATCATTTTTAACTAAATCAAGGGCCATAACTCCGCTGTTACTGGTCCGATCTGGCTGGTCTTCAAAATTGTTTGACCTTTCATCTATATAAACAATCTGGTAAAGTTTGGTAAATATCGAATGAAAGATAAAGGCCCTATCGTCTTGACGAGTCAAAATATAGCATTTTTAACTAAATCAAGGGCCATAACTCCGCTGTTAATTGTCCGATCTAGCTGGTTTTCAAACATGTCCGAGCTTTCATTTATACAAACAATCTGGTAAAGATTGGATCAAAGTTGAAGGCCCTATCGTCTTAATGAGGCAAAATATAGCATTTTTAACTAAATCAAGGGCAATAACTCCGCTAATGGTCTGATCTAGCTGGTTTTCGAACTTGTCCAAGATTTTATTAATATTAACAATATATGCAAGTTTGGTAAAGATCAAATCATAAATGAATGTTCTAGAGTGTTCACAAGGCAGAAAACAGCGTTTTTCAAAAAAAACAAGGACCGTAACTCTGGTGTTACTGACCCAATTTAGCTGATTTTCGAACTTGTCCAAGCTATCATTGGTATTAGCAATCTGTGCAAGTTTGGTAACGATCAAATAATAAATGAAGGTGTTAGAGCATTCATAAGGCAGAAAACAGAAAGTTTCAGAAAAAACAAGGGCCATAACTACGGCGTTACTGATCTGATTAGGCTGGTTTTCGAACTTGTCCGAGCATTCATTGCTATTAACAATCTGTGCAAGTTTGGTAAAGATCAAATAATAAATGAAGGTGCTAGAGTGTTCACAAGGCTTAATATGGCATTTTTCAGCAAAACAAGGGCCATAACTCCGGTGAAATTTATCCGATCCGACTGGTTTTCGAACTTGTCCGAGCTTTTATTGATATAAAGACACTGGCAAAGTTTCGTAAAGATTCGATTAATAATGAAGGTCCTAGAGTGTTCACAAGGCAAAAGTTAACAGACGGACAGACGACGGACGGACGGACGACGGACAACTCACCATCCCATAAGCATAAGTACTTCGGCCAGTAGAGCTAAAAACTGCTAATATTCCCGCACATGTTCTTTTAAGGTATCTGCTTGTTTGTTGAAGTACGTATCATTGGTGATAATTGATTTATCATAATAGGATTATCTAAAAAGTTAAAAAATGTAAACTTTTACAAATTAGGGATAAGTGTGATCCATATCAATTGATTTGTGAAATGTTTGACGCTGGTGATTATCAAACAATGATCCAGTTATGTCCAATGCTAATTAATATAAAGTGTTTTATGAACCAATCAAATGAACCAATCAAATGAATGCGTCTCTAAGAGTTCTTTTTTTTCTGTATTTAAACTAGTTCCATTTTTACCGCTTTTTAGTTTCTATCTTGATTGCTATAATAACTTTCATTGTTTTGGATTTAAAAGTACTTGGATTTAATATCTTAAATAAAGTTGTGTGTAATCGCGAGTTTGAATTTTCCTGATGAGGAAGATAAGATCGCGGAAGGCATAATTTCCTTGTGGAACTTGTAAGAAGGAATGTGAAGAAAGTTGCCTTTTTTGTGAGGTAAGTCCGCTATTTTACATATGACAGATACGACAGTTATGCTAATAGTATCCTGAAAACAAGGTTATACTTGGTTATACTTGTCACTATTTTATACGAAGTTGTAATAAATGTTCAGTTCCAAATTTTGGTTAACAAGTTAATTATATCTATTTTAGTAAAATCAAACGTATGATTATATATTGGTTTAACATGGTCCAACTTTTTTAAGGTATTGACCTGTAATGGTTCTTAATGAGATCTTTAATAACTTTACATATATATTTAAATGAGATTAACTTCTTTGTAAAACGCAAATTGACAGTATATTTCATTTCTGTGTTCTATATCTTGACTAATTTGTATTCATAAGGCATGTGTAGATATTCCGATTTTTATTAAATATCGCCTTAGATTACAAGGTATACTCGTAATTAAAACCCATTTTACAATGATAGAAAATGTAACTTGTAACATATCCACAGATACGTGCTAAATGCAAATACAGTCTGCAT
Source organism: Cyrtodaria siliqua (assembly GCA_037043455.1). Classification (NCBI taxonomy): domain Eukaryota; kingdom Metazoa; phylum Mollusca; class Bivalvia; order Adapedonta; family Hiatellidae; genus Cyrtodaria; species Cyrtodaria siliqua. The sequence goes on from JAWPHD010001199.1 coordinate 188,242, forward strand.
AACGTTAAAATCATCGTGCTTCACGGTAGCAGCTGTTAAGTCATACCACATAACAGGAGTCGTTAGCTCCTAACCCGTGCTGTTTTAATTAGGGTCAATAAATTAAAGAAGCCAGTGATATATTACAGTTATTGCACATGGTGTTATTTTCACTGTTGGAACTGATGATGTCCTTATGTGTTAATTGTATATTCGCACCCCGTTAGATTTGGCAGGCCTGGTATATACATGAAAATAACATGATTTCGATATATTACAGTTTGCGGTATACATGTGAATAATTATGGTGTATGACCGGTATGACTAAACATAGAAAAGGATCGTTTTCAAAGATAATAAACACTGTATTGAAAAAGAAAAAACGTTATTTCACGTAATTGTTTATCAGTCCTGATTGCCGACAAACATTATACTGACTTTAAAGGGACGTACGCCAATATTTATGTTTCACGGCGTCCCGATAGTTTTTCTGCATAACTTGCATTTCTTTATTCATTAATATTAATTATAAGAATAGTATTAACAATCTGTTTTTGCATATTACTATTTTTTGATATTATTGCAACAATAATATATTAAAACTTATAATAAGACGAAATTGTGAATACTTAAAATCTGAGATATTTAAATGTAACCAGGGTAAAAGTAAAAAGGATATATAAATCGAGACACTCCATTTCAAACACTTCAAGATTGCCGTGTGTCCCTTTAATTAGTGAAACAAGATATTCCGTATATTTTTGGTAAACAATATTTAATACATGATTTGAAGACTGAGTTTGACTGTCAGCCATATATATATATATTTGTATGTATATTCTCAATAAATAATACAAACTTTTAATAAAAGGAAAAGTACCCGTATAATTAAATGTTACCCCCAAATAGTTAATAATAATAAAATAATAATAATAATAATATACTTTATTTCCAGAGGGTAATAGACATTTAGTTACAAAACTAATCTTCCATGTGGCCCTCTATTATTTACACAATTACAAAACAACTACACCAAAATAATGAGAGAAAGAGATAATGAGAAAATGAGAGAATGAGAGAATGATAGAGACTGAGAGAGATTAATGTGTTTTAAAATAATGTTCTTTTATTATTGAAGGTGTGTGATGCCTGGTTCCATAGCACATGCGAGCAGATCTCGAAAGCCGACTTCAAGACATGGACCGGGATCAAAGGAGAGTACATATGTCGGCAGTGCAGACTGGATGACGACAACTTTGACTACCTCCGCGGCATCACACGTTTAATGGAAGCTACTGCTGGTGGTATTTCGGCGCTGAGGGAAGCTGTAACGCGCGAGTCTTTGTCAAATAGATTTCAGAATCTTTCTACAGACGAAGAGGACAATCTACTACTATTAAGTGATGGTGATTCAATCAGTCCAAACCCATATGTTACCGGTAAGACAAAGAGAAAACGAAAGCGCAGATCACTATCACCAGTACGTGCACGCGACATAAGCAATGAGCAGCTAAATTCTAGTGAATTATCTGAATGTGTACTCGACATAAGCAATAAACAGCAGCTATATTCTAGTGAATTGTCTGAACGTTCTTTTATAGAAAATGACAAAAGTGACGGTGAGTCTGGAAATGTACCATGGAATGGTGAACACCGTGGTAAAATTTTCAAGTTTCTTCCAACCCATACCATTATGGAACTGTTTAAGGACAGTGAGGGATCCCTACCAAGCATTCCTTCTGGAATAAAAGAGAACATGTATTTCATAATAGACAATAGTGAAAATGAAATAAGACAAAAGTCTGGACTTAGGCGGGAATTTTGGGATGACTGTGGTGCTTGGGAGAAAAGTACTTCTCCAGCAACATATTTTATCGAGGTTGAAAATAAGCTCATAAATATAACAAAACGGCACGGAAAGTATTGCGTTGAAAAGTATGGACGAAACTTCGAAATATTAGATCCCCAGCCTGAACAAAGTGAACTTATTATAATAAACAGGTCCTACAGCAAACTTAAGGCAAATGCGCTATACAAGAGACGTATATCTTGGATTGGAAACAGACCAGAGAGCCACTCCTGTCTACAGGTCAACATCGCCATAGTGGAGTATACAGGAACATTTCCTGGCCGTGGTTTACACGGAAAAGTTAAACATTCTCAGAAAAAGCAACCTTACATAAAGTCTAAGCCGTCTTTGAAAAGAAAAGCTCAAACCATGGTACAACACGATTCTGCAAAAAACGTACATGATGAATTGAATCAAGGTAGCGATCTGCATGAACTCCCTAGAAACTTGAAACAAATTCAAAATATGAAGTATAACTATGGTTGTCTTGTATATACGTTTCACGCATAACTTGTTTAAATATTACCGCATTCCTTTTTAATTTCAATGTTATATGTTGTAGTGTATATATTAGCATGCTCGAGTCTTATATGTAAATTAATAGCCTCATTCCTATTTTTACTGTTGTATTCTTGAATTAAACAAGAGAGAGACAGAGACAGAGACAGAGAGAGACAGAGCGAGATAGAGAGAGAGAGAGCGTTTAACTTAACTATAGCAGTATATTATATACTTTATATATTTACCATTTATATATACTTGTTAAGCCTAAAACTTCTTGTACAGCTTGTTTAAATGAGAGAGAGAGAGAGAGAGAAAGAGAGAGAGAGATTTATAAATTCATTTTAGATTCATTTTAGATCTACTTCTTTGATTAAACGTTTAAACAATGACTGTGTTTTTATTTCATTCCTTTTTATTTATGAACATGTTTGAACTTGAAAACACGACAACTCGATGTGTTGTTGTTGACACTTGTCATCAATAATAATTTATGTTGGGTTCTTATTGCTAGCGGTGGTACACAATATAAATGATTAATGCAACAAAAACTAGCCGATTCGTCGTGTTTTCCTAACCAAAGTATTTCATCAATAATATTTCAGTCGATTCTTTTAGGTCTCATTAAAATAGCTAATTAAAATAACTATCCCGCAAACAACTGCCACATTTTACAACATATGTACGTGTTATGAGAATCAAAACTCTATAGACACAATATAAACGGCTTTACCAGGCCAAACACATACATTATTATATGACATAAACCCATGGATAGTGTTTTGATAAACGGTGTTGTACTTGTAATCTTGCCGTTAATTGGCCCCTATACATATAAATGGAATCTGGAGACAGCAACCGCATGAAGAGAAAGAAGCGTAATCATGTGTGATTATAAACTAGTAAAAAAACAAAACAAGAGGTCAATGACCTTGAAGCTCTACTGATAGGTTTTGATAGCTAAATGAGTTTCTATTATATAACTCTATGTAAACAAAGATGGCCGCTGGAGGGCATGTTTAATGTCGAATCAAACTATTTTTTTGACAAGATCAATAAGACATCAACAGTAACATTCCTGTGAAGTTTCATGAAAATCTGTCAATTCAGAGGAGTAGTCGCTACAGTGCAGTTTACGGACGGACGGACGGACGACGGACACAGCACCACGGCATAAGCTAAAAATATACTTTAACACGAAGAGATGACTATATATATAATATCTAGGAGTATACTGTATGCACAAATAAGAAAAGAATTGTTAATCAATTCTCCAATATGTAGGCTACATATAATGCGTGAATTCAGCTATTTTTTCCTCTTTTTTTTTTTTATGTTTCTTTTTATTTATTTTTTATTTTTTAATGCAACACATATGCTCCCTACTCCCCATTTGCCATATTTTTGTCACCTTACGCTATATTTCGCCATCTTACTTCGAATTACTCCACCTTACTCCACCTTACGCCTCTTTACGCATCCTTACTGTTTTTAGGCAGACCCGCCCGAACCGAGTATATGTAAAAACAACCGATCTGCTTTAAAAAACGGTGTTTTTGTATCTGAGGCAATTCAAGATTTAGAAAAGAGGGGTTTAATTGTTAAATGTACAAAAACTCCCTATGCAGTAAACCCTTTAACCGTTTCAATACAGCCAAATGGGGAAAAAAGGTTGATATTAGATTTGCGGGTAGTTAATGCGCATCTCTGGAAAAAGTCTATACAATTTGAAAGTTTAAAGGTGGTTCTCTCGTATTTGTCAAAAAATTGTTGGATGATTAAATTTGATGTACATTCAGCTTATAAAATATTAATATTTATGAACCTCACACAGAAATGCTAGGTTTTAGTTGGGCAAGTAACGGAGAAAATTGTTATTATAAATTTCTTGTTTTACCTTTTGGGTTAAGTTCGGCTGTTCATATATTTTCCAAAGTAACTCGGCCTTTAGTGGCGAAATGGCGTGGTGAGAGCAAAAAAGTCGTAACATATTTAGACGACGGTTTCGGTTGTGATGATTTAAAATCTAAAACATTACAAATGGGGGTAGAAATTAAGAAAGATTTAACATTGTCGGGTTTCGTTCCAAAGGCAGAGAAATGTGTGTGGATACCAGTCCAGATTTTAAAATTGTTGGGTTGCATTCTAAATTCACAGGATGGATGCCTGACCATTCCCGAATGTAGGCTTAAAAGCCTGTTAGATATCATCACGCTAATAAATGAGTTTTTAGATACTCGAGGCAGTGTTCAGGTTAAACTAGTGGCTAGTTTGGTTGGAAAGATCATTTCCATGGCTACGGTGATAGGAAATGTTTCTCAAATCATGACAAGAAGTTTGTCTATTGATATCAATTCGGCCCAGACTTGGTTTTCTTTCATTTCTTTGTCAGAAAATAGCAGAGATCAACTTAATCTTAAGAGGTTATTTTCCTATGGCGTGTGTACTAAAGTTATGTATACAGACGCAAGTAGCACAGGTTTTGCGGGTTATGAGATAAGCATGTCTAATGAAATTGCACACGGTATTTGGTCTCCAGATGAATGTAATAAGAGTAGTACATGGACAGAACTAACATTATCAAATTTATTAGTGAAATGGATGAGGCCGCCACTATTGAACGTTAGTTTTTTCTTTTACAATGTACGTAAAACATGACTGCTACTTTATTAAAGAATTGTTTAGATTTTTTTTCGGCATTTATGCGGTTTTAAACGTCGGTAGTAAATGGCGTAATCCACGAATCGCGTTATTGCTTTATGGTAAATTTGCCATTGATTACCGGCGTTTAAAACACATAAACGCCGAAAAAAATACGCTTCGTGGATTTTCCATTTAATAACGGCAAAACCGAATAAACAGCGGGGGAAAAAGGCGAATTAATTGTTGTATTTACATTATTTTCACGTCGCTATAATAGTATCAACAATTAAAATGATAACAAAAATAAAAAGAGAAATAACTTCTGTCAATGTCTTTTCATGCAGTGGAATATCCATTTTCTGTTAAGACGCACCGGATGCAAGCGCAGTGTATGCATGCTGTGCGTACAGTTCGTTCACCTTCTTGCCAAGGAATAACCACTTTCTATGCGTGCGCAACCGAGCGTAAATAGTCCCACCTACTTGAAAAATGAAGTATATTCGAGATTAAGCGCTATATTGTTTCAAAGGAAAGTATCAAGAAAATGCAAAAAAATATTAAGTTAATTAAACCAGTTTGCAAAGATGGTATGCAGACCATCTCATCATATCATGTATGCCAAATAGTTTAATAAATTCTAAAATAATGATGGTTGGCTATTTGGTTGAATTGTGGTGTACGTTATTTTCAGCACATTTTAGGCTATATATGACGGTCGATTTTTTGTAGTAGTGGCAGACCACCCACTTTTCCCTACAAGTTCATGTAGTGTCAATAATAAATTTCATTGGCCTATATATAGTGATGCGCACACGCTTGGTCGAGCATTCAAGACGTATTGCCTGTTGAGAAAACCCCTCTGTTTTAGTCGGTATTTTTATCGTAATCCTTACCGTAATCGTTACCGTAGTTAGTTGTACAGGTCTAATACAGTTTTATTTATTGGCCGGCATGCTGTCAGAGTATGAATTCATACGAAATAAAGTGTATTTTGTACATTATATTACAGAGGTTTTTGGTTTTGTCCGTTTACATTCAATTGATACATATATTTTGTAATCATTTTTCATTAAAACAAAAAAAAATTAAGAGGAGCTATCCATGTTATCTTTAATATTAAAAAAGAGAGGATTACTTCCCTTTAATTAGAGTGTATATTAAGTTATAAGAACGAGTAAATAATCAATTTTTTTATTTTTACAAATGTTTTTTCAGACTTTCGCAGAAGAAATCCACGATTTACCAGAGGCTATGGCGGGCAAAGTCGACCTACTTCCCAGTTTGTTGTTGGAATCAAAAGCCAGGACCACTAGTGATTCATATTTGAGAGGTTACAAGAACTGGAAACAATGGGCTTTTCGAAACGGATTGGGAGGTGGGAACGTTTTGCCCGCTAGGGCTTTTCATGTAGCTATTTATTTGGCTTCATTGATTCAGAATGCAAGTTCTGTGGGCTGCGTTACACATGCATTTTATAGCATAAGATGGGCTCATAATATTAGAAATTTGGTTTCTCCAACAGACAGTCATGTATTAGAAGCAGAAAACGAAAACTTTCAAAACCTGTTAATAAAAAGGAACCGATTTCAATCGAAATTATTGAAAAAAATTACGGTTCACTATACGAAGAAGGTAATCTTTTTAATTTGAGAACAATTTGTGCTATTTTATTGGCATATGCGGGATTTTTTAGAAGCCAGGAGCTATTATCCATTAAGAGATGTGACATTATATTTGATACTTTTTACATGAGTGTTTTCATTGAGAAAAGCAAAACAGATATTTACAAAAACAGATATTTACAGAGACGGTGCATGGGTAGTAATAGCAAAAACTGATACAGATTTGTGTCCCGTGAGGAACTTAATGCTTTATGTGGAACTATTAGGTATTAATGATGAAAATTCAAGTGATTTTATATTTTGCAGTTTAAGTGCACTGAAACAAGGACATACAATGAGAATTCAGAATAAAGCTATGACTTATTCTAACATGAGAGATTGCATAGTCTTAGATCAGGGGGTGCAACGAGGGCAGCCAATTTCGGCATACAGGATAGAATGTTTAAACGTCACGGACGTTGGAGAAGTGAAAATGCCAAAGACGGTTATGTTAAAGATTCGTTGGAAAACAGGCAAAAAGTATCACGCTGTTTGGGGTTATAATTTCTTGATAGCAAAATAATTTGCTTTAGCGATATTTTCCCGTTCTTTGGGTTCATTGGTCGTTGCAGACACTTGTGTAAATCACTATATGTAATTAAAGATTAATTGAGTACAATTCTAGTGTTCGTTTTGGTGTATGTAAGTTTGTTTAGGTGTAGTGAGAGAAATATAATTTATTTCGTTTGAACGGAGTGAATAAGACATAAATTATTTTCTCTCACCGTTATACAAAGTTATATAAATGCGTCGTCCGCTTGTATTTTACATACATGCGCAGTAGTAATGGTCAGTATCACGGGATGTCGGTCGTTGCAGACACTTGTGTAAATCACTATATGTAATTAAAGATTAATTGAGTACAATTCTAGTGTTCGTTTTGGTTTATGTAAGTTTGTTTAGGTGTAGTGAGAGAAAACAAGCTTATCTGAATGAAAATGGATCTATATTTAGTAACGGTCACGTGACACTTGTTACTGAGAATAGGAACGATGTAAAGGTTTACCACCACCAATAACATGTAAACCTCCGAGGTGTAGCACCAATTACATGTAAACCTCCGAGGTGTAGTCGAATGTAGTTCCTATAATAAAAAGTAATCCCTCCTTTTTCGATGGAAATGGGCATTATAAGTAGGGGGAAACTGCCCATTTCTATTCGATTTTGTGGTTATATGTATAAGAAGCGTATTAATAGGTTTTACTGGATCACTGATGAACATTTTCGAAATTTCGACTCTATGCTTACACTTTGTGAGCAATGAAAACAGTCGATCAATAAAAACAGCTGTACCCTTGATCTGTTTAGTAAACAAACAAGAACTTTCTTACATGTCTTGTGACCCCACATTTTCTGGTGATTTTTCAAGTGGAAAAATAGTTTTCTATATGAACATTACACTGCTGCATTATCCATACTTGAGTTGAATTTGCAAATCATTAATATGTGACACTTTAACATTGTTGTCTATGGGGAAAATAATTAGTGCTTTCATACCTAAACACAGAATAATTACGGCAAAGGGGTAAGCTTCTCTACCGGCAAAAATATTTATGAGATGACTAGTTTTGATTTAGATATATTAAAGAACCAACATAAAAATGACGATATCTGGTATACAGCCAGTACAAAATGACAGCCAAAAGAAAAGCTCTGAAACAGCAAGGAATGGGAAAAAAATAAATTGAGCCCAGCATGGGCCGATATGACGGGCAATAACGCATCACCCATGTATTAATCTCTAAAAAAAGTCTGCGATCGTTGCTTTTACTAGACTAACGTGTAATAGGTTAATCACTCGATATTTTTTTTGTAATCTCTAGCTTTATACTTTAAAAACAGATCAATTATTTTTCAAACATTAAAAATAAACATAACATAATTATAAACAATACTGTTTGCCTCCATATGTAAATCCGATCGCCAAACATGAGCAAAAATATAACAGCTAGAGCCAACTGCCGAACACAAGTCGTAAATGAGCAGACGTTCGGTATACTGAAAATACGTTTTTGATTCTGAGACATGTAATTCAACTGACCCCATAGAAAGAATGTAAGGTGACAGGTTTATGAAGTGTGCTGCACAATAAAGGGAGGTTTATGAACGATGTTGTACCTGTTGACGACGATACTAAATACGACTCTGATGACCATTATGATAACGATGAACTTGCTAATTTGAATACAGGACTCAGTATCGCACAAACAGTATGTGGTTAATGCGGTGTCTGATTGTTTAAAGGATCAAAATCGTGTGAAACACAGTAATCAAGTACAAGCATAACTTAGGAAGTACCTATGTTAATAATTAATAATAATTATGTTGTTGTGTTGGACTTTTTTCTGTAGTGCCCGAACATTCTTTTCTTTTGAAAACGTTCAACTTGTGCAATATGCATGTGACAATCTCATATTGGTGAACCACCACTTTTCATTGCACCCATGTCATGATCACATTTCCTCCTCCACTTGAAATTAAATAAAATAATCGATGTTGACACGAGCAATTAAGTCATTGGAACAGATGACGAAAAAGACACGGTAAAGGCAATTCAAACAGCTACTCATGTATTGTATGCCAGCTAAGAGAAAATGCAAAACAAAAACGTACTGAAGATGGCGTATACAAACAGGACAGGAAGACCTAATTGAAAATATTTTCGGACGTAACAGACTCATAAACACGTAAGACAGTATAGATGCGACAGTATTTATCGGAAAACCTCAGAATCGTTGCGAGTAGGCATAGTTGAACAACTATGGACCAATAACAACAGCAAGTCAATCAATCACGTGTTACAACAATAAAGTGACTGGAAGTTAAAGTCCTTGATTGACTTTGTAATTTTGGTCGAAGGAATGGTTGAGCCACTGCCATGCTCTTGTAGGTGTTGGACTCTACAGACTAGCAGACAGTTTCTAGTCTCGGAAATATCTAGGCCTCAAAACCAACACAAGAGGTCAATGACCTTGAAGCTCTACTGATTGATTTTGATTTCAGGAAGTAGTCGCTACAGACTTGTTTTTTGAAAATCTATTTTTAACCGTGGCGGCCATCTTGAATTTCCGGCCGACCTGAAATTTTGCTAGGATCAATTAGACATTAAGAGCAACATTCCTGTGAAGTTTCATGAAAATCCGTCAAGTAGTTTCAGAGGAGTAGTCGCTACAAGTTTTCATTATATAACTCTATGTAAACAAAGATGGCCGCTGGTAGCCATGTTTAACGTCAAATCAAAACGATTTTCGACAAGGACCAACATCATGTCATACTGATCATTTTAGAAAAAGTCCCATATCAATATCTCTTATAGTTTTGAAGAAGTAGTCGCTACAAACTTATTTATTTTAAATCTATTTTTAGCTGTGGCGGCCATCTTGAATTTCCGGCCGACCTGAAATTTTTCTAGGATCAACTAGACATCAAGAGCAACATTCCTGTGAAGTTTCATGAACATCCGTCAAGTAGTTTCAGAGGAGTAGTCGCTACAAGTTTTTACTAAATAACTCTATGTAACCAAAGATGGCCACTGGCAGCCATGTTTAATGTCGAATCAAAATAATTGTCCACAAGGATCAACATCATGTCATGCTGATCATTTTAGAAAAAGTCCCATATCAATATCACTTTTAGTTTTCAAGAAGTAGTCGCTACAAACTTATTTTTTAAAAATCTATTTCTAGCTGTGACGGCCATCTTGAATTTCTGGCAGATCTGAACTTTTGCTAGGATCAATTAGACATCAAGAGCAACATTCCTGTGAAGTTTCATGACAATCCGTCAAGTAGTTTCAGAGGAGTAGTAGCTACAAGTTTTTACTATATAACACTATGTAAACAAAGATGGCCGCTGGCAGCAATGTTTAACGTTGAATCAAAACGATTTTTGACAAGGATCAACAACATGTCATGCTGATCATTTTAGAAAAAGTCCCATATCAATATCACTTATAGTTTTCAAGAAGTAGTCGCTACAAACTTGTATTTTAAAACTCTATTTTTAGCTTTGGCGGCCATCTTGGATTTCACATCAACATGAATTTTTGCTAGGATCAACTAGACTTTATGGGCAACATTTCTGTAAAGTTTCATGAATATCCATCAAGTAGTTTCAGAGGAGTTGTCGCTACAAATAAAAGTTTACGGACAGACAGACAGACGGACGGACAGACAGACGGACGACGGACGCCGCACCACGGCATAAGCTCTGCTGATCTCTGATCAGTAGAGCTAAAAATGAGTACGGTATATAAAAAAAATCTTGATCTAGAAAATATACAAGCATGACAAGGTCGTAGATGAAACCCATGTGTCCAAAAAAACTACTCAAGACATCTATGTCAAAACACAACTTTTTGTCTTCCAAAGATTAAACTTATTTTTAAAACATCTATTGCATAATTATAGTTCATGAGAAAATGTAAACATAAAAATTACTAAGTTATCTGCCCTTTGCCTGGAGGGTGAAGGTCACATCCTCATTTCCTATGTCAAGTTGCGATGTACTACCCTAGATACAACTATAACCAAAGTTTGAAAGGTCTTACATATACTGTTAGTGAGAAAGTGACATAAATGCAAAACTTGCATGTTAAAATCGGAACCACAAATGTTACGTTGTGATGTACTACCCATGATACAACTATAACTAAAGTTTGAAAAGTTTAGTGCGAATAGTTCCTGAGAAAATGACCTAAACGTAAAAATTAAATATTGACGCTGCCGTCACTGCCACCGGATAGGCAACACATATCTTGTTTTCTTCAATAAAAAGGCTAGACAAAAATAAGAGAGGTTAATGCTTTCCCACAAAGTATGAATAAACAAGTCATGTGAATTGCAAATGGCTAATAGCCTAAACTTTGACTATTTATAAAATAGTGTTGACAAATTAATTTTATAATAATCTTGGAAATTGTCAATGCACGTTCTAAACAAGAGGTCAATGACCTTGAATCTCTACTGATAGATTTTTATAGCTATATCAGCATTCCTGTGAAGTTTCATAAAAATCTGTCAAGTAGTTTCAGAGGAGAAGTCGCTACAAGTTGAAATTTTTACAATATAACTCTAGGTAAACAAAGATGGCCACTGGCAGCCATGTTTAATGTCGAATCAAAATAATTTTCGACAAGGATCAACATCTTGTCATGCTGATCATTTTAGAAAAAGTCCCATATCAATATCACTTACAGTTTTCAGATGTAGTCGCTACAAACTTTTTTTTAAAAAGCTGTTTTTAGCCATGGCGGCCATCTTGAATTTCCGGCCAACCTAAAAAATCAAAAAAATTTTGGATCAATTAGACATCAAGAGCAACATTCCTGAGAAGTTTCATAAAAATTTGCAGAGTAGTTTCAGGAGTAGTCGCTACAAGTTTTTACGATATAAATCTACGTAAACAAAGATGGCCGCTAGCGGCCATGTTTAAAGTCGCATCAAAATAAATTTCGACAAGGATCAACATCATGTCATGCTGATCATTTTAGAAAACGTCCATATCAATATCACTTACAGTTTTCAAGAAGTACTCGCTACAAATTTATTTATTTTAAATCTATTTTGAGCCGTGGCGGCCATCTTGAATTTCCGGCCAGCCTGAAATTTTTCTAGGATCAACTAGACATCAAGAGCAACATTCCTGTGAAGTTTCATGAACATCCGTCAAGACGTTTCAGAAGAGTAGTCGCTAAAAGTTTTTACTATATAACTCTATGTAAACAAAGATGGCCACTGGCAGCCATGTTTAACGTCGAATCAAAATAATATTCGACTAGGATCAACATCATGTCCTGCTGATCATTTTAGAAAAAGTCCCATATCAATATCTCTTATAGTTTTCAAGAAGTAGTCGCTACAAACTTATTTTTTAACAAGAGTTCAATGACCTTGAAGCTCTACTGATTGCTGATTGATTTTGATTTCAGGAAGTAGTCGCTACAGACTTGTTTTTTGAAAAATTATTTTTAGCCGTGGCGGCCATCTTGAATTTCCGGCCGACCTGAAATTTTGCTAGGATCAATTAGACATCAAGAGCAACATTCCTGTGAAGTTTCATGAAAATCCGTCAAGTAGTTTCAGAGGAGTAGTCGCTACAAGTTTTCATTATATAACTCTATGTAACCAAAGATGGCCACTGGCAGCCATGTTTAACGTCGAATCAAAATAATGTTTGACTCTGATAACCATCATGTCATGCTGATCATTTTACAAAAAGTCCCATATCAATATCACTTATAGTTTTCAAGATGTAGTCACTACAAACTTCTTTTTTAAAAATCTATTTTTAGCTGTGGCGGCCATCTTGAATTTCTGGCCGATCTGAAATTTTGCTAGGATCAATAAGACATTAAGGGCAACATTCCTGTAAAGTGTCATGAAAATCCGCCAAGTAGTTTCAAAGAAGTAGTCGCTACAAGTTTTTACTATATAACTCTATGTAAACAAAGATGGCCGCTGGCAGCAATGTTTAACGTTGAATCAAAACAATTTTTGACAAGGACCAACATCATGTCATGCTGATCATTTTAGAAAAAGTCCCATATCAATATCACTTATAGTTTTCAAGAAGAAGCTGCTACAAACTTGTATTTTAAAAAATCTATTTTTAGCTTTGGTGGCCATCTTGGATTTCACATCAGCATGAATTTTTGCTAGGATCAACTAGACTTCATGGGCAACATTTCTGTAAAGTTTCATGAATATCCATCCAGTAGTTTCAGAGGAGTAGTCGCTACAAATAAAAACTTACGGACAGACGGACGGACGCCGCACCACGGCATAAGCTCTGCTGATCTCTGATCAGTCGAGGTTAAAAAAAAGATATATGCACAATATGCACGAATAACAGTACACAGACGACTAATTCATTTAATGCACTACAGCTTTATAAAATAATGATATTCTATTTATAACTGCAGTTTATATTGTACAAGTTCTCTTTTCATTGGATTAGAAAAGATTAATCAAACACTAAGTACTCATTTACAGTCTGTTGTGTTAAAAGATTTCAGAGAAAATGGATCATCTTGACTTTTATGGGTCAAACTCATTATCGTTTTATACGCCCATAGGGGCGTTTTATGTCAAGGTGTTCTGTCCGTCCTACTGTCTGTCTGTCCATCATGACAACTGATTGTGGCTTATAATTTTCAAAGTATAAAGTCTACAACAGTGAAACTGTGCACACATCTTCAATACATCTTATAAAGTCCCAGAACTCTTTGATTCATATTTTTTGAATTATTTCCCTTTGAAAAAATATTAACCTGGAACTTCATCATGCGAGCGATGGCTTATATGCCCTGCTAGGCAATGCATAAAAGTCAAGCTGATCTGTGGAACCGCTCTGCATATTGACTGCTCTGCATATTGAGCTGTACTACCTAATACGCATAAAAGTCAAGCTGATCTGTGGAACCGCTCTGCATATTGACTGCTCTGCATATTGAGCTGTACTACCTAATACGCATAAAAGTCAAGCTGATCTGTGGAACCGCTCTGCATATTGACTGCTCTGCATATTGAGCTGTACTACCTAATACGCATAAAAGTCAAGCTGATCTGTGGAACCGCTCTGCATATTGACTGCTCTGCATATTGAGCTGTACTACCTAATACGCATAAAAGTCAAGCTGATCTGTGGAACCGCTCTGCATATTGACTGCTCTGCATATTGAGCTGTACTACCTAATACGCATAAAAGTCAAGCTGATCTGTGGAACCGCTCTGCATATTGACTGCTCTGCATATTGAGCTGTACTACCTAATACGCATAAAAGTCAAGCTGATCTGTGGAACCGCTCTGCATATTGACTGCTCTGCATATTGAGCTGTACTACCTAATACGCATAAAAGTCAAGCTGATCTGTGGAACCGCTCTGCATATTGACTGCTCTGCATATTGAGCTGTACTACCTAATACGCATAAAAGTCAAGCTGATCTGTGGAACCGCTCTGCATATTGACTGCTCTGCATATTGAGCTGTACTACCTAATACGCATAAAAGTCAAGCTCATCTGTGGAACCGCTCTGCATATTGACTGCTCTGCATATTGAGCTGTACTACATAATACGCATAAAAGTCAAGCTGATCTGTGGAACCGCTCTGCATATTGACTGTTCTGCATATTGAGCTGTACTACCTAATACGCATAAAAGTCAAGCTGATCTGTGGAACCGCTCTGCATATTGACGCTCTGCATATTGAGCTGTACTACCTAATACGCATAAAAGTCAAGCTGATCTGTGGAACCGCTCTGCATATTGACTGCTCTGCATATTGAGCTGTACTACCTAATAAGCATAAAAGTCAAGCTGATCTGTGGAACCGCTCTGCATATTGACTGCTCTGCATATTGAGCTGTACTACCTAATAAGCATAAAAGTCAAGCTGATCTGTGGAACCGCTCTGCATATTGACTGCTCTGCATATTGAGCTGTACTACCTAATACGCATAAAAGTCAAGCTGATCTGTGGAACCGCTCTGCATATTGACTGCTCTGCATATTGAGCTGTACTACCTAATACGCATAAAAGTCAAGCTGATCTGTGGAACCGCTCTGCATATTGACTGCTCTGCATATTGAGCTGTACTACCTAATACATAAATCCGAGTTGGTCAAATCTCTGCCAGCAGTTTCTGAGAAATAGAGCTAAACCCAAAAACTTAACTTTAAAGGGACACGTGGGAATCTTAAAGTTTTTATCATGCTTAAATTAGTGTCTCGATTTATTAATCCAGTACCATTCCGATTTTATAACTGCTTACATATAATTATATAAAAAATAGAGTTTTTGCTTCTTCTTCTTACTCTTCCATATGTTTAAATATATTATTGGTGCAATATAATCAACAGTTAGTAATTTTTTATATTTATATTTTTACATTAGTTTTTAATTAATACTTCATTTCTTCATCTTTCATAAGTTTTTGCGCACAATATGACCTATTCATGAGTCAACGTGCCGTAAAACACCATTCATTCATACATTAGTAATATGCAAAAACAATTTTCTTTATACATTTCTTATAATATTAATGACTGAACAAATGGAAGTTATGTAGAAAAACTAACAGGACGCCGTGAGTTTTTAACAAGAGGCCCAGTAGAGCTAAAAAATCAAGACTGCCATCAGTGCCATGTGTCCCTTTAAATTGACACTTAAAATAAAAATTGTGCGCTACAGATTCAAATTAAGTATATACCTGCACATAAACCGGCACAACTTGACGGGGTTGTTTTTGTAACAAAAACATGTCTCCCCCCACACTCTCAGTGTAATGCATATGAACCAACCTGGCTTGAAGTTGCGCTCTGCATGCCGTCTGAATATGGTGAACATTTGTGCCAAGTTATTTTCAAAATCCCTTAAGCGGTTCAAGAGATATGGAGAGGACACAAAATATAGTGCATGTATATGACCTTGACTTGACGTGGCTGGAAGTTGCGCTCTGCACTTCGTCTCGATATGGTGAACATTTGTGCCAGGTTATTTCAAAATCCCTCAAGCAGTTCAAGAGATATGGAGAGGACACTACTTGTGACGGACAGACAGACAGATAGACATCAAGCTAAAAACAATATTAATTAATGACCAATAAAAGTCAAGGTCATCTGTGGATTTACTCTGCGTAATTGAGCTATACTACACAATATTTAGCAGGAGACAAATGCAAGCAGTTCCTGATAAACAGAGCTTAACATAAAAACTAAACATTGACATCTTCGACTTCAGAAAAGTATTAAACACGTCTCCACATTTTTCTTCGAAAATGCAGACAAAATGTAATGGGACGCTGAACGTCAAACTTGTCATCTAACCATGATTAATATTCGAACTTTGGAGCAGGAAAATAACATTTTTAACTGCACCGAAAACATAGTTCTACAGTATCTAAAGAGGATTAGAAACCGAACCAATAAACTTTTTAAGCTAAATCATCAATTCTATATGGTCGAGAAAATATGAGATTTTGAGTCCCAAATCTCAGTTAACACACTTAAAAGATTAATGAAACTAATTTTGGTCCACACAAGCCTCTTGCACAATAGTATCACAATAAAGTTTGCATTGATTTCCAACAATGATTGCACAACATATTAACACAATAAACTTTAAAAATAATGGAACACATTTAATATATTAAATCTAAGTTAACTATCTCTGGCCTGACTCTTTCAGTTGAAAAGGTTCTAGCTGTTCTCCTGCAGGTAACATTCGGTTCAACGCTTCCATTTTGGGAATAATGTCATTCATCGAATCTTTAATGCGATTTAACACAAGGACAGTCTCCGAGGAACGCTGGAATTGTTCCGCATATTTAGCGTACTTCTTCTGCTTGTCCGTCATTGTGTGCATCAGTTTTTGTACGGCACAGTCTATCTGGGAATACAATGATACTATGGTAGCATATGAACTGAAATATTTCTCAAAACATGGATCCCAAATAGAAACAACAGAAGATACTGCAATTAAGAATTGCATAGGCTTTTTAACAATTTAAATAGGGCCATTTTCAGAACTTCTTGTTCAATGATATAGGGCTCAAACTGATTTTCAGAATCCAGGTGATCATAACTATAGACAATCAACACCTCTTTAATTTAATTGAAAAATTCAAAGGCAGCTAAGGTTGATATGTTAAGCAAGGTTCAAAAAGATAGCTGAAACCTCTCTTGAGCACGTGTCACCCTAGCCTAGGAAACCTTATTTTCCAGAATGTACGACACATGGCTATTGTGGTTTCGTGTACACATGCAATTTTTTGCTGGAGACGAAGTATTCGCGACCTATACTCACTTATTTGACATCTGGGTGTTTTTTTACATATGGACATTTATAGTATGCACCATTTGATGCAGGGCGGCGTATATCAAAAATCATCTCGCCGTTCGTGAACGTGTATTTTATGCACTATTTGGGACCAAAACACTATTTTTGAACCTGAAGTACGAAATGTCTGTGACCATGACATTTATATATTGGTGTGGTTTTATGACTGTTGTCATGATATGTATACATCGAAAGTTTAATGAAGAAATATGATGAAACGAATGTTATTCTCAATCATGTTTTAATGGCCAAAAAATGACATTTTAATCCAGAATTTTACCACGTTGACAGTAAACTTGACCACATATTGAAAGTGTGATGAAAAAGGTTAAGAAATGAAACATTTATACATTTAATACAGTGTTACGCCGAACAATGCAACGCCAGACAATGCAACGCCGGACAATGCAAGATGACAGACCAAGTGATTCCTGGACAATGCAAGATGACAGACCAAGTGATTCCTGGACAATGCAAGATGACAGACCAAGTGATTCCTATGTATCGTTTTTATCTTCAAAAAGGTGAAAAAGTATACAAACTTGACTTCAGAAACAGCAAAATTGACAAAGTGATCGTGTTACCTTAAAAACACCCAAGATATTTATGTTAGAAAGTTATATATACAAAAAGGCACCACACGAACACAAGCTTGATAATTTATGCGCACCGAGTTTCAAAAGGATCTATTAAGCAATAAGTAAGACGGACTGACCGTCTAACAGACAGATTGCATTTGTATAACCCCCTACAAAAGTCCATTTTGCGACCCTGTGGATAAAAATAATCAGCAATAGAGTCAATACCTCTTTTATTCTAATACAGAGCGCATTTTGATCAAATGCGACAGACTCGGAGAGTTGTTTAAGATGCTCCTGGTATCGTATACACAACAACAGCACGTTCCTGCCATCCAGTTTGTCCAGCAGATCTGGGTCACGAGAACTTGTCGGCAGGTTCAGTGAACCGCGCATAATCGGGTAAAACACTGGTATCGTGCCCAACCGCGTCAGCTCGGGATCTGGATCTGTGTGAACAATATTTTGCTATTAAGCATGTTATGCAGATTCTAGCATTTCTTGTACTTGTTTAATCCTGACATTACATAACACTATATAACATTACAGAGGTCCAGATAGGATGCGTATTTGCGTAAAATACGCATACAAAATCGTCAGATACTCATTGATTCAAAATTCTGTGAGTTACAAAAACGCATAATAATTACTAGTTGCGCATGCTATCTGGTAAACAGGCGTAAACAGTTCATTAGCTTCCGAGAGCCAACAACATAGGGGAAGTAACCACTGCGGGGAGTACATTTAAACAGCATTCTGAATGTAACCAGGAAATATGCAAATGTGCATGACGTCATGGCGATTTCTCCCAATCGCAGCGAATCGTATTTACCCGATAATCCCCGTCTATATACGAAGTGCTGCGTCGAGCAGCCGGAGATTCTCGAGTATTTACAAATGACTTTCGGCTAATAATTATTCATTGTCGATTTCATTCACAAACGTCTGGACTTTGAATACTATCAATTTCATCTGGGCGTTTGAACAGCATCCATCATGGCGAGTCAAAAGAAGATGCTACATTTCTTTCAACCGATAGCGGCTGAATTTTGCAGGAAAGATTGTTGGTGATATTTTAACTGACGTCGTTAAATCTTGTCAAAAAAAGAAACATGATGGAAATAAAGTTACAGAAAAAACGTTGTCATGTTGGGAAACGAGCTTTCCTTGGCTGATGATCGAAAATAATGACAGCAAGTCCGCTATTATACGATTTAAATGTTCACTTTGTCAAGAATTTAAAATGAAAACCGTCTGGGGAAATGAAGGCACGACAAACATTCAAAAGTCTACAACTGAACATCATTGTGATACTGAGTCTCATGTAGAAGCCACAAAACTGTCTCTTAAACAAAAGATAATGACAGAAAGTTCTGAAATGTTAGCAGATGAAGACGTAACTGGTACTAATAAAGACATGTCTAAACATGAAAATAATACTGTTGTTTGAAAAACACTCTTTAATTACTTTTCACTTGTAATTTTACCCCTCCATTCTTATTTCAAGGAGTAAAATACTCCTTAGGCAAAAAAATTATCTCGACCTCTGAGATTAACACATATTATTTTCCAATTAATTAAATGATCCAACAATATTAATGATACCATCTTTGTCGATTTAAAATATATAGTTTTTCAGTTAGTAGCAATTAAATTCTAGTGACCTACAGTGTTCTCCCCTTATAAATAAAGTAAAGTAAAAAAATCAGAAAGAACACAATGCACCAAAACTGGCAAATTCCAAACGTACATTCAGGGACAACCGACATCATCCTAAACTAATTATAGAGGTCTTGTCAGGGACTACACCTTTAATATTCAAAATGTCACCTCTGATACTGTTAATCAGATGATGTAGGATGGCTTGCATATTTTGGTTTTTAAGAATTTGCATTTTTTAGTCAATGGCAAACTCCATGAAGTGCAGTAGTTACCTTTCACAATAGTCTGTCCATCAGCCACAACAACTATATCATGTTTGGGAGTGCTCTCTTTCAGTGGTGCTTCTTTTTGACTCACTTGCGTTGCTGATCTTGCCCGGTTGCCCTGGTTGCGGGGTGAACTCTTGGGAGAGTCTGCAAGAGAAATGTTTAACAATACAAATGATCAAGTGAAAGGTATTGTCAGTCAACGCAAATTATTAAATATAAATATGTTAGGACAAATATATTTATTTAGTGAGATTTTTAATGCTGCAGATGCACAACTATAGTGCATGACAATGATTTTAAATGGACACTAGGGCTGACAAATTCTGTCTCTTGAAGTTCTAATCTAGGGTTAAATTTTGTACTTGTTTATTTGGCTGAAAGCACAGGGGATAATTTTAATTTTACAGCACACCACAAAACTTACTTTTAGGATGTAACAGGTTAAAGTTAATGAATTAATTTCATTTATGACTGAATAAATATGTATATGTTCATGAACAGTTGAAACAGTCAAAATTCAAGTTGTGTAGAAAAACTGAAAGGAAGAATGACGCTATATGTTTTATAAGAATCAAGTTAGTGTTTATACATGTTCAGTGCTCTACCTATTATTTTATTACAGTAAGTCATTTAAATTGAGCTTCTCAATGTAAACTAGTAATAAGAATCTGCAAAATCACCTTTTAATATTAATAGTAGGACTATGACCTACTTATACAGTCAGTGGGTTCACCAACCTGCTGAAACAGCATGGAAAATAGGGCTGTAACGATTACAGGGGGTGGCGAATACGATACATATCCCGAATCAGTGTATTAGGCAGAAATTCAAGAACCGGGTGTGCAAAACAATTTGCTAACAACACGCATAACACGCATAACGCGCGAATACGCGACAATGTGAACTATCAAAAAATTTGTGTTCGACAATATTCGAATAACAGTGCAGCGAATACTGAATACGATAATGGGACATTTTTTATTCATCGAATATTCCAGCGTATTGTTAAACTTCTAATGGAAAAATCATCATTGTTGAATGATTATTCCAAAACAAGCAGATCAAAGACCAGTTCAACTCACCCCCCGATATTGGTTTACTTATCGAGTATGATGTGTAGGGTATATCTTCATCTCTCTGTGACTTGATGTTACTGCCAGGGGCACCTGCAGGGAGCTGGGAGCTCTGATCGGATCCCATCTCTCTCTGACGGGACCAACACCAACGTTCTCGCTTACTGAGACTTCAGTTGATTGTCACTCCAAGTAATGAGTGTTGCTGGTCTGTCAAAATAAAGTCATCAAACTACTGTGTTATAGAACAGTTTTAAAATAGTTGCATATATCATTTATTAAACTTATAAATGCATCCTGTTTTCATAAATTCAGAAAAGGGAAAATTAAAATTGTGCAACCCATTCTAGGTCGGTAGCCAGCAAGAGTTGCACAACGGGACTCCTTAGTTACGACCACAGGTTTCCATTACAGTACTGAGTAACAGTAGTATAAAATAATAGAAGTATAGAGAGACACTGGCTTACCTAAATATTCAACCCTCAAATTTCGGTAATTGATGAAGAATTCATAGTCAGTAGGGCATATTTAGGTAAAAAAATGTTGAAAAAAGAAAGAATAATGTATATATCTGACCCAATCTCTAAGCAAAATTTATGCATGGGAAGCAAGGGTTTTTTTTGGCCGTTTTTATAGCCGAAATTCGGTCATATTCCCATTGCCAAAACATATCTTTTTTTTTCAATTAAGAGGAAAATATTTCGAAATTAAAAAAAAAAAAAAAAAAAAAGAAATCTTTTAAGTGTGCCAATCCCAATGATTGAGGTTCAAAAGCTTAAATCAATGCTTCTGTTATCTTGGTGTACAGAAAACAGTATTAAAGATACAATTATGAAAGGTATGGGTTATGTTCCCAAAAAATAGAAAAAAAAAACTGCATGGAATAGTCAAAAAGGTATTTTAAAAAACGAGTGGCGTTATGATTCTGGCCTTCCCTTTACTATATGCATATATCATGTATATGTACCAAAACACTTTCTCTTTTTCTCTAGAGCTATTCCACAGCACCTTTGGCATCTCAAAAAATAATGACAGAAAAAACAACTAAATATCAGTCAGATATAGTCATTAACCGTGCTTATAATTTCCAATACAGGAAAATTAGCTTGCTGATTTAGTTCCATTTCCTAATGGTAACAATCTGCAGTGCTGATAGTTCTTCTTAATTTAAAGGGAATGTAGCAACACAGCCACACCATCTTTATTATTGAGAGTTCTGAAAAACAAGAGGTCAATGACCTTGAAGCTCTACTGATTGATTTTGATTTCAGGAAGTAGTGACTACAAACTTGTTTTTTGAAAAATTATTTTTAGCCGTGGCGGCCATCTTGAATTTCCGGCCGACATGAAATTTTGCTAGGATCAATTAGACATCAAGAGCAACATTCCTGTGAAGTTTCATGAAAATCCGTCAAGTAGTTTCAGAGGAGTAGTCAATACATGTTTTCATTATATAACTCTATGTAAACAAAGATGGCCGCTGGCAGCCATGTTTAACGTTGATTCAAGATGGCCACCACGGTTAAAAATAGATTTTCAAAAAACAAGTCTGTAGCGACTACTTCCTGAAATCAAAATCAATCAGTAGAGCTTCAAGGTCATTGACCTCTTGTTTTTTAAGTCGGACCGAAATTGTTTGCGTTAGTCGTAACATTTGGTATTAATTAAGCTAATTGATGAAAAACGATATTACTCAAATTTATGTAAAATCGTATATAATCCGCTAATCCGCGCGTGTTAGTCCGCGTTTTATACCTACCCGGTTTATTAGACGCTTCCGGTTCAATTTCTCAAATGATCAACAATTTTAATATTGAGTGAAAATTATTCATTCAGTAAAGCGAAGACATGATGTCAGTCATTAAAATGTACAAATTGTGATAAAGTAAGTTAGAAATAATACAAACATACATTTTAAATAGTTCTCTATATCAATGACTGAACGGAAAAAAATCATGGTGCAGCTGACGGTGGGTGGGGTACGGCGATTTTAGTGATTTTTTCAAAATAAGCGCGATTCTTACGGCAGTTAAAAACCTGGACCGATTTGCATTTTAAAATTTTAGAAGCCCTGACGTTGAATCAAAACAATTTTCTACAAGGACCAACATCATGTCATGCTGATCATTTTTGAAAAAGTCCCATATCAATATCACAAGTTATAGTTTTCAAGAAGTAGTCGCTACAAACTTGTTTTTAAAAAACTATTTTTAAATTTGGTGGCCATCTTGGATTTCACATCAACATGAATTTTTGCTAGGATCAACTAGACTTCATTGGCAACATTTCTGTTGTTTCATGAAAATCCATTCAGTAGTTTCAGAGGAGAAGTGGCTACAAAAAAAGGTTTACGGACAGACAGACGGACGACGCACCACGGCATAAGCTCAGCTGATCTCTAATCAGTCGAGCTAAAAATGCAAAGGTGAAAGAATTACCTCAAAATCAGATGATTTAAACAAAGAAGATATGCTCATTTGAAAGTTCTGTTGAAATGGATATGGAAGGCACCATTTTAAGAGCTATGACATCACAGTTCTAAATGACCGTTTATGGAATATTTATAAATATGAAAAATTACCGATTTACAGGAAATAAATAACAGTAACTGTATGAAAAATATGTATATTTAATGGCAATAATGCTTTATATGACTAGTAAAGGATTTTGCATTCATTTGCATTAGTTTCTTTGCTTTAAATGATATTTATCAATATTCCATATATGGTAATTTGAAACTATGAAATCATAGTTCTAACAAGAGGCCCAAGAGGGCCTGTGGACGCTCTACTGGCTCTAAGTTTATGTATAAGGGGCCATAACTCTTTCAAATATCGTTCAACCAGAACATGGTGATGACATACGCAACTAGGCTTGGTACTGATTGTCCCTAACTAGTTTCGTTAAAATCCAGCCAGAGGTTCAGGAGAACTAGTCTGTACAAAGTTAGTGTATTAAAACCTTTAAGGGGTCATAACTCTGCCAAAATTCATTCAACCACAACACGGCAATGACAGGTGCAACTAGGCTTGGTACTGATCATCCCCATCAAGATTCGTTGAAATCCAGCAAGGAATTCAGAAGAGACTAATCTGGACAACGTTTGACTATTAAAACCTTTAAAGGGCCATAACTCTGCCAAAAATAATTAAACACGAATATAGCGAAGATATGCACAACTAGGCTTGATACTGATCATCCTAGTCAAGTTTCGTTAAAATCCAGTCAGGGGTTCAGGAGAACTAGCCCGGAAAATGTTTGTGTATCAAAAAACTTTAAAGGGCCATAACTCCGCCAAAAATCTGTTAACCAGAATGCCACGATGCTATGCACAACTATGCTTGCTGCTGATCATCCCTGTAAAGTTTCGTTGAAATGTGGGTAGGCGTTCAGGAGAACTAGTCCAGACAAAGTTTGTATATTAAAACCTTTAAAGGGCCATAACTCTGCCAAAAATCATTCAACCGAAACATGGCAAAGATTTGCACAACTAGACCTAAGACTGATCATCCTTGTCAAGTTTCGTTAAAATCCAGCCAGGGGTTCAGGAGAACTAGTCCAGACAAAGTTTGTGTATTAAAACCTTTAAAGGGACTCCACCAAAATCATTCAACCGGAACACGGTGACGATATGTACAACTAGGCTTGGTACTGATCATCCTTGAAAAGTTTCACTGAAATATGGCCAAATGAAGGCCCTTTCTTATTAATGAGGCCAAAATATAGCATATTTCAGAAAATCAAGGGCCATAACTCCGGTGTAAATTGTCCAATCTGGCTGTTTTGAAACTTGTTGGAGCTTTCATTGATAGTAACAATCTGGTAAAACTTGGTAAAGATCGGATGAAAAATGAAGGCCCGATCGTAGTATTAACGAGGCAAAATATAGCATATTTAACTAAATCAAGGGCCATAACTCCGCTGTTACTGGTCCGATCTGGTTGGTTTTCAAACTTGTCTGAGCTTTCATTTATATTAACAATCTGGTAAAGTTTGGTAAAGATCGGACGAAGAATCAAGACTCTATCGTAATATACCCGTTTTCAACTAAATCAAGGGCCATAACTCCAATGTTGCTGGTCCGATCTGGCTGGTTTTCGAACTTGTCCAAGCTTTCCTTGATATTAACAATGTGGTAAAGTTTGGTAAAGATAGGATGAAAAATGAAGGCCCTATCGTCTTAACGAGGCAAAATATAGCCTTTTTAACTAAATCAAGGGCCATAACTACGCTGTTCTGGTTCGATCTGGCTGGTTTTCGAACTTGTCCGAGCTTTCATTGATATTAACAACCTGTTAAAGTTTTGTAAAGATCGGATGAAAATGAAGACCCTATCGTCTTAACGAGGCAAAATATATGAAGACCCTATCGTCTTAACGAGGCAAAATATAGCCTTTTTAACTAAATCGAGGGCCATACCTCCGCTGTTACTAGTCCGATCTTGCTGGTTTTAGAACTTATCCGAGCTTTCATTGATATTAACAAGATGGTAAAGTTTGGTAAATATCGGATGAAAAATGAAGACCCTATCGTCTTAACAAGGCAAAATATAGCATTTTTAACTAAACCAAGGGCCATAACTCCGCTGTTATGGGTCCGATCTGGCTGGTTTTTGAACTTGTCCAAGCTTTCATTGATATTAACAATCTGGTAAAGTTTAGTAACGATCGGATGAAAAATGAAGGCCCTATCGTCTTAACGAGGCAACATATAGCATTTTTAACTAAGTCAAGGGCCATAACTCCGCTGTTACTGGTTCGATCTGGCTGGTTTTCGAACTTGTCCGAGCTTCGAGCTTTCATTGATATTAACAATCTGGTAAAGTTTAGTAACGATCGGATGAAAAATGAAGGACCTATCGTCTTAACGAGGCAACAAATAGCATTTTTAACTAAGTCAAGGGCCATAACTCCGCTGTTACTGGTTCGATCCGGCTGGTTTTAGAACTTGTCCGAGCTTTCATTGATATTAACAACTTATTAAAGTTTGGTAAAGATCGGATGAAAAATGAAGGCCCTATCGTCTTAACGAGACAAAGGTTAACGACGGACGGACGGAAGACGGACAACTCGCCATCCCATAAGCTCTGCTGGCCCTTGGCCAGTAGAGCTAAAAATGGCAGCTCCCATATCCGTTTTAGAAAAACTTTCAAATGGTCATATCTTTTTTGTTTATATTCCAAATTTGGTAATTCTTTCAACCTTTTCCAAGTATTTCAGAACTCTCAATTATGAGTCAATAACAGAGCGTGTTTTGCTGTGTCGCTACATTCCCCTTAAGGTATTCATTTTACAATTAAAAGGCATCTCAGAGCAGATGCGCATCTAAGAATTAAACAAGAGCTGTCGGAGAACAGCGCAGCTCGACTATTCGATTTTTCAGAGAATAATAAATTTATAGCTAGTCTTTACCATCAGAAAACAAGGCTACAACAATGTTGGGTGGGGTTGGGAGCACAACATAACTATGTGTAAGAATTGACCAAAACTATACGGAAAGGAAAAAGAAACGCAGGGTGCATATTTCCGCTATATATTGCATATACTGCAAACTTAATTCCATATATATTCCAAGGAAATCCCAAGATGTTTTGTAACAAAAAAAAGTGCAGTTAGAGAAAGGACACAACTGTGATGTTGTAGACGTTTTAATCACAGTACACATTGTAACAAGAAATTCATAAATGTTGAAGTCCCTCTTTGAAAAATTGAGCCAGTTCAGTACTGTATTTAATGTTAAATGATTGCAACATTTAAAGCCTAAGTTTGCTCACCTGCTTGAACCAAATGCGCATTCTGACGATAATGAAACTTTAAAGGGGTAACCATTGGTGAGTTCAGTGCTGTTTAAACCTTCTTTCTAAAAGGACAGGCCTAATGTCGCCCAGTACCATTCAATTAGCAGTAGCATATTAAAGTTTAAAACATACAATATATAGCAGAAATACGCACCCTGCGTTTCTTTTTCCTTTCAGCATACACAGAAATTCAAGTGTTGGGGGGGGGGGGGGGGGGGGGGGGGGGGAATTGACTGAAACAACAAAGAAATATGTAAAAAAAAAAAAAAGATTTTCAAGTGTGGGTGGGGTGGGGCGTAGCGGGGGTGAGAGGTGGGGAGCAACATATATGTGTAAGAATTGACAAAAACAACACAGAAATATGTAAAAAAAAAAATAGTTTCAAGTGGGGGTGAGGTGAGGGGGTGGTGTGTGTGGAGCGGGGGTGAGAGGCAGGAGTGGGTTGGGGTGGGGGAGGGTGCAAAAAAAAAAAAGGTGTGGAGGGGAGTGGGGGCGGGGGCCTTTATTTCACATTTATGAACCATCACAATTTGGGTTCCATGGGAGCCCAGAATTTGTAGAAGACAAAATTACTTATCCAACCCTTAACAACATACTATAAGGAAACCAATTCCAAAATTTAGTTCAGCTAGGACAAGAAATGTAAGAGATATAGACCTGTAAACACACCTTACACGCAAAATTTGATGTGAAACAGACATATTTTAAGGGCTATCAGAATTTGGGTTCCTTGGGAGCCAAGGGGTTACAGGAACCAAAATTACTTAAGCAGCCCTTATAATAATGCTATAAGGAAGCTAATGGCCAAATTTCGTTGTGCTAGGGTAAGAATTGTAAGAGATATAGACTTGTAAACACAGCTTACATGCAAAATTTGATGTGAAATGGGGCACATTTTATGGGCTATCATAATTTGGGTTCCATGGGAGCCCATGGGTTACAGGAACCAAAAATGCTTATGCAGCCCTTAAGGAAGCCAATGAACAAATTTGGTTGTGCTAGGATAAGAAATGTAAGAGATATAGACTTGTAAAAACAGCTTACACGCAAACCTTGATGTGGGATGCAGACGCCGACACCAACGCCGACGCCGGGGTGATTACATAAGCTCTCTTATTCTTCGAATAGTCGAGCTAAAAAAATGCCATACCCTCACAACTTCCATTCACTGTGTTGCCAGCGCTTGAAAAAAAATTATGGACGACCCTGCCTTCTATACTATCATTATGGAAGCCTGTGGTTAGGACCACCTGTAATAATTCCCCTTTGTGAATGATGTCCGATTCTTGATCTTGGAAAAAAAAAAATTCACTTACTCGTCCTACGTAATATTTGAATAGTCAAATTAATAAATTGTTAAAAAATGTATCTGAATTTCTACTCGTGGAATTTTCATGGCCTGACAACAGGTGAGTTAGGCCAAATAAAATTATACCTGTGTTTACTGTAACATTGCTGAAAAAAAATAGGGTAGTCAGGCATTTTATTTTATGGCGAAGTTACATTTAAGGTGGTGATGAGCTTTGATGAATAGGAAAATGTGGTATTTTAAAATCTACAATAGATAACAATATGAAATTGTGTATATTTTATTGTTTCCCAAAAGGCCTAGCAACCTTTTCCCAAACACTTGCAATTATTTCAAAATGGTAAAACAGTTTTACTTTTTTTCCACAAGTCCGGAAGAGGGTCAACTCCAACAGCAGCATAATGAGCACATTCATGAGTCCGATTTTATATCGGTACGACAGGTGGTCTGGCTCTGGGCATTTACCGACCTGTTGTGGTAATTGTCAAACAGTTAAACAATCAATTCTTTATGGAGAGTGCATGCCATAATATTGAGCGCTTTCATTTTTGAAACTGTACACCCAAAACAGCACTGAGAGACGCCATTTTGACTGTTTAAAACCTGTTCACAGTGTACCGTAAAATTCACACACTGTCAAAACATCACCACGAAACTGAAAATTGCACCATGATCGCGCGAACATTTTTTTTTTTTTTATTTCAATAAAAAAAACGGAGTCGGGTTTTTTTCAGAGGGTCGGTCGGGTTACAGTAAACTCAGGTAGAATTTTATTTAGCCTTACCTGTTTTGCCCTAATTTCCGGCGTTTTTTGCGAGGTTTGTAGACAGAACACAACTTCGGCTACAATATAATAAAAAATTTGGACATGCGCTAAAGTACACAAGTTGTGATTTATATCAACTGTAAGAGCACAAATTCAATAGGAAAGAGGGATAGCTATTTAAAAACATGGGCATGATTGATGGCAATTGGAAGATTCATCGGAGCACTTTTAGAATTGGTCCACCACTATTTAAAGTTATGCATTCTACACATTTACAACATAGAGTGGAATGTCACTAAACCTAACCGTGATGCAAAGATGGAGAAAAATGTAAAGTAGGTGGCAGATGGATTCTAAAGACCAACAGAACTGAAATGGGGTTTTTAAGTCACACCAACACATGAAAGGTTATTTGGCGCCTAACAAGGATCTGCAGTGGCCCTATTATTTGCCCCGTAACCACACGGGGCTTCTAAAGTCTTGAGTCTCCCACATAAATGGAAATCGTGAGAAGTCCCAAATGCTATAATTCAACTGTTTCAAAATTAAATCGCGAAAACTAATAAATGTTATTTCTTCCGAGGTTGGCCTAAGCGACAATTAATTTTGTATTTCTGCAAATATTGTCGAAAACACGTGATAGCCATAAGCATCAATACCATGGAGATTTTCTGCAAACGTTGGTAAGTAGATATGAGCTTTAGGCGTAATAAAATCAGTTTTTATTTATTTTTATCTGCTGCTAGCTGGTCCCCTGGTGGAATCTGAACAGGGAACCATTTTGCGCCTGTTTTACCCGAATTTTGAGAAAGATATATATTATCGTCGTCTCATTAGGCTGGCTGAAAATGAACTATTTGTGAGAATTATAGCTCGTAATGTCCTATATAGAGCTATGATGTGGCTTTTGTATTTCTATTGACTAAACTCACACCATCCATTGGAAGCATCGACCATGTTATATAGATCTAGTCTCATTTAATGGCTACCGTAACAGCCCCTGGGTACTAGACCCAATCGACACAGTTTCAGGCTATCAGAAGGAACTTATTTACAGTTGGGGGCCCTACTCTTTAAGGGGAGAACGAAGATAGCTCCCGCTTGAAAGATACCAAGTGGGGCACATCTGTAGTAGCTGGCAGCGAGTTCAATAGGTGTGCAATGCGTGGGAAAATGCATCTGTAGAAGATGTGATCTGTCTCAGCTTCTTCGAGTGATTAGAACGTGTGCGTGTAGATGAAGGTGTTCGGTACGGATCAACTGGTATGTCTACTAGGTGGCTGAGTATTTTGTAGAGCATAGTCAGCTGAATCTTGGGTCGCCTGGTCTCAAGTGTATCGTCTCTGCGCCATTTTCTATCTTACTTGTGGATTGGATAGTGTAGCTTATATACACAGATGAACATCGCATAGCCCCAAACCAATGAGAAGGAAGATATACCTATGGAAACAGGAATATTTACCAGGCACGGAAGAATGATGTCTCAGACTTTGCAATCAGCTTCAAATGAACAACATTTTTTCTCAGTATGAGAACATCAACCCAATCAAGGCTGTCATAAACACCATCATGGAGGGAAAAGTCCAAACTTTACCAGGCACCAAGAATGATGTCTCAGACTTTGCAATCAGCTACAACATTTCTTCTCAGTATGAGAACATCAACCCAATCTGACAGAGCTTCAAGGCTGTCATAAACACCATCATGGAGGAAAAAGTCCAAAGTAAAATGACACTGGTAAGATACGCTCATGCATGAATGTTCCACAGAAACATTCGCATTTAGATATTCTGCGTAGACAGCGTGTCTACAAGAAAGCAAGAAAAATATCAAGGAAGAGAGATGGAGACATAAACCGTATACTGCAACAGCAGGTCCAGTTCGATATACGACAAGCGAACAAAAGTCAGCAAAACCTACCAGGAAAACCCCCAAGAAGTATTGGTCATTCATCAAAAACAAAGGACAATTAGGAAGCATCTGAGTAACTATTTTGAAGAACGGAGAGGTATTTAAGTCCTGTCGGTATACGCCAGTGACGATATCACTCATCTACCAGACAAAGGACCAATCCCTCATCAGACCATGGATGATATGACCATACCTCACCCCTCCCCCACTCCCCCACCCAAAAAAAGGCTTGTGTTTTAACTCATAACAATGTTTAAAAAAGAAAACGAAGCCAAGGGGCAAGACTCGATACCCTCATTTATTCTCGGGACAGCATATGAACTTGCATCAATACTTACCGGCATATACCAGCATTCCATTGATACATGAAGAGTACCAGAAGCATGGAGAAATGCTTGGATCATCCCCTTATTCTAGAAAGTCGAAAAAAAACACTAATCAGCAAATTATAGACCAGTACCACTAACATCCGTTACTTGCAAAGTCCTGGAACATATCCTACACAGCACTATAATGCAACAATTTGTGGTAATTAGCACGATTTTCAGAAGAAGAAAAAAACGTTCATGAATGCGAGATGCAATTGATTGTCATTATCCGAGATATTGACATCAACATAGCAAGGGGACACCAGGTTGACATTATACTACTCGACTTTGCTGACCTTTGACGAAGTTCCTCATACTCTCCTACTGTACACACTGCCTTGGTATGGTGTCAGAGGGAAAACTAACAGATGGATACAAGCGTTCCTTTTATTGAAACAATCAGCTAAAGGTTGAATCTATACTATAATGTATATGCCATATACAATCACTTATCTTGTTGGAATGTGTAGACTTTGATCCTATGCGGCAAAGTTAATACACAGTTAATACTATGAAAGAGTTATTTGATACTTATAGATTTTTTTTAGACATCCTGAAAGAAATCAGACTTTATAAATCCTTATAATATGTTGTTATATATATTTACTTATTTATACACCCGTTGACGGGCATTTGTTGATTTACATATATACATAGTGTATATTACTCCCATACTCAGAGTATCATTCCTTATTTGTAAATAGTTTTATCTTTATATATTTACATTAGTTTTTAATTACTACTTCATTTATTCATCTTTCATCAGTTTTTGCGCACAGTATGACCTATGGATGTGTCGACGTGCCGTAAAACACCATTCATTCATTTCTCCATGCTGTGACACAGGTTGAAGGAACGTGTTGGGACGGAAAAAAAAATTGAAAAAAAAAAAAATTGAAAAAAAAAAATTGAAAAAAAAGTCGGAAATGTTTTTTTTTTTTTTTTTTTTGGACTACATTTGTACACACACCTCAAAACATCAAATAAATGAAAAACTGTACACCAAAAACAATCCTACCCAAAATTCTAACCCCGTGTAAGAGATTTTTCATTTATTTGATGTTTTGAGGTGTGTGTACAAATGTAGTCCAAAAAAAAAAATATTTTTTTTTTTCAGACTTTTTTTTTCAGACTTTTTTTTTCAAATATTTTTTTTTCAAATTTTTTTTTTTTCAGTCCCAACACGTTCCTTCAACCTGTTTGCTGTGAATGTATGTTTTTGTTATGTATGTATTTCTGATTTTTTGTTATTCTCTATCATAACTTTCTGTTCACTTACAATCATGTATATTTTGTAAAATCATATTCACCAACGAGATACGACAAGATCGCCAAAGCTATTAGTGTGGGTGTTTCCACCCCTCCCACCGAGTACTGAATACTCCTTTATTTTAGACCCGAATACTGAATACTATTTAACACGAATTTCTTCATAAAAATTAACCAGTTTGCTATTTATTCGTTAATTTTATGAAGATGTGATATAAAAGGACATTTAAAACTGTATTAAAGGTTATATCTCACCGTTTTGCTGTTTTGGGGTCAATCATGAAATCTAAATACGATGTCCTACGATTTTTGTGGACTTCAACAGTTTTTTTTACAAAGAAAACATAGTTTGAAGGCATGTATCTATTTTTTACGGTACGAGATAAAGACAATTACACATATATTTGATCAATTTATTATTTATATTGTAATATACAACTTATTTATATACAAACGCTATAGTATTATAGGTAAAGTTAAAATATAAATAGATTATGATATGGGTATAATCCGTCCTTAACTGTTCCGTACCTTACTGTACATAAGTTCATCTTTTAGATCGCTTATACACAGATGAACACATTCACAAACGTATCTCCTACTCCGTCATTACCGAAGAAGGTACTTACTCCATCAGTCATAAAGAAGGTACTCACTCCATCAGTCATAAAGAAGGTACTCACTCCATCAGTCATAAAGAAGGTACTCACTCCATTAGTCATAAAGAAGGTACTCACCACTCCATCAGTCACAAAGAAGGTACCCACTCCATCAGTCATAAAATAGGTAATTTCTCCTTTACAAATAAAAAGAGTGCTCACTCCATCCATCATAAAGAAAGTACTCAAGCAATCAGTCATAAAGCAGGTACTCACTCCACCAGTCATAAAGAAGGTACTCACTCTATCATTCATAAAGAAGGTGCTAACTCTATCACACATAAAGAAAGTATCCAATCCGTCGGTCATAAGGTACTCACTCTGTCACTCATAAAGAAGGTACTCACTCCATCAGTCATAAAGAAAGTACTCACTCCATCAGTCATAAAGAAGGTACTCACTCCATCAGTCATATTGAAGGTACCCACTCCATCAGTCATATTGAAGGTACTCACTCCATCAGTCATAAAGAAGGTACTCACTCCATCAGTCAGAAAGAAGGAACTCACTCCAGCAGTCATAAAGAAGGTACTCAATCCATCACTCATAAAGAAGGTACCCACTCCATCAGTCATTAAGAAGGTACTCACTCCATCAGTCATATTGAAGGTACTCACTCCATCAGTCATAAAGAAAGTACCCACTCCATCATTCAGAACGAAGGTACTCTCTTCATCAGTCATAAATAAGGTACTCACTCCATCAGTCATAAAGAGGGTACTCACCCAATCACTCATAAATAATGTAACCATTCCATCAGTCAGAAAGAATGTACCCACTCCATCAGTCATAGAGAAGGTACTTACTCCATCACTCATAAAGAAATTACTCACTTCATCAGTCAGAAAGCAGGTACTCACTCCAGCAGTCATAAATAATGTACACACTCCATCATTCAGTACGAAGGTACTCTCTTCATCATTGATAAAGAAGGTACTCACTCCATCAGTCATAAAGAAGGTACTCACTCCATCAGCCATAAATAATGTACCCACTCCATCAGTCATAAAGAAGGTACTCACTCCATCACACATAAAGAAAGTACTCACTCCACCAGTCATAAAGAATGTACTCACTCCATCAGTCATAAAGAAAGTACTCACTCCATTAGTCATAAAGAAGGTACTCACTCCAGCAGTCATAAAGAAGGTACTCACTTCATCAGTCATAAAGAAGGTACTCACTCCATCAGTCATAAAGAAGGTACTCACTCCATCAGTCATAAAGTAGGTACTCACTCCATCAGTCATAAAGAAAGTACTCACTCCATCAGTCATAAATAATGGACCCACTCTATCAGTCATAAAGAAGGTACTCACTCCATCAGTCATGAAGAAGGTACCCACTCCATCACTCAAAAAGAAAGTACTCACTCCATCAGTCATAAAGAAGGTACTCACTCTAGCAGTCATAAAGAAGGTACCCACTCAATCAGTCATAAAGAAGGTACTCACTCCATCAGTCATAAAGAAGGTACTCTCTTCATCAGTCATAAAGAAGGTACTGACTCCATCAAGAAAGTACTCACTCCATCAGTCATAAAGAATGTACTCACTCCAGCAGTCATAAAGAATGTACTCACTCCAGCAGTCATAAACAATGTACTCACTCCATCAGTCATGAAGAAGGTACCCACTCCATCACTCAAAAAGAAAGTACTCACTCCATCAGTCATAAAGAAGGTACTCACTCTAGAAGTCATAAAGAAGGTACTCTCTTCATCAGTCATAAAGAAGGTACTGACTCCATCAAGAAAGTACTCACTCCATCAGTCATAAAGAATGTACTCACTCCAGCAGTCATAAACAATGTACCCACTCCATCAGTCATGAAGAAGGTACCCACTCCATCACTCAAAAAGAAAGTACTCACTCCATCAGTCATAAAGAAGGTACTCACTCTAGAAGTCATAAAGAAGGTACTCTCTTCATCAGTCATAAAGAAGGTACTGACTCCATCAAGAAAGTACTCACTCCATCAGTCATAAAGAATGTACTCACTCCAGCAGTCATAAAGAATGTACTCACTCCAGCAGTCATAAACAATGTACCCACTCCATCAGTCATGAAGAAGGTACCCACTCCATCACTCAAAAAGAAAGTACTCACTCCATCAGTCATAAAGAAGGTACCCACTCCATCAGTCATAAAGAAGGTACTCACTCCATCAGTCATGAAGAAGGTACCCACTCCATCACTCAAAAAGAAAGTACTCACTCCATCAGTCATAAAGAAGGTACTCACTCTAGAAGTCATAAAGAAGGTACCCACTCAATCAGTCATAAAGAAGGTACTCACTCCATCAGTCATAAAAAAGGTACTCTCTTCATCAGTCATAAAGAAGGTACTGACTCCATCAAGAAAGTACTCACTCCATCAGTCATAAAGTAGGTACTCACTCCAGCAGTCATAAAGAATGTACTCACTCCAGCAGTCATAAATAATGTACCCACTCCATCAGTCATAAAGAAGGTACTCACTCCATCAGTCATAAACAATGTACCCACTCCATCAGTCATAAAGAAGGTACTCAATCCATCATTCAGAATGAAGTAACTCTCTTCATCAGTCATAAAGAAGGTACTCACTCCATCAGTCATAAAAGAGGTACTCAATCAATCAGTCATAAATAGTGTACCCACTCCATCAGTCATAATGTAAATACCCACTCCATCAATCATAAAGAATGTACTCACTCCATCAGTCATAAAGAAGGTACCCACTCCATCAGTCATAAAGAAGGTACCCACTCCACCATTCAGAAAGAATGTACTCACCCAGCAGTCATAAACAAGATACCCACTCCATCATTCAGAAAGAAGGTACTCACTCCATCAGTCATAAAGAAGGTACCCACTCCATCATTCAGAAAGAATGTACTCACTCCAGCAGTCATAAACAAGATACCCACTCCGTCATTCAGAAAGAAGGTACTCACTCCATCGGTCATAACGAATGTACCCACTCCAGCAGTCATATACAAGGTACTCACTCCATCAGTCATAAAGAAGGTACTCACTCCACCAGTCATAAAGAATGTACCCACTCCATCAGTCATGAGGAAGGTACCCACTCCATCACTCATAAAGAAAGTACTCACTCCATTAGTCATAAAGAAGGTACTCACTCCAGCAGTCATAAAGAAGGTACTCACTTCATCAGTCATAAAGAAGGTACTCACTCCATCAGTCATAAAGAAGGTACTCACTCCATCAGTTATAAAGTAGGTACTCACTCCATCAGTCATAAAGAAAGTACTCACTCCATCAGTCATAAACAATGGACCCACTCTATCAGTCATAAAGAAGGTACTCACTCCATCAGTCATGAAGAAGGTACCCACTCCATCACTCAAAAAGAAAGTACTCACTCCATCAGTCATAAAGAAGGTACTCACTCTAGCAGTCATAAAGAAGGTACCCACTCAATCAGTCATAAAGAAGGTACTCACTCCATCAGTCATAAAGAAGGTACTCTCTTCATCAGTCATAAAGAAGGTACTGACTCCATCAAGAAAGTACTCACTCCATCAGTCATAAAGAATGTACTCACTCCAGCAGTCATAAAGAATGTACTCACTCCAGCAGTCATAAACAATGTACCCACTCCATCAGTCATGAAGAAGGAACCCACTCCATCACTCAAAAAGAAAGTACTCACTCCATCAGTCATAAAGAAGGTACTCACTCTAGAAGTCATAAAGAAGGTACTCCCTTCATCAGTCATAAAGAAGGTACTGACTCCATCAAGAAAGTACTCACTCCATCAGTCATAAAGAATGTACTCACTCCAGCAGTCATAAAGAATGTACTCACTCCAGCAGTCATGAAGAAGGTACCCACTCCATCACTCAAAAAGAAAGTACTCACTCCATCAGTCATAAAGAAGGTACCCACTCCATCAGTCATAAAGAAGGTACTCACTCCATCAGTCATGAAGAAGGTACCCACTCCATCACTCAAAAAGAAAGTACTCACTCCATCAGTCATAAAGAAGGTACTCACTCTAGAAGTCATAAAGAAGGTACCCACTCAATCAGTCATAAAGAAGGTACTCACTCCATCAGTCATAAAAAAGGTACTCTCTTCATCAGTCATAAAGAAGGTACTGACTCCATCAAGAAAGTACTCACTCCATCAGTCATAAAGTAGGTACTCACTCCAGCAGTCATAAAGAATGTACTCACTCCAGCAGTCATAAATAATGTACCCACTCCATCAGTCATAAAGAAGGTACTCACTCCATCAGTCATAAACAATGTACCCACTCCATCAGTCATAAAGAAGGTACTCAATCCATCATTCAGAATGAAGTAACTCTCTTCATCAGTCATAAAGAAGGTACTCACTCCATCAGTCATAAAAGAGGTACTCAATCAATCAGTCATAAATAGTGTACCCACTCCATCAGTCATAATGTAAATACCCACTCCATCAATCATAAAGAATGTACTCACTCCATCAGTCATAAAGAAGGTACCCACTCCATCAGTCATAAAGAAGGTACCCACTCCACCATTCAGAAAGAATGTACTCACCCCAGCAGTCATAAACAAGATACCCACTCCATCATTCAGAAAGAAGGTACTCACTCCATCAGTCATAAAGAAGGTACCCACTCCATCATTCAGAAAGAATGTACTCACTCCAGCAGTCATAAACAAGATACCCACTCCGTCATTCAGAAAGAAGGTATTCACTCCATCGGTCATAACGAATGTACCCACTCCAGCAGTCATATACAAGGTACTCACTCCATCAGTCATAAAGAAGGTACTCACTCCACCAGTCATAAATAATGTACCCACTCCATCAGTCATAAAGAAGGTTCTCACTCTATCACTTATAAAGAAGGTGCCCACTCCATCACTCATAAATAAGGTACTCACACCATAATATGGTATCTATACATCTGTTTTGTAATATAGATAATATCCGTGTAAGCGAGTGTTATAAATTGGTTATACAATACATATACACTGTACAATACGGTACGTATCAAATTTACTTGTTTGCTCAAAACCACAAGAAACATTATGGAATAAACTCATTGCAAAATACAAAAGTTATAGTCCTCAATAGTTCTTAAGAGCATTATGTGATAACACTACAACAAACAAAAATAACAAATTGTTGGTCTCATAAATCAATATGCAAAGTGATTAAAAACGGAAAACAATAAGTTCAACGACAGAATTTATCACACAACAAAATAAAACATTGAAATGGCTAATTACATTATAAACATGTATGCTTTATAATCTGATTACACAAACATTACACTATCTACTTACTCCTACCAATTATAAACTAAACATTGACTGATACTGATCATCGATTGATACTACATGATCATCAACTGATACTGATCATCGATTATAAACCGGACGTAGGTTGTGATCTGAAACTGATGTCCCAACATATTGTTCACAATTTGATTACTATTCCACATGCACTGTTATATACGCGGATTTTTGTTCTTTGGTGGTATACAATAACGTTTCACATTTTAATTTTATTTTCTTGGTATGATTGTTGAGGGAATATATAGAGGATATTTGTTGCTTTGGAGTGAATAACACATTATTTTTTTTCATCTCAAAGTGAGAAAACTTTATATTTTCACAAATGCGAAGCATGAGTGAAAATATAAAAGTTTAATAACATATTTTATTTCATCTCAAAGTGAGAAAACTTTATATTTTCACGAATGCGAAGCATGAGTGAAAATATAAAAGTTTCCCCACTTTGAGATGAAATAAAATATGTTATTCATGACAAATCAACACATGTT
This sequence comes from Cyrtodaria siliqua, assembly GCA_037043455.1. Lineage (NCBI taxonomy): Eukaryota > Metazoa > Mollusca > Bivalvia > Adapedonta > Hiatellidae > Cyrtodaria > Cyrtodaria siliqua. The sequence goes on from JAWPHD010001199.1 coordinate 227,168, forward strand.
CTTTTTATTTTATGATTTTACAAACATATTTTTAGGGAAACTATGGTAGAACAACAAAAGTAGTCCCGGCAGCTACCGTGAAATAAAACTCAAACACTTTTATTTCACTGATAAAATACAGTATTTCATTGCATATCATAAAATAAAAGTCGCTATCCCGCCAACAATAGCCAACTTTTACACCATATGTACACTGTTTCTAAACATACTGACGACGAGGTATATATATATATAACTTGCATATTTTGGGAATCGGCCAGGCCAAACCCCGTCGAATTAGTAGTTACCGACTCATAATTCATTTTAGACATATTCAATCACGGCATGCCCCCTTTTGAACCAACGACATTGTCCTTGAAACTGATTTTCGCGCACACTAAAAATTGAGACGTTAGAATAACGCTTAAGCCGGTGCTAGCGGGCGTGAGATGTGTTGCACCTTATATTACCTCTCATGAACAGATTCAATAAGACCGAGTCTGTTACTTTTCTATCTTGTTTCTGTTTATTGCTTACAAGATATCCCCCTTTAAAGTATTTATTAATATTGTTTCAGTATTTAATATTAAGCCTTGGTATAAGCTATTATTGTTTTGTGTTTTTTGGGTCAAATGTCAAGGTCACTGCGCTTTTTGGGTCAAATGTCAAGGTCACTGCGCTGAGTTATTCGCTATATGTACATCATGCAACTTTACCCAATCTTTGTAGCTTTAAAGTAGAATATCGCTTAAGCCGATGCTAGGAGGCGTGAGAGGTGTTGCATCTTATAATTACCTCTCATGAACAGACTCAATAAAACCATATCTGCTACTTTTATCTCTTGTTTGTGTTTGTTTCTTCCAAGGGATCCACTTTTAGTATTTATTTACACAATTATTGCTATTGACATGTGCAAGAATAAAATTGATTTTGGGACGAATAATTGATTTGCTTTATTGGCCAGTGCCTAATTAAAGCAAAATTTAATAGGTCACCCCTTTATTAGGCAGAAAAGTGCATATTTGCATGATAAACACGATTATCCAGTGGACAACATTTGTGATAAAGAGTAAATACACAAATAAACACACTTATTTCAATTACAATTATTTTGCTGATTAAAATAAAACAAATAAGCAAGAAATGAAAGAATAAATACTAAACAGACATTGTATTGACTAACCGATTATAACCAATGATTGATAGGTTACATCCAACCGATTGTAACTGATTATCGATTTTAAATTTCAATCGATTGCCCATCACTACATGATTCTAATAGCTATTTCTAATCGCGTCGTCCGTCTGTGCTAAACTGTTTTGACATCACTACTGTTCTGAAGCGACAGGTCCGACTTTACAGAAATATGCACTAGATGTCCATCTGCACTATATGTCTATCTAGATGGTCCGAAATAAACTCCAGCTCATCTAGTTGTTTAAGGTAATTGACACTATTAAAATATATATAAAAAAGTTAATTCGGGACCTTTACAAAGAGATTCATCCGTTCCAACATTCATTTGGATCTAACTCAAACATGGCCGCCAGCAGCCATCTTAGTTTACACGAATTATATTACAAAAAAAGTGACATCATGATACACTATGTCAGATTATCCGATTGTCAGATTGAATGTACAGAAGACAATGTTCTTTAATGGGTTGACATCTTCGTGTTGAGTTGATAGTTGTGCTCTCAACCTCGGACATCATTTATTCTGGCTTGTTGGCATAGATACGTTCCATAACATCTAGAATTGCTTTCACTGTATGATTGACATCGCCCTTGTTGCCAAGGCTCGGATTAAATTCTGCGATATCAACCACTGATAGGCGTCCTGTCATAAACAATATATTAATTATATACATAACATAGTTTAGTCAGTCAGATAATTCGACTTGCAACGCATATTTTAACGATACTTAACGACTATTGGCCACCATGCATCGTGTCCGCCAGTGCTTAATATAAAAAAACCGCAAACAATTATTTATCAGCATATTACCGAAATACTGTTTTATACCAAATACATATTTACATATTTGTTAAAATAATATATTATAACATTAAACGTAATGCTGTGCCTAAATTCACAAATACTCCCTGCTGTTGTTGTATTTCTCCTTCATAGTATACAATGCCTTCACAATTTTCTAACTCTTGAAGAATGTGTAGAAAACAAGCATTTTATATATGCAGTATTTGGAAAACTTACCAGTACCTGCGACCTCCTCTGCGATGCAGAACGATTCCTGTAGGGTCAGACCGTCGGCGACAGGGGTCCCCGTACTCGGGGTCAATGAGGGGTCCATGCCATCCACATCTAAACTTAGGTGGATCTGTCGCGTACCCCTGTAATTGCATTTATGTTTTCATTAGCCTTAGATGCGTGTTACTTATATCATAACAATTCAATATATCAATTACATGTTACAGCCCAGAAACTGCAGATAAGCACACTTTTAATTAGAAATACATTTATTTTTTTTCTACACCAGGCAAGAACATCCGTTTTTTTTTATTAAACCTATGTGGTTATCATATCATGGTTTCGCAGTTGAATTTCAATTAGGACTAGGCTGTGAGCTAGTAGGAGAAACCCTCCCCCACCCGCAGGGGGAATTTTGTAGGGTATGATTTTCTGAAAGAACATACAGTAAGTTTTAAAATGAGATATGTGTGCCATCTGAGCGTTGGGGCTTTAGTGAGTTTTGGGGGAAAACACAGTGTTTTTAGACGAAAATCACCGAAATCTGGAATTATCTTTTAAGAAAAATAATGGAATATATTAGAACCAATTTGAATTAATGGAATATTTCTCGGAACGCATCTCTACGTGTCCCACAATGTAATTTATGGATCCGATACTTAAATATTGAGGTTTTGAGTAAAAATGTTAAAAAATTGAATAAAATCGCTGATTTCTGTAATACACTGGGGGATGTTTAACTAAAAATTAGAAAAATATGTAATACAATAGAAAAAAGAAGTATTGTAACCTTTTTGGGCAGGGTAAGGTCCAGTGATTAAGTAGAAAAAAGTCCCAAGCCGCATGATGTTTGGAAATGCCTTAATTTTGGGGCGAAAAATGTATATTTTGTAAATTCCCCCTGGGAGTGGGGGCGTGGGAGTGGGGTCACAGCCAGCTCAAGAACTAGACCAACTAATATGATTCTTTTTTGTCCGGAACATAACAACTGCTAATGGGACTGGAATGAAACGTTGCATAGTGACCGAGGTTAATGAACGAACGTACATAGTTCAAGAACCATATCTGTATCATCATTCCAATTAGAGTTATAATGCTTCACACGGTGATAGAGGGCAATGAGGAAACGTGCAGAGCGCAATAATCATAACTCGATCTTCTTCAAATAAGAACTATTGGGCTTTATTATTTTATACTTAGAATGAATGTCAGGAACAAAACTTGAACAGTACTGGTGTGACTGACGTGAAACGACACAGTGGTAGATGGCAATGAAAGAAAGTGATGATTGCAAGAACCACAACTCTATTTTCATTCAAATTAGAGTTATTGTCCTGAGTAAGTTTATGCCTATACTCGTTGTCCAAAGCATTACCCGAAGACAACTACTGATGGAAGTGGATATTGACGCAACGAGAGGACGTGCGGAGTCCAAGAACCATAATCTCTAACTTTAGCTTGAGTGAATGCAGAATTATCCATCATCGTACAGTTACATTTATATAACATGTGTATCAGACTCATCTGGACTGGAATATGTCATTCTTCGTTTAATTGGTTGTTGACCTCTGTCTAAGAATACCACTCGTTTTATATAATAATAAATACTGAAAAGTGGATCCCTTGAAATCAACGAACATATACAAAAGATAAAAGTAGCAGACTCGGTTTTATTGAGTCTGTTTAAGAAAGGTAATGTAAAGTGCAACACCTCTCACGCCTCCTAGCACCGGCTTAAGCGATATTCTATTTTAAAGCCACACATATTGGGCTTGATGACCCCAAAGGACCAGTAAGTAATAACACTACTGATTTGTAGTCGGTGCAACCTTTTACGGCCGCGACACAGCACTAAACAAACGCTAGTGTGAATGATAATAAATACTGAAAATTGGATTCCTTATCAGCAACAAACTCAAACAAAAGATAAAAGTAGCAGACTCGGTCTTATTGAGTCTGTTCATGAAAGGTAATATAAAGTGCAACACCTCTCAACACACAGATTTACATAAGTTTATAAAACTCATTCACACAAAAATCCACTTCGGGGAGAGCATCCATCGGTTCTAGCAATCTTTTAATCTGGAAAAGCTTTCACAAACGGTGTAAGCAGATAGGTAGTTATGGTTTATAGTTGGCTTAAACATATTTTGTTTTTGCTATATCACTATTACGAACTTCACATTGCGAAATAAATCGGGACTAGCAGTTAGACAGTCGGATGGACTGGACGATGCGCCATCGCATACACGAACGTTAGTCGGATGGACTGGACGATGCGCCATCACATGCATGATCGTTGCTAGACAGTCGGGTGGACTGGACTATGCGCCATCACATGCATGGTCGTTAGTCGGATGAACTGGACGATGCGCCATCACATGCATGATCGTTGCTAGACAGTCGGGTGGACTGGACGATGCGCCATTACATGCATGAGCGTTGCTAGACAGTCGGATGGACTGGACGATGCGCCATCGCATGCATGAACGTTAGTTGGATGGACTGGACGATGCGCCATCGCATGCCTGAGCGTTGCTAGACAGTCGGATGGACTGGACGATGCGCCATCGCATGCATGAGCGTTGCTAGACAGTCGGATGGACTGGACGATGCGAAATCGCATGCATGAGCGTTGCTAGACAGTCGGATGGACTGGACGATGTGCCATCGCATGCATGAGCGTTCCTTATCTTCAATGAGTAGAGCTAAACACACTTACTCGGGGTCGATTGCATCAAGGGCTCTGACAACAACATCCTTAATGCCGTATTTATCAACATCCTGGATGTAGAAAGCAGTCATGTTACGCTTTTCGATAATTTCCCTGTAAAACATAGACGTGACATTCGTATGATTAAATCAATGGCTTTATGCGTGTTGCTTATTAAAAAATAAAAAGGCTGCGCCCGATAGCACAGTACGAAACACATCGAACAGAAAGGAAAGCATCAAATTGAAGAAAACGTGGCATGATTTAAAAAGAAAAATATAATATTTTATAATCGACATCATTGGAATATTTTAACTTTAGTTTTGTGAAGCTTGAGGGAGATAGGGTTTGATGTAATAGGTGTCGATATATAAGCATCGTATTATAATAGACACAATAGTTTCAATGAAGTTAAAGGCCGTTCTTACCAAGTTAAAACATGTAATTCCTTATTAAATACAATACTATACTGAAAGGATACAGAAACGCATAGTCACATGATGTGCCCTATATAATTTATATAATACACACTGAATTCCACGTGATATTCCAGAAAATACCAACGTGTTTTGCTACGGCTAGTTCGAGAAGGTGTTGTTTTAGTCGAAAGTACAACATTGTGTTGTAGTTTTAATCGAAAATACAACACTGTGTTGTAGTGTTAATCACAGTTCACTTTTTTGAAGTAGTTTCGCCTTGAAGACTTGAGCCATATTTATGGCAAGAGATTACACTGCTCCGCTATTTTACCACTTAGGTTTGCTCACCTGCTTGAGCTAAACGTGCATTGTATCAATAATAAAACGTTGGAGGGGTAAAACTGGTGTGTTATGTGTTCTTTCCGAAAAGGAAAAATCTCATGTAGCCTGTACCGTTCGATTAACAGCCGCATACATGTAGTATACATTCAATATATTGCTGAAATTAGCGTTATTCGGTTTTTCTTAAGCCTTTATTCTTCTATATATAATATGAAATATCACGGTCCTTATATCAAGCTATTGGAGTATTACATACTAATGGCGGGAACTGTAACTAATTGTGTAATAACTTGTAGTTCAATCCATAGGCATATGTTGCTAGTATGGTGATGTTTAATACATAATTATATTGTAACATATACATATTTGCAATACATAGTATTAAAGCTATCTTACTGTTTCTATGTTATTGGCTCCATGACCATTATCAATGTTTATACCTGGCATTACCATCATAATAAATACACATGATTATTTTGATGTAGTATACGGTGTAGCCAAGGAAAAATTATACTTTGTAGTTTTGAAAAAAGCAATAGAAATGTGTTTGTCAGTCTGTGATTATAATATTAATATTCTATATACCTTTCTCCCTTGTCTACAGATCGGAGTCCAATCCAGGCAATGTTCTCTGCGCTGATACTGAAACATACATATGTTGAATGATACTGTTTGTCAGTTTATTGGGACAGTATTATGTGATAGTCCATGTGATGCTGATTCGAACATGTTACCTAATGTGGCGGAGGGATAATACACCTTAGATGCGCACGAACCAATATCATAATATTTAAAGCTCGGATTAAGGTTGGATTAAGGACTATTGGTCAGCCATCTACCATGGTCCAATCTATTTCACGTAATAAAAAAAATAAAAAATTGAGTAATATTGTACCAAACTTTTCTACCAAGTATTCCTTCTGCTATTACGTTCACATCAATAATGTTGAATTACTATTTTGTTCTATATGAGTGAAATTGCTCATGCATAAAATAATGTATTTATGTCACGTTAATTAAACATGTCACTTGACCATACTCCATCCATTTTTGATAAACAAAATTTAAGATGGCTGACCACTAGTACTTAAGGCTGTGTCAGTAGAATAAAAAAACTAACTGATGAACTACCCGTGTCAACAAAAGTTTTTCATATCTTACCATGGTTTGATGTTTTCCCAGCCTGGCAGCTTTGGCATGTTTGATTCCAGCTCTGTTGTCAGAAACGAGAGCGGCATGCCATGCAAGTTGCCGCTATCTGACGTCTGAGGTGTATTAATATCAGCGTGTGCATCTACCCACAACACCGCTACATTCGGATGGACTCGCGCATGCCCAAGGATGGTTCCAATCGCCATACTATGGTCCCCTCCCAAAGCAAGACAGTGTTCATCTCGACGTAGTGAACGCTCAACCTCATCCGCAATCTGTGAAAAAAGGAGGTATTAAACCAACTTTTAAAATAGGAAGCAATTTCAAATACTGAAAAAGTAGATGGGCATTATTTTTCACTAACAGCATGTTCATGTTTCAAAATTTAATTGTCAACCTCAACTGTAAACAGAAAGGACATATATCCATTGTATCCGAGGTATGGTTAATTAACTTTGAATAACAGGTAGAGTATGCGCCACGACACCATCCGAACATTTCGGTGAGGTTTCTGAAGACCTGCCTACATAAACAACCGCCGTATTTCAATTGACCTCCGTGGCCGAGTGGTTAACGACGTTGCGTTGTAAACCTTCTCGCCTCTCACCGCTTCGGGTTCGAATCCCACTGGGATCTTGACTTGTAAGTGAGCAAGTGCCGATTCTTACGGATGACGGGAGGTGTACAGTATTGGTTCTACCCAGGAAAAGTGAGTGGTCTGTCTCCACCACAAAAGATCGACCGTCATATACATGTATAACCTGACATGTGTTGAAAATGACGTAAAGCATCATACACATCAATTGACCAGATCTTAAATACCATACGTCCATGCATACAACTCACGAGAAGGAAGGATATCACGCGGATTTAGTCATTTTAATAACGACTGTCTATTATCAATGTTGTCCTCTCGAAATAGCTCGCTCCCGTCTGAAATCTCGTTTCGTATTTGGAACTCTGCCGGTGGTTTTGAGGTTTAGTCAATTGAAATACGGCGGTTGTTTATGCAGGCATCATGTCTTCAGGGACCTCGATGGAAAGGGAGAATGAAGTCGTGCCGCATAAACGAATTTTATTTCAAAGAAAAGGAATCATAATTCTATGGTAGGTACACACCATAAGAGCTATGCTTCTCACAGATAGTGTGAAATATATATTAGGCAAATACACAACTGACAATATAATATGAATATTTGAAGTGTAACCATCGCGCTCTTATTTGTGATAAAAATACAAAATATACCTTTAAACTGGCAGAAGCGACGTTTCTAGGGCAATTAACATTTCGTACTGGCGGGTCGTTGATGATGGTGTCAAACTTGACGTCCCCTCGATCGTGCACGTTACGTCCTATGGATTCAAGGCGCCCAACCAAACCTCCGTCACGTAACACTTGCGGACCATTCTCGGTTCCGTCCTTTTCCTTAACATTAAACAAAGGAGACAAACATAGGTTGGTATCAGTAAATAAATCAGACGTTTAAGGTTTACCACCACTAATAACATACAAACCTCCGAGGTGTAGTCGAATGTAGTTCCTATAATAAAAAGTAATCCCTCCTTTTTTGATGGAAATGGGCATTATAAGTAGGGGAAAACTGCCCATTTCTGTTCGATTTTGTGTATGTATAAGAAGCGTATTAATAGGTTTTACTTGATCACTGATGAACATTTTCGAAATTTCGACTCGATGCTTACTCTTTGTGAGCAACCATCACTGAAAACAGCTGTACCCTTGACCTGTTTAGTAAACAAACAAGATCTTTCTTACATGTCTTGTGACCCCACCTTTTCTGGTGATTTTACACTGCTGAATTATCCATTCTTGAGTTGAAGTTGCAGAAAATCATTAATATGCGACACTTTAACATTGGTGTCAGTGGGGAAAATAATTAGTGGTGTCATACCTTAAAGGCGAGTATGATGTACCGACATTAAAATCCCTTATGCCCTAGAGGAGTGACAGAAAACAATGACCTTGACACCAGCAGAAACTCTTCAGTTCTGCATGTAAGAATGTTGCAAATTATGCATATTTTTATTGAGTCGCCATGCGTCAGCATGGCTGGCTCTTTGGAATCGTGTATGTATATAGTGCAATTTCTGAATAGGGAGTTTTTTTTAAAACAGATGAGGAGCTTTACCGCTTTCGGCAATGTAGTCCTCTTTAACTGCCTCTAATACAACTTAATTTGATAAGGTGACTGACATGAACGTTATGTATACCGAGTAATATAACTACTGATTGTGAAATAATGGAATAATTGTAATTGTATACAGTATAAACGTGTCTTTTTTGTAGGTTTACCGAAATGTTATGTGCATTAATACACCAAAAAACGGATATGGAGCTTTACGCACTTCGAGAATGCACTTCAAGAATGTAGTTCCTTTAACTGCCTCAAGTATAACTTAATTTCATAAGGTGACTGACATGAACGTTAAATATACCGAATAATATAACTACTGATAGTGAATAATTGTCATTGTATACAGTATATACGTGTCTTTTTTGAAAAAGGAACTGAAATACAATCCGCAATAATACACGCATGTATATATATTATGAATGGAATCAATAGCGTAGTTACCCGGATGTGCCGCTCATGACATGTGTGACCTAGATAACAAATTGGGAACTAAATATCCGTAAATATTGTAGTTATTGTGTCTAGTACTTTGAGAAACAGTATGGCATCTGCTACAAATAAATACACAAGTTGATGAAAATAATGTGTCAAGAAGTGCTGAGTTCTCTACTACCAAGGTAAACAAATCAAATAGTTTAAAGGGATCCGACTCACGGCAATCTTTGCAGACATTTTGTCACAACTTTGAGATCGATAATTATTGACATAAAACTACATTATCCTGCTATTAGGGTTGTGTTTTCTTTCCTCTTTGATAAAAAATACAATTTTTGGCATTCAAAACACATTAATGCATTAAAAAAGTTCGTAAATGATTGTATTTCGATTGAATGTTTGTGAAAACAGCGGTGTCATAGTAGTTCGGATGGTACATACTTTTGGATAATATTTTTTTACATAATCAAATAAGAAAAACTGTCCTTTACAAATACATGTTGGTGGAAAAAAAATCTATATATATGTATAGATACAGATATAAAGTATATTTCTATTCATTATTTAAGGTGTAAGGAGTTCCTGGAATCCTACTTTTAAATGCTTTCTAGTCTAGGCTCCTAATTCTTTAACTTGTAGAAAGTGGTGACAAAAAGGAAAATATAGCCACAGGAGGCCCTGATAGTCTAATAAAACCTGATTAAAAACTTGGGTCCAGTTTCACCAAGTCGGCTCTGATTATTATCGTTTGGCAAAAAGTGCTTGTACTCTCCTTTGCATCGGTTATAAACTAATATGTAATATTCTATTCTAACTTATTTGAAACAAAGTAGTAAATACGTCCACTGACTAGGAGCATAAAGTAGTAGCAAAAAGAAAAATAGAGTCAGGAGGTTCTGAGTTTGATTACTACATATGTAACAAATGTGTGGTATAAAAGCGAATAAAGACTAATTTCCAATAAGAAAAAAATATTGGACCTTTCCATTTTAAATCGGGCCTGTCCAAATTTAATCAGGGCCTGTCCATTTTCAGAAGCAACAAGCCCTGGGCCTGTCTCTTAAAATAATTGCCTGTGAGCACTGACATACACTCGAAACCAAAACCGACGCGGTTGCAAAAATTAATTCCGTCCCAAGCATTTTTCAGTACAAAAAAAATCTCATGTTCTAAGCATCAACATTTCATTTTAATACGCCACACCTGTAAAATTTAACATAACCTTTAATCTCACCAAGAAGACAGACACTGTTCAATTTTGGCGACTCTCAGGACCTTCAGTGCTTTGATTTCGATTGAAATGGAGGTTGAGTCTAGAATATTCATTCCTTTTGGCGCCATACCATGTCGAGTAAAATAGTGTGTATGCTGTATTGTGGACTTATTGAAACTTGACCTTCTTATACCGTAATGGTGTATTTTATATGTTTGAAGGAACTATACGTAACTAGTTTACAGTTAGTGGTACCTATTTGAACCCTATTTAGCATACCATTATTAGATGTAAAAAGTAAATAAAAAAAATTAGAACATAACAAAATAAAATTGTTCTCCATTAATTGCTCATTCTTACTAAACATGAGCACAGATACAATTCGCCGGCGAATAACAAAGGCTCAAGAGAAAAAGTGTTGCTATCAGCGATAGCAAATGTAGGTGTTACTTTCAGTGATAGAAAATGTAGGTATACCTTTCAGTGATAGCAAATGTAGGTATTACTTTCAGTGATGACACATGTAGTTGTTACTTTCTGTGATGGCAAATGTAGGTGTTACTTTCAGTGATGGCAAATGTATGTGTAACTTTCAGTGATAGCAAATTATGTGTTACTTTCAGTGATAGCAAATGTAGATGTAACTTTCAGTGCAAATGTAGGTGTTACTTTCTGTGATGGCAAATGTAGGTGTTACTTTCAGTGATGGCAAATGTATGTGTTACTTTCAGTGATGGCAATGGCAAATGTATGTGTTACTTTCAGCGGTAGCAAATGTATGTGTTACTTTCTGTAATGGCACATGTAGTTGTTACTTTCTGTGATGGCAAATGTAGGTGTTACTTTCAGTGATGGCAAATGTAGGTGTTACTTTCAGTGATGGCAAATGTATGTGTAACTTTCAGTGATAGCAAATGTATGTGTTACTTTCAGTGATAGCAAATGTAGGTGTAACTTTCAGTGCAAATGTAGGTGTTACTTTCTGTAATGGCAAATGTAGGTGTTACTTTCAGTGATGGCAAATGCATGTGTTACTTTCAGCGGTAGCAAATGTATGTGTAACTTTCAGTGATAGCAAATGTATGTGTAACTATCAGTGATAGCAAATGTAGGTGTTACTTTCTGTAATGGCAAATGTAGGTGTTACTTTCAGTGATGGCAAATGCATGTGTTACTTTCAGCGGTAGCAAATGTATGTGTAACTTTCAGTGATAGCAAATGTATGTGTAACTATCAGTGATAGCAAATGTAGGTGTAACTTTCAGTGATAGCAAATGTAGGTGTTACTTTCAGTGATGGCAAATGTAGGTGTTACTTTGAGTGAAGGCAAATGTAGGTGTTACTTTGAGTGAAGGCAAATGTAGGTGTTACTTTGAGTGAAGGCAAATGTAGGTGTTACTTTCAGTGATGGCAAATGTATGTGTTACTTTCAGTGATGGCAATGGCAAATGTAGGTGTTACTTTCAGTGATGGCAAATGTAGGTGTTACTTTCAGTGATGGCAATGGCAAATGTATGTGTTACTTTCAGCGGTAGCAAATGTATGTGTAACTTTCAGTGATAGCAAATGTATGTGTAACTTTCAGTGATAGCAAATGTAGGTGTAACTTTCAGTGATAGCAAATGTAGGTGTTACTTTCAGTGATGGCAAATGTATGTGTTACTTTGAGTGAAGGCAAATGTAGGTGTTACTTTGAGTGAAGGCAAATGTAGGTGTTGCTTTGAGTGAAGGCAAATGTAGGTGTTACTTTGAGTGAAGGCAAATGTAGGTGTTACTTTGAGTGAAGGCAAATGTAGGTGTTACTTTGAGTGAAGGCACATGTAGCTGTTACTTTGAGTGAAGGCAAATGTAGGTGTTACTTTGAGTGAAGGCAAATGTAGGTGTTACTTTGAGTGAAGGCAAATGTAGGTGTTACTTTCAGTGAAGGCAAATGTAGGTGTTACTTTGAGTGAAGGCAAATGTAGGTGTTACTTTGAGTGAAGGCAAATGTAGGTGTTACTTTCAGTGAAGGCAAATGTAGGTGTTACTTTGAGTGAAGGCAAATGTATGTGTTACTTTGAGTGAAGGCACATGTAGGTGTTACTTTGAGTGAAGGCAAATGTAGGTGTTACTTTCAGTGATAGCAAATGTAGGTGTTACTTTCAGTGATGTGATGGCAAATGTATGTGTTACTTTCAGTGATGGCAAATTTAGGTGTTACTTTCAGTGATGGCAAATGTAAGTGTAACTTTCAATGATAGCAAGGGTAGGTATTATTCAACTGCTGATGTGTGTGGATATTTTTTCTTAAATGAAAGATTTGAATGTTAAATATACATAACAATAAATTTAACATCAAATATCATCGTTATCATAAACAAATAAGCATAATTCCAACGATTTCATTCGGTTTCGCAATCGTATATAGTCCGACAATCTCGTCATTCGTCGGGATCGTACGATTTCATTGATTATTTTAAATGGGTTACGAATGGGTAAAAAAAAAACGTTCGCATCCCAGTTCATTTGTCTCTTTTTATGAATGATTACGAGAGCCACAATGCAGGGGCTGGTTGGTGGGGGTTGGACGGATTGAGATGAATAGTTTATAAAACAATTTAGCGACCAAAGAAACAACTTTCGTTTTAAATCAGGGGACCTGACCCCTACCAGCTAGATCTGCTACTGTAAGGAATGGATTGTGTAACTTTTTTATGCATACTGCTTAGCCCTTGATCACACATAATGTTGATGAAAAAAGAGAGAGAGGGAGAGAGGTTGAAACTCACAAAAATATCTAGTAAATGTTAATGTAATGACCATACGTTAGCAACGGAGTACTCACATGCAGTCGTAGAAACCTGTCAGATTTAGTCTATAGTAGCTTCGTACAATTTTAACATAGATCGAACACTGTTTTAAAAAAATGTTGCCTTATATGGCTGGAAAAAATAGTTAAAAAAGAAGGTCAGGGTAGACCACTGACCTACTATTGGGGTCACTAAAATGATAATTAAATAACTTATTTTGGGGGCGATTGTTTACATGCAGACACAAAAGAAAATGTTATGTATAATCTTTGTTTATAAAATCTCTGGGATGAGAACAGTACATACTTTTAAAGTGGCACATACCTGTCCCAAACAAAATGGTATTCCGATAATGCCGATTGTGGTCCTGATGTCCCCTCCTTGCATAGTTGTGTATATTTCAACGGTCAAATTGTTCTCAATTTAAAATTAATTACTCCCGTTGATAATCCTTCACCTTTCATCGGTTTTTGCGCACAGTATGTATTTTATGTGTCGAAGTGCCGTAAAACACCATTCATTCATTCATTCCCATTGATAATACATAGTAATCAATGAGTGTAAATGTATATATAGCATAGCATAGGGTTTAGAAGTTGTGCGCGAAACCAATACACCAATGATCTATTAATGAAGCCTCGCGTTACAAATACAGAAACTTGTTGATTGGTGTATATTACTAATAACTTCAGTATTCTTAGACACAGGTTTTATTTAAAACAATTTCACATTTTTCTCAACAAATACAATAAATAGATAATAGTTTCAAATGTTCACTTATATATATTATTAACAATACATATTTGCACGCACAAAACATCAACCGCCTGTGTGAACATCCGAAAACCAGATCAGAAAAGTCGGTGGATAGGCCAAGTGGAATGTTATTCTATTGATTCGAGTTTACCACATGGGGGAAGCATAGGGGTATGAACGGCTCACAGGCGTGTTGATTACCCTTTATATTGATCCAGTGACTCGCGAATGTAAGTGATGTTTTACATATTTTCAATATATTATTATAGTATAAGTGATGTTTTAAATATTGTTAACATTTACTATAGTTAATGCAGATTTAATATGTTTTTTCCTTCCTGTGGTCTAGCCCCATATAGATTGTCAATAAATCATTGCGAGCCTCGTATTGAGAGCGGTACAAGCACAGGAAATTGTATCTTTTAATCTTACAGTATTCTATACCTTTTTGTAAGCTATTCGCTTCTAAGGTACTTCTTGATTGACTTCCTGGGTATAACCAGTAACTTTAGCAGATAAAGTGTCTTGCTCAGGGACACAACGCATATGGCTATGGCGGGGATCGAACCCACGACGTTTGGATCATCAGTCCAACGCTCTACCACTAGACTATCGTATGCAGAAATGAATTTCCTATCCATCAATATCTTTCTTCCTACGATCCCTTGTAAAGTCGCTGAGATATCCGAGTTCAAAGTCACCAATGCGCAATTTCAATGTCTTGGTCCCCTTGGTAAACAAATGAATTTTACCGAAATCAGGTTTCTGTTAATTTTGGCGCAGTATTCCAATAAGGCAAATATCAAAAGATACAATTTCCTGTGGGTACAAGACTAGTACTAAAGCCCTCGCAAAAACAAAACGATTTATTCGGGTGGGGAGTTTTTATTTCGCAAGCATTAGATTCCTGTGTTGGCCAACATAATGTCATACAATTGATTTCAGTCAGAAATGTATAAGTGTTTGTTTTTTCAGGCGATATAATGACTAACGTTTTTAAGTACTAAAAGTTAAAATAACAGTTATATAAAATAGCTGAGAGGCATAAATCATAGAAGTTACATTACAATAGAATCGTGATAACACAATATTATTACATGTGTTTACTTTTCAAATTGATAATATGTGAAATAATATATTTTTTTGATAATCTAGATTTTTTTTCGTATTAGAGTTGCTGTATTCTATAATTGTAATCGTGTGTGTTCTTGTCCACCTCTTGTGAGCCCCATTTTGTACAGGTATTTTTGTTACGGCATAGTCTGAAACATGAAATGGGGTCATGGAATGAGATTGGGAACTGGAGTCTTTTTTAGTTTACATTTTTCAAATTATGTATAAAACCACAAGCACACACACACACAAATACAACTTTTAGATTCAATTTGTGTTCATCAGTCGACCTTTACATCAATAAAACATTTTAGGATGAGTGATTGATAGATATGCCTTTTTATTTATGGAAGCAAAACATGCAGTGGGTCTTTGGGTGTAGGTTGATTTAAAACATATTGAGATGGTTCATAGCACACCAATTGATGTGTATAGGGACCCTAACATTTTACAGTACTGGTACTTTTTTTAGCCTATATGTCTTCCTTTTTATTTTGTCAAATTGTTTACAATAATTATATCACATTTGTTTTTTTTTCTCTTCTTATGGAAAAGTTTCCTCTGATTCCTAAATGTGCTCTGATGATAAACATATATATTCAGCTTTCCATCTGACTTCAAAGCACATATCTTTAAAAAAAATATATCACAAATTGAAATGCTCCGACTTAATATATACAGTGTATTTCACACCGTTTCATTCCATATAAATTTACGTCCAGTCTCGTTCCATGTTTCACCCCATGCCTACGCCAAGGGCTAAAGCATGGCATGACAGAATGGAACAAGAATAAAATGGAATGGAACGAGAGCTCGTGTATTTCAGTCCGCTCCATTTCATGTTTTAGACTATGTCATGTGTAATGATGCAATCGTCCAAAAACTGTGTTACATTTAATTTAAAGAGCACACGGAAGTTGGTTGAATGTGTTTTACGTTTTTTTCCAGCACATTTTAGGCTATATAAGGTGGTCGCATTATAGTGGTGGTGGCAGACCACCCAGTGTTTCCTGTGTAGAACCATTACTGTATACCTCCCGCATCTGTAAGAACGGACACACGGACACGTTCTTGACGTTTTACCAAGCATTAAAATTAGCATCTGAATTTATTAATCCAGTGTCATTTTGAATTTAATTGAGGACCTATTTTCCAATGCTACATGGTCATTAAAAAGCATGAAAGAGCTTGCTTATTTACTGCTAACATGCTACATGACCGATTAGCACAGGTATGTAAATTGAGCTCGATTATAGCATTGTTATGTTAGTATCTAGGATTGAGCATTATATAATACGTTCTGTACTTTACTTTTATGAAGAAAAAAACTAAACAAATTAGTTGTATTAAACTGATCATTCTTTATTATTTTTAAAGCAAAAATGAAACCAAAACACAACTAATGAAAAACCTGTTTTTATGTTTTAATATGTTGACTTTATACAAAAGCCAAGCTTTATTGGGAGGGCCTCGTAATCTGATACACAACTTGAACATCACCATTATCTCGTGCAATTGTATGCCCCCAATACCCACTATTGCCATTTACACTTGCGTTTGTTTAGTGCTGTGCGGCGGCTGTAAAATGTCGCAGATTTCTACAAATAATCAGTAGTGTACTACAAATCAGTAGTGTACTATAAATCAGTAGTGTTAATACTTACTCGTTCTTTAGGATCATCAAGCTCAATCTTTGTGCCTTTGAAGTAGGAAACCGCAAAATTCCTACTGTGCAAACATGATAATAAATAGTGTTTTCTGAAGGTGAACTGTTTCTATGTGGCAAGATGAAACAAGAGGCCCAAGAGGGCCTGTATAGGGCCTGCATCGATCTACTTGCTATCTATATGGAGTGTGTGGTGGGGAACACGACATCGATATGCGCAACTAGGCTTGGCACTGATCATTCCTGCTAGGGGTTCAGGAAAACAAGTCTGGATAAAGTTTGTGTATAAGGGGCCATAACTCTGTCAAAAATCATTCAACCGGAAAACGACGATGATATGCGCAACTAGGCTTGGCATTGATCATCCCTGCAAAGTGTCCTTGAAATCCGGCCAGGGATTCAGGAGAACTAGTCCGGACAATGTTTGTGTACTAAAACCTTTAAAGTGCCGTAACTCCGCCAACATATTATTCAACCGTAACACGGCGATGATATACACAACCAAACCTGGTACTGATCATCCCTAAAATGTTTCGTTGAAATCCGGGCATGAATTCAGAAGAGACTAATCTCGACAAAGTTTGTATATTAAAACCTTTAAAGTCAGAATATGCTTATAGTTAACCTTAACGGAAATAAAGACTTTGTGTCAAGTATTTGTGAATAATATTACCGTCAAATTTGCATTAAATCCCCCGATGTACCTAGCCATTAATAGAAACAACTGATTAGAAACGTACGCTTCGTTAAAAAGGCACGCTGACTTTTTAACTCTTGTGTTTACATAACATTACCTGTGCTATAAATAAACCATTTGGACCTGCACACTTCCTATGTTATGCTTAGCGTCGGCGCAGCGTGTAGGTGATACAGCGTAATTAGTACACAAAATATTTATTTGGCATAGTGTGTACAATTTAAGTTTATTTGTTAGCGTAATTCTCAGTTGTAACGCTTCCGAGTGCTTCTTCAACTGTTTCAGTGTATGTGTTAATAAGCATATTCTGCCTTTCAAGGGTCATAACCATCCAACTGGAACACGGCGGATGGTATGCACAAATAGGCTTGATACTGATCAACTTTGCCAAGTTTTGCTGAAATCCGTGCAGGGATTCAAGAGAACTAGTCCAGACAAAGTGTGTGTATTACAACCTATAAAGGGTCATAACTCCGCCAAAAACCTTACAATCTTACAACCTGGCTGTTTTTCGAACTTGTCCGCGCTTTCGTTGTTATTAACTATCTGTGAAAGTTTGATAAAGATCAAGTAATAAATGAAGGTGCTAGAGTGTTCACAAGGCAGAAAATGGCATTTTTCAGAAAAATCAAGGGCCATAACTCTGTTGTTACTAATCCGATCTGGCTGGTTTTCAAACTTGAACAAGCTTTCGTTGATATTTGTGTTTACCCTACTTTTCAAACCAATCAGAAGGTTCAACATGTCAAATACTGGCTACATTTATTCATGAAGAATTTACTACCATCGCTCTTTAGGGTTTAGATTGTGACCTATATAGAGACTATCGATAAAACCTATGGCAAACACTATTTTCACGATTCATTTAAAAGGACTCTGAAAAACTTGAAAAAAAGCTGAAAAATTATCAAAACGCTATGAAAAATAAAGGAGATATGACCTTTTGCAAAACTGCAAAGAAACATAAATGGAGGCGGCCATCTTGGAACGATGACGTCATCTCGCCTTTTTACCATATATGGCATACTGACAAAATGTCTTTTAAAGCAAAGAAAATCACTGCAAATTAAAAATAAGCATACAATTTATACATTTTACATCTGTAAATTTATTTTTAATCAATTTTAGTGATTTTCTTTGCTTTATACTTATAATGTATTTTGTCAATATGCCCTATACCTACGCTTCCTCCCTTTCGGTTTCTTAATGGTGAATATTTCTCTTCATAGCCTCTGTCCTATTATTAACAATCAAATTATAAATGAAGGTGCTAGAGTGGTTCACAAGGAAAAATATAGCATTTTTCGTTAATTCAAGGACAATAACTCTGATGTTACTCATCCGATCTGGCTGGTTTCCGAACTCATCCGAGCTCCCATTGGTATAAACAGTTTGGCCAAGTTTGAGTTAAGATCGCATGAAAAATGAAGGGGCTAGAGTGTTCACAATGCAAACGTTAACGGACGACGGACGACGGACAACACGTCATCCCAATAAATCTGCTGGCTTTTGGCTTATGAATCGAAATAAATACTCAAAATATGTTTTTTGCTAGCGAGCGTGAGAGGTGTATTAGCTCTCATGAACATACTCAATACAACCGAGTCTGCTACTATTCTCTCTTGTTTGTGTTTGTTTCTTTCTTGGGATCCCCTTTTCAATTAGTGTCAACTTTTACACATTAGACAATGTACCGAATGTTATGTTTCAATTTGTTTTATATGGTTTTATATGGTGATGTTGATTCTATAATAACTTGACAAGTCATTTCCTTGAACTGTACAAAAATATGTAAACATCAATCCTTATACTTAGAATAAATGATGCGCATTTAAAGTTCAAAAGCACACTCCTTGTATTATGTCACGTACGCCACTTTTGAAACATAGCTTTAAGTAGAAACGGGATTTTATCTATTTTAAGTGAATGCGGAACTACTATAATACAATATATAACATAGAAGCCACTTATCGTGATGTCATTGATGTTTATTTGAATGAAGGTTATTTACATCGATTACTTACACAAATACATTTATAGCAAACACAATTATCCTTCTAAGAATTTTTGACTGCGAAATGCGAAAAATGGTAGCAACCAATGCGATGTCACACAATAAACAATAACACCTCATTATGTATCCAGAATTTTACTGAACCACAACGGCTGTTGCAGCCAAAGAGTAAACCAATCTAGGGTACGACCAAAATAGCTGAGAAACAGAGGCTCATGCGCCTACCTTCCATTTCAGGGTCTTTTAGAATGCTACTAGCAGTTGTCCAGTCAACACCCACGAGAAAAGTGAAGCTTAGTGATTAACTGTAAAGGGGCTGTAGAGGGGTCAATTACTAAGGATGGAGTGGGTTGCAATATAAAAAGGTCGAATCATATTCTAACCAATTTCTTGGTTAATTTGATAAAGTGACCATCGATCACTGAAGTCTTGAACATTGTTAAACGCTTTAACAAAACGAATGCGCTGGTATATAAAAAGCAAGAAAAATAGTTTCTTCTCTAGCAAATGTCTTCTGTATAAGCTGAATCATTTTCTTTGATCAGGTTATGGCATGGGAGTTGAGGCATGGGAATTCTTACATAGTTTATCGAGGACTTCTTCGGATTTTTTTTATCGACTAGAACAGATCGATTCCTGAATTGTTATGAAATATTTTCGTTTTGATACATTTGTAGTGTTACATGAACTTGAATTTTCGATGATTTTTTTATCTCTCTGTGAGGGCATTGATTTGAAAATGTAAGACTATTAAGCAGTTAAAACGCATGCCTAACTGTCTTGTTAAGCACTTTCCGTGTTTTTTCTGAGACCCTAAAGCCATTAAGATCGCAGGGTTGGATTGATGTTAGGATCTACGGTTCTATTAACTTTCATGCAAGGCGCTCATTTTCTGTAAATCAAGGAGATGGTCACCAAAATGCAGCGGTATGTTCTGCGATCAATAAAAGTAGATATAAAAGTCGAACAGGCAATGCAGCATTCAAGGACCATTGTCAACCAAAAGAACGCATAGCAACACTTTTTTAAAGATGGCTAAAGTGCAAGACACGACAACACAAACATAAAAGGGTTGACAATAGGGCTACTGCCTTGGAACGGTTAGTGGCAAAAAGGGCCGCTGGTTTTTTTACAAGCGCGTAGTTGTAATGTTTACACACAGCTTGTCAATCAAAATGTCAATTACCGGCATTGAATGGCTATGGTACAACAGATGTATAGCATATTAATCTCGTTTGCGATTTATACTGCACTCTCCGGCCTGCGGTCCTCGAGAAGCAGTATAAATCGCATATACTCGAAAAATTATGCTATAAATATTACTTATACCATAGCTCTAATGGTTTTCCTTTGTTCTTGTTTATGATATATTTTTCATAAACCTGAAGGTCTGAGCCTAAGCCATGCTATAACTGCCGGTATATTTCAGCCGTGCTATAAATGACAGATTCGGCAGCTATACCATGATCTACCCAATTTTACATGCGCGTAGTTGTAATGTTTACACACAACATGTCAATCAAAATGTCAATTATCGGCATTGAATGGCTATGGTACAAAACATTTATAGCATATTTTTCTCATATGCGATTTATACTGCACTCTCGAGAAGTAGTATAAATCGCATATACTCGAAAAATTATGTTATAAATACTGTTATTATCTTTTTTGTTAAAATACAACATGCAAAACACACACAAACACAATAAAAACTAAAAATTGTTATTGTCCATGGGACAATAACGTATGGCTCCCACACTCGCCCGAAAAGACATAATTGACGACTCTAGGTCCAACCGTTCTCTATTGATCTGAGATCGTTTTGATATTCAATATCCCTGTGACTGTATCTACTGTCTGTATCAGTAATATCTACTGGTCATGACCAACCATCCTTCCGAGTTTGAGGACCCTAGGTCCAGCCATTGTCTAGTTATTGATCGAACATCGTTTTGATAGTCAAGGTCACCGCGACCTTGACCTTTGACCTAATGACCCGGAAATCAATAGGGGTCATCTACTGGTCATGACCAACCATCCTTTCAAGTTTGAGGACCCTAGATCCAACCATTGTATATTTATGGATCGGACATCGTTTCGATAGTCAATGTCATCGCGACCTTGATCTTTGACCTAGTGACGCCAAAATCAATAGGGGTCATCTACTGATCATGACCAACCATCCTTCCAAGTTTGAGGACCAATGGTCCAACCATTGTATAGTTATTGATCGGACATCGTTTTGATAGTCAATGTCATTGCGGCCTTGACCTTTGACCTAGTGACCTCAAAATCAATAGGGGTCATCTACTGGTCATGACCAACCATCCTTCCAAGTTTGAGGACCCTAGGTCCAACCATTGTGTAGTTATTGGTCGGACATAGTTTTGATAGTCAATGTCACCGCAACCTTGACCTTTGACCTAGTAACCCCAAAATCAATAGGGGTCATCTACTTGTCATGACCAACCAACCTTCGAAGTTTGAGGACCCTGGTCCAACCAATTTTTAGTTATTGATCGGACATCGTTTGTGACACAAACAGACAGACCTACAGACAGATCCACATACAGACAGACAGACAGAAAGCACAAAATCAACATGGCTCCCCTACCACACTTTGTGTTGGGAGCCATAATAAGATATTAGATATTTATATTTCATTTGCATCTTTTATGATAGTGACGTGTACAATGTAACATAGTCACTAGTGACGTGTGCAACGTAACATAGTCAACAGTGACGTCTGATAAGTAAGACAATTGATATACACCCGACCACATAGTCACTAGTGACGTGTACAACGTAACATAGTCAACAGCGACGTCTGATAAGTAAGACACATGATATACGCCCGACCACATAGTCACTAGTGACGTGTACAACGTAACATAGTCAACAGCGACGTCTGATAAGTAAGACACATGATATACGCCACCCGACCACATAGTCACCACTGACGTGTACAACGTAACATAGTCAACAGTCTCGTCTGCTAAGTAATACAAATGATATACACCCGACCACATAGTCATTAGTGACGTGTACAACGTAAACATAGTCAACAGTGACGTCTGATAAGTAAGACAAATGATATACGCCCGACCACATAGTCACTAGTGACGCGTACAACGTAACATAGTCAACAGTTACGTCTGATAAATGGGACAAATGATATACACCCGACCACATAGTCATTAGTGACGTGTGCATCGTAACATAGTCAACAGTGACGTCTGATAAGTAAGACAAATGATATACGCCCGACCACATAGTCATTAGTGACGTGTGCAGCGTAACATAGTCAACAGCGACGTCTAATAAGTAAGACGAATGATATACGCCCGACCACATAGTCACTAGTGACGTGTACAACGTAACATAGTCAACAGTGACGTCTGATAAGTAAGACAAATTATATACGCCCGACCACATAGTCACTAGTGACGTGTGCAACGTAACATAGTCAAAAGTGACGTCTTATATGTAAGACAAATCATATACGCCCGACCACATAGTCATTAGTGACGTGTACAACGTAACATAGTCAACAGTGACGTCTGATAAGTAAGAAAAATATATGATATACGCCACCCGACCACAGAGTCAATAGAGACGTGTGCAAAGTAACACAAATGATATACACCGATACGTAACTTTAATACAATACATTGCATACAACAATAAATAAACTAGTTCATCAATAGTATTGTTAATATGATAAATGTTAATTAAATAGACATGTACATGATACGTAATTATATGTAAGTATATATGGATTTTAAAAAAATGATTCAGTATGAATTTAATGAGCGAATCAATATGAAGGAAGTTCACTGAATACACTGAACAGAATTGCTAAGTATCAACTTTTGTATCTTAACTAACTTTCTTATTTTAAATATATTTTAGAAAAGTTATATGATAAGTATTTTGTTTTGACCCATAGTTTGTAAAACATTTCTTTTTCGTTTAAATTGTTACATCTTTTGAGAGTTACCCTCCCTTTATATGAAAACATGAAATGTGCTGATAAAACACATAACATGAGTCAAAGATCGCTTAAAGATATAAAATTCTTAAAATTGGAATGAATAAATAGAAAAAAAACTTAAAAATTGACCCTTTATCGCAGATTCTCCGTCTATAAAAAAATGAAATATGGATAATCTTAAATTACCTCCCTTTAAATTGACTATTGTTTGAAATTCAAGTAACTGTAATTCAGCGTTAACATTAAACGCATTTGTAGTGGTAATGCTAGTAATACATGATGTCAAAATAATTTTAACTGGCATATTTTAGAATTAGGAGCATCGAAAGCTTCACTAATTCGAAGTAATTAATAAAATCCTATATACCCAATTGTATAAGTGTTATAACTTATTTATAAGAAAACACATTGATTTAAAAGTTTTAAAATATGTTCATGAAATCAGAGTAGACGATTTACACTCATTATTTTGCAGTTTAACCGTATCTCTAATCAAGCACAAAATACACAAAACGATGAGAATATTAGTGACATATTCTTAGGTTGGTACTTAGCAATTTGGTTTAGTATATATGCCTTTACTAAGTATAGTGCAGTTTTCCTTGACAGAGCATACATTATCAAGTCAAGGTTGATACATAGTATATATGCCTTTACTAAGTATGGTGCAGTTTTCCTTGGCAGAGCATACATTATCAAGTCAAGGTTGATACATAGTATATATGCCTTTACTAAGTATGGTGCAGTTTTCCTTGGCAGAGCATACAGTATCAAGTCAAGGTTGATACATAGTATATATGCCTTTACTAAGTATGGTGCAGTTTTCCTTGGCAGAGCATACATTATCAAGTCAAGGTTGATACATAGTATATATGCCTTTACTAAGTATGGTGCAGTTTTCCTTGGCAGAGCATACATTATCAAGTCAAGGTTGATACATAGTATATATGCCTTTACTAAGTATGGTGCAGTTTTCCTTGGCAGAGCATACATTATCAAGTCAAGGTTGATACATAGTATATATGCCTTTACTAAGTATGGTGCAGTTTTCCTTGGCAGAGCATACATTATCAAGTCAAGGTTGATACATAGTATATATGCCTTTACTAAGTATGGTGCAGTTTTCCTTGGCAGAGCATACATTATCAAGTCAAGGTTGATACATAGTATATATGCCTTTACTAAGTATGGTGCAGTTTTCCTTGGCAGAGCATACATTATCAAGTCAAGGTTGATACATAGTATATATGCCTTTACTAAGTATGGTGCAGTTTTCCTTGGCAGAGCATACATTATCAAGTCAAGGTTGATACATAGTATATATGCCTTTACTAAGTATGGTGCATTTTTCCTTGGCAGAGCATACATTATCAAGTTAAGTACTAATACTAATCATATGACCAAAGTCGTAATTTTCTATAAAAGTCATAGTTGATTAAAAAATGAGTTTCATTCACAGTTTAATAAGCACATTAATAATGTTACCGAAAGAAACGGGAAACACACTTGACACACATTTGCCTATAATACACTACATGTGTAAAACAAATCAAACGTCTAAAAAGTGTCGTATGTGTTCGTCCTATCAGCTTCCATTTTATTAAAACAATAATCTAAAACTTAAAGTTGACACTGCTTTTGAGAAATACTAGAAAAACAAGAGGTCAATGACCTTGAAGCTCTACTGATTGATTTTGATTTCAGGAAGTAGTCGCTACAGACTTGTTTTTTGAAAATCTATTTTTAACCGTGGCGGCCATCTTGAATTTCCGGCCGACCTGAAATTTTGCTAAGATCAATAAGACATTAAGAGCAACATTTCTGTGAAGTTTCATGAAAATCCGTCAGGTAGTTTCAAAGAAGTAGTCGCTACAAGTTTTCATTATATAACTCTATGTAAACAAAGCAGCCATGTTTAAGGTCAAATCAAAACGATTTTCGACAAGGACCAACATCATGTCATACTGATCATTTTAGAAAAAGTCCCATATCAATATCTCTTATTGTTTTGAAGAAGTAGTCGCTACAAACTTATTTATTTTAAATCTATTTTTAGCTGTGGCGGCCATCTTGAATTTCCGGCCGACCTGAAATTTTTCTAGGATCAACTAGACATCAAGAGCAACATTCCTGTGAAGTTTCATGATTATCCGTCAAGTAGTTTCAGAGGAGTAGTCGCTACAAGTTTTTACTATATAACTCTATGTAAACAAAGATGGCCGCTGGCAGCCATGTTTAACGTTGAATCAAAACGATTTTTGACTAGGATCAACATCATGTAATGCTGATCATTTTAGAAAAAGTCCCATATCAATATCACTTATAGTTTTCAAGGAGTAGTCGCTACAAACTTATTTTTTAAAAATCTATTTTTAGCTGTGACGGCCATCTTGAATTTCCGGCCAACCTGAAATTTTGATAGGATCAATTAGACATCAAGAGCAACATTCCTGTAAAGTTTCATGACAATCCGCCAAGTAGTTTCAGAGGAGTAGTCGCTACAAGTTTTTACTATATAACTCTATGTAAACAAAGATGGCCGCTGGCAGCCATGTTTAACGTTGAATCAAAACGATTTTTGACTAGGATCAACATCATGTAATGCTAATCATTTTAGAAAAAGTCCCATATCAATATCACTTATAGTTTTCAAGAAGTAGTCGCTACAAACTTATTTTTTAAAAATCTATTTTTAGCTGTGACGGCCATCTTGAATTTCCGGTCGACCTGAAATTTTTCTAGGGTCAAATAGACATCAAGAGCAACATTCCTGTAAAGTTTCATGACAATCCGCCAAGTAGTTTCAGAGAAGTAGTCGCTACAAGTTTTTACTATATAACTCTTATGTAAACAAAGATGGCCGCTGGCAGCCATGTTTAACGTTGAATCAAAACGATTTTTGACTAGGATCAACATCATGTCATGCTGATCATTTTAGAAAAAGTCCCATATCAATATCACTTATAGTTTTCAAGAAGAAGTCGCTACAAACTTGTATTTTAAAACTCTATTTTTAGCTTTGGCGGCCATCTTGGATTTCACATCAACATGAATTTCTGCTAGGATCAACTAGACTTTATGGGCAACATTTCTGTAAAGTTTCATGAATATCCATCCAATAGTTTCAGCTGTGAAGTCGCTACAAATAAAAGTTTACGGACAGACGGACAGACGGACGACGGACGCCGCACCACGGCATAAGCTCTGCTGATCTCTGATCAGTAGAGCTAAAAACCATTTAAATTCCTAAAATACATGTACCTCAGTCATTAATCTTGATAAATGGTGAAGAACAAAAACGTGCAAAAGTTGAATAGTTTAGATTTTTGCTTGAGTTATTTCTATTTACGGAAATACGCTGTTTTTGAAATTAAAATAAGTTCTTATTGAACGTCTATCGTGCTACACTATAACAGGTAGGGTGTCTCTTATAAAGCTACATTTGAAAGTCCGACAGAGAACACGTTCGTCGGGGTAATAACAACTAATTATTAAAAAGCACTTATAAACCACCAGATGGACATTGAGTCAAAGAAATATCACACATATCTGCATTATTGTGTTCTCTTATCTTCCCTAATAGTTCAGTTTTATAAATTCGAGTGCGTCATCAATTGGTAATGTCGCATAACCATACACTTAAAGCCATTTCTAACCCGACACCTACATATTACCTTCTAATTTGGTCATTTGTTGACGGACTTCGCTAAAATTTAGAACGTAAATAACTGAATACATAAGACATACTTTTGTGAAATTTCATTACAATCGATAGACATTAAGATATAAAAAATAACAAAAAACAAAAATCACTGCGAAATCAAAAGTCACAAAAACTGGTATCTCGCGAAAATCTAACCCGCTATTTTGAATTCCGATTTCTAGGGTGTAATTAAATTAATTAGCTTAAATCTTTACATAGAGATGTTTGGCAGTTCCAAATGTACAAACATTTGGAAATCAATCAACCATGACCATCCGATGGTGCGTGTCAAGATGTCATCATTTTGCACGAGAAAATGGTGGTAAGCTTTGATTTTTTAATTAAGCTATTCTAAATTTCAATTCACCTAAAACATTCATAAACATTATTAATTTAATAAATTTGTTATGGCTAGGATGAATTTACAAGAGCGGGGTCGTGCAATCGGCATGTTACAAGCCGGGAACTCACTCAGACACGTAAGTTAAAAGGATTTATTTAGATATTTAGATTTTTTTAAAGCTAAACAAAAATGAATCTTTTTACGATAAATCACAAAATAAATGAGATTTTGATATCGAATTATTTTCTTCTTTCAGGTTGCCCGAATCTTCGGCAGACATGTGTCCACCATAGTAAGCCTTCGTCAGAAATTTCAGCGTACATGCAGAGTGGATGATGAACACAGGCAGCCTCGCAGAAGGGTGACAACGCCTGCACAGGACGCGCAAATAGTTAATGATCATCTTCGAGACCGTTTCAAGACCGCGACAAGCACTGCAAGAGTGACCATAGGGACGCATGCTAGATCCGTTAGTAATCACACAGTTGCCAGGCGTCTCCGAGAACAGGGAATCAGAGCTCGTCGTCCATTCAGGGGACTTATTCTGACGCCTCGTCACCGACAACTGCGGGAGCGATGGGCCCGTCGGCACCAACGTATGACACGAGCTGAGTGGTCAAACGTTCTGTTCACGGATGAGAGTCGGTTTAACTTGAACCACAACGACGGAAGGATGCGAGTCTACAGAAGACGAGGCGAAAGGTTGAATGATGAATGTGTGTTTCAACGAGACCATTTTGGCGGGGGTTCGGTGATGGTATGGGCCGGCGTGTCTCTACACACTAAAACGGATTTAATAATAGTTCAGGGGAACCTTAATGCAATAAGGTACCAACAGAATATCTTGATCCCTGTCGCAATTCCACACCTACGAGCCGCTGGACGTGGCATGCAACTGCTTCAAGACGGAGCACCAGCCCATACCGCTCGTACGACACAACA
Source organism: Cyrtodaria siliqua (assembly GCA_037043455.1). Taxonomy (NCBI): domain Eukaryota; kingdom Metazoa; phylum Mollusca; class Bivalvia; order Adapedonta; family Hiatellidae; genus Cyrtodaria; species Cyrtodaria siliqua. Next base: position 255,803 of record JAWPHD010001199.1, read on the forward strand.
ACTTCTGCAACAACATAACGTGCGACAGCTGCCTTTCCCACCTAAGTCACCGGATCTCAATATTATTGAGCACCTGTGGGACGAACTTGACAGACGAGTTCGGAGTCGACCGGTGGCCCCTCGTAATCTCCGTGAACTTCAACAAGCCCTTACGCAGGAATGGCGCAATATTCCTCAAAGGTTCATCCATAATTATGTACTGTCAATGAGACAGAGATGTCTTCAAGTTGTGAGAGCCAGGGGAGGACATACTAGGTATTAATTACTCGATACGTAAAAGTTGTGATGTGATAAACTGACTTTTCAGATTGTTAGAATTTTGTGACTTTTTATTTCGTAGTGATTTTTGTTTTTTGTTATTTTTTATATCTTAATGTCCATCGATTGTGATTAAATTACATAGAAGTATGTCTTATGTATTCAGTTATTTACATTCCGAATTTGAGCGAAATCCGTTAAAAAATGACCAAATTAGAAGGTAATATGTAAGTGTCGGGTTAGATGTGGCTTTAAGTGTATAGCATGTATAGTTTGGCATGTTCTCGTGTTCAGACAATGGAGCATCTCAACCGTATATTACGCAGATTCCAGTGCCCTCGGTATTTCGGCCCTCGGTATGTCGTATCCCGATGGACAGATACCTCGTCGACAGTTGCCATATAAGCGTCCCACAACATCCAGTGTTCTTTGAACTGTATTTTGGACATCGGCCACGTTGCCAAGGTTCGGATTAACTTCGGCGATATCAACCACGGATAGGCGTCCTAATATGATAAAATAATATTAACTACATCTAATAGACAAACTTTACATGTTATAATAACTATTTTTAATATCGCCGATACGCCAACGAGGGGTGTAGCGGGACTTATTTCCAACATACTGCTAATACAAGATGCGAAGCGGGGGCGTTCCACAAGAGGGGTTCTTGCGGCCATACTCGATATATATGTTTTATCTTTGGACCAAAATCTTGCAAAAGCGATGTTTGTCAAGAATATAGACATTTTATGTTCGGTAAAAAATATGTAATTTTCCATCATGGTGCTTTTTCTTAAATAATTAAAAGGTAATTGCTTTTCTAAATTCTTAAATTCTCCTGGTAACGTAATGGGACATACTTGCTTTCTCAACTGGGTGCAAGGCCTTAGAAATTCTGAAATGCTGTGTTTATATATACTTTAAATTAACATATTACAAGACTTACCAGTACTGGCGACCACCTCTGAGATGTAGAATGATTCCCTCAGTGATAAACCGCCGACGACAGGGGTCCCAGTACAAGGGGTCATTGAAGGGTCTAAGACGTCCACGTCAAAACTAACGTGGATTGGCCGGGTACCTCTGTAACAGCAATCGTAACTTAAATATTATATCCACTTGCTTAGGTGCTTATACTTGTCGGTGTAGCATGCACTATTTGATTTGATGAGAAAGTGTATTGTTGAAGCTCTATACTTATGATAGCCAGAAAACAAACAGCGACTTCACTATAATTTATTTGAAAAAGCTAAACCTACATTTTATGTTACAATGTACATTGCCAAGTATGATGCGAATACTGATAACATTATTGTACTGTAAAAAATACTGATCCCTTTGTTCTACAAATATTGTTCAAAAAAAGGAAGTATAAAAAATGCTGCCGGTGTCATGTTTTAAACTGTAACCTTTAACGCACACACTCCAGTATGATATTGAATCGTCTAAGCTAGAATTTAAAAAAAAGCTTACTCTGGATCGATTGCCTTGAGGGCTCTGTCAACAACCTCGTTGATGCCAAACTTGTCAACTTCCTGCATCGAGAACGCCGTCATGTTAAACTTTTCGATTATTTTCCTGTGAAGAAAAACAAGTAGATACAACGGCCGCATAGAACATGTGGCATTCACAGAATGCAGTCATTCAAAAATAGTCCTTTGTTTGTTTGTTTGTTTGTATGTGTGTTTGTTTGTTTGTTTGTAAGGTGTTTTCGTCATTTTCAACACATGCAAGATTATATATGACGGTCGATTTTTTTTGTGGTTGAAGCAGAACACCCACTTCTCCCGGGTAGAACCAGTACTGTTCACCTCCCGCCATCCGTAAGAGTGGACACTTCCTCACTTACAAGTCGAGCTCCCATTGGGATTCGAACACGCAGCTGTGAGAGGCGGGAAGGATTGCAGCGCAACGTCGTTAACCCCTTGGTCACGGAGACGCTAAAAACCTACGACATGGGGTAAAATATCAGCTCACTATAGCAATACTTCAGAAGTAACTTATCACCAACATCATGAAGCTAAGTTGCTCCTATAACTAGTTGTAAGATTAAAAACAAATTCTAAAAAAATAACAGTTACATAAATAACAAGAAAATTCATAGTATACAATCTATACTATGACGACGAGCGGCAATAAGGATAAATATTGTAGTATATATAGTATATACTGTACGTGTATTTATTTTAATGCATATTGTGTGTGTGTGTTTTCTGTGTAAAATTAATAGTGAGTTCAATTTGGTGTAGCAAAGGCAGAGAACTAATTGGAAAAGTAAAATAAAGATGAAATGTTTTTATTTGAAACTAATCGTGCAATTTAAGTGCTTTGCTATAACCAAGAAAGCGCTATATTCGCTATTTTATATAAAGCAAAGACTTGAGGAGCTGGACGGCGAACTGCAAAAATAACTTTGCTAAAACCGATAATTTCGCTATAGCTGAGTTTCAGCTATATGTATTCTTAAAAGTCTGACTTTGACTGTAAATAATGTTTCATTGCGAACTTATATAAAACAAAACACACTCTGAATATGTACATGTATGAATAATTACAATTTACATATGGTAATAATATGATCAAATGTATATATTATTAAGTTCATGCTGTACAAAAAAAACATTATTGATGTGCAAAAATAAAAACTGTATGAACAACTCTGTAAGTGTACGGTCCCTACCAAGACTTGAACATGGATGTTTTTTCTCGAAAGAAAAGCGTGTTTCTTTACACAACAGAGATCGCCCAGCCATATAGCGTATAGTGACCATTGAAGCGTAAATTTGCTGTACACATCATGTATGAATAATCAGTACAGTTAATTGTAAATTCCATTTTCTGTATACGTTTTGAAATCGAGGTGAAACATGTTTTTTTAAATAAAATTCCAAGGATATTTTGTATACGTGTATGAGTTTGTTATAATGTGTGTAAATGTTATTTAGAACTCACTTCTCAAAACGCAAACAATCGGGAGGTGTTTCATTAAAGTAATGTTTTAGCGGAAGAGCGTGACGTCATAGCTTCTTTCCTTTGTGTGTGTGTGTGTGTAGAACCGCCCCTTCACATGTTCAAAGAGAGAGAGACGTTGACATTTTAGAGTTATGCAAGTAATTGTAAGTAGAAAATGTGTTTTAATGTGCATACAATTTACAGTGTCTTCTATTGGACGTGTCATTGAGTTTAGATTGTTTGCCAATTTTATATAATTCTAAACTCAATATTTCTATCGCAGTATTGAATGATAGTATAAATATTACGGCCTTGATAACCGCCATCGTCCTACTCTTAAGGTTGTTCTATTTTTACCTGCGTGTCTATTAATAGACACTCCGCTAATTTTATGTAGGTCTATCCGTGACAACACCAACTGCAAATGTCTGCAAGCCTATGTTTAATTTGACACGTCCAATAGAAGACAATGTAAATTGTATGCACATTAACACACAGTTTTTACGATTACTTGTATATGCCAAACTCCAAAATGTCAACGTCTCTCTCTCTCGAACATGTGAAGTAAAAAGTTAATGGCCGCTTCTGCGCATAAAAAAAAGTAGAAAATATGACGTCACGCTCTTCCACTAATACATTACTTTAATGAAACATCTCCCTATTATTTGCGTTTTTCCTAGTGACATCTAAATCACATTTACACACGTTATAACTAACTCATACACGTATACAAAACTTCCTTGGAATTTTATTAGAACAAAATGATATATATGGTCCTATAGAAATCACAGCGTCCGAACGCAATGGCATCGTAGGTCCGCACTGTACTGCAAACAAGGACTTGAAACTACAATGAAAGAGACAAAAAAACAACAGAAACGGTGGTGAAGACAGGGTTACCGACTTGGAACGGTCAATAGGCAATAAGGCCTACGGGTTAGCTTGAATCGATTTTATATGCGCACAATCCTCGCTATTACCCTGTCTTCAACGCCCAAATAGACAAGACAGTGTAAACAAAACTACATCCCATCAAAAGGAAATCTCTAACAATAAAGTCCACATCCAGAGAAACTAACTAAAGATATACATACAAAATAATAAACATCTCAAACATATTTTACCTCGATTCCAAAACGTATACAGAAAATGGAATTTACAATTAACTATATCCATAGACGAGGGGTATAGCACATTAACGCTTCACTGGTCACTATATTCGCTATATGGAATCGCCAATTAAGTCCCCTAATCTCAGAAACAGAGCGTTCTAATGATTTCCATACACAGTAATAGTTAACTGAATTTACATATTCATGAATAATAACGCTCTATGAAAATAACTTATTAAACGGGACAGTGTAATTAAGAAAACGCTAGCCAGGCTATATTCACTGACACACTAGACAGCATTAACACCATTAATAGACAATGTAAGTAAAACACAAATGAATGAATATGAAAAACAAAAGATAAGAAAGACACAAAGTAAGTAAGTAAGTACTCAATGACTACGCAGAAACCTAACAACAAGAGACTAAACCATTAAGGTCACGACAAGACAATATTTTGATTATGTATAGTAGACAGACGAGCTTTCTGAGGAACGTTCGCCAAACCTTTCTCCCTTGTCTACATCTCGAAGTCCAATCCAGGCAATGTTCTTTGCGCTGATGCTGAAACCGGTTGTTTTATTTTATTATAACTGGTTAATAAGTATATATATACTATAACATGGAGTGAATATAAAGAAATATTTTAATAATAAGCGAAACAATATAATACTTGTTTCGACTAGTGTTGGCAGACACAAATTAATACAATTGTGTTCTGTTATTTTATTTAATTAAAGATGTCTGTCTAAATATAATAAAGAAACTTAAATATTATTTCCGCATTTAAAATCATCTCATGTGTTTCCAATGCCGTTATAGCGAGCCTTACCACGGTTTGATGTGTTTCCATCCTGGCAGCTTCGGTACGTACGGCTCAAGCTCTTTTACCAGAAACGAGAGTGGCATGCCGTGCATGTTGCCGCTGTCTGACGTCAGTGGTGTATTAATATCAGCGTGGGCATCTACCCACAACACACGGACATCCGGGTTGACTCGCGCATGCCCAAGGATGGTGCCTATTGCCAAACTATGGTCTCCTCCCAATGTAAGACACCGACCATCTTCGCGTAAAGAACTCTCAACTTTATCCGCTATCTGTGAATAATTTCATATATGTACAAGTCTCTTTCTATAACCATAGATCTACATACCTGTATATCCATGCTATAACACAAATCTATTTATGTTCGAATGTTCCTTTTTAAGTTGACACCAATTTTAACAAATAATGCTCGGCTAGATGGTATGGTTTTTAATTTCATAGTAACAGCTTTTAGTATATATTCGTTCACAGGAAACTGCATCTTTTGATTATTGTTTTCTGTTATTATAAACCCTAGCCTATAAAAACATAAGACAGACATCCTGTGTAATAAACACGTCATCGACAGACCTGCACACACTAAATAAATACTATAATACGAATGGTTAATACACTTTCCAAACACTCATCAAATACGTCCTCATACCTTTAAACTTTCAGATGCGACGTTTCTGGGATGTTTAACATTTTTCTCTGGCGGGTCATTCTCGATGACCTCAAACTCGATGTCACCATGATCTTTAACGTCATATCCTAAGGATTCAAGGAGCTCAACCAAGCCTCCGTCGCGTAACATTTTAGGACCATGTTCAGTCCCACCTTTTCCCTAAAAATTAAGTTAAGGAGATAATGTTGTTTTCTATCAGTAAATGTTATATATGTATGCATATTACGCAAGGAAGATAATGGTATGTTTATCAGTTAGTAAATTGTATGTATGTATGTATGTATGCATGGAAGGATATTACGCAAGGAAGATAATTATATGTTTATGTATCAGTAAATGTCTTGCATGCATGCATGGAAAGATATTACGCAAGGAAGATACTGTTATGTTTATGTATCAGTAAATGTTATGCATGCATGCATGGAAGGATATTACGCAAGGAAGATAATGTTATGTTTATGTATCAGTAAATGTTATGTATGCATGCATTGAAGGATATTACGCAAGGAAGATAATGTTATATTTATGTATCAGTAAATGTTATGTATGCAAGCATGCCTGGAAGGGGTATTTCCCAAGGGAGATAATGTTATGTTTATCTTCAGTAAATGTTATGTATGCGTGCATGGAAGGATATTACGCAAGTAAGATAATGTTATGTTTATGTATCAGTAAATGTCATGCATGCATGCATGGAAAGATATTACGCAAGGAAGATACTGTTATGTTTATGTATCAGTAAATGTTATGCATGCATGCATGGAAGGATATTACGCAAGGAAGATAATGTTATGTTTATGTATCAGTAAATGTTATGTATGCATGCATTGAAGGATATTACGCAAGGAAGATAATGTTATAATTTATGTATCAGTAAATGTTATGTATGCAAGCATGCCTGGAAGGGGTATTTCCCAAGGGAGATAATGTTATGTTTATCTTCAGTAAATGTTATGTATGCATGCATGGAAGGATATTACGCAAGGAATATAATGTTATGTTTATGTATCAGTAAATGTTATGTACGCATGCATGGAAGCGGTATTTCACAAGGGAGATAATGTAATGTTTATCTATCAGTAAATGTTGTGTATGGACGCATGGAAGGCTTTTAACATCGCCCGTCACAATATTTCAGTTATATTAGTGAGCTAAATGCTCAACTTTATAGTTCCGCCACAGTGGAATACCCAGCCGTAGACACATGACATAATACCCCCAACCCAGTCATCCGTAGACACATGACATAATACCCCCAACCCAGTCATCCGTAGACACATGACATAATACCCCCAACCCAGTCATCCGTAGACACATGGCATAATACCCCCAACCCAGTCATAGTTCGTTCAACGATACCTACGGTTATGCCCATTGTATCTGCAACTGAGTTGTATTCGGTTTTGAGTTGACACTCATATTTCTTCCAGATCGCCTATACAGTCAAACGTCTACAAACGTACCTTCTCCCTGATCCCACTAGTTGTTTTAATAGTGTTTTTTTAACACTAGCAGCATCCCGGTAATTTCCCCCTCCACACATAGAATGAAAATTGCTTATTTTATAATTGGAAAAGATATTATTTTACTTTAAACAATTCACCCACTTTGCATTCTTAATATTTGCATCGCTAATGCCCACTGTTCATTTATATTGTATACTATATACTGCTCATGTTGTTACCCATGTTGTATATATCATGATTGTAACCTGAGTGTAAATAAGGAATCTGTTCTGTTCAATGATATATATGTAACAGATGTATTATTTTCAGTATTCATTATCTTAATTCCAGGAATATAAATGGTTATTCTATAATGTAGCATGCTAAGCCATTAAGAGCTATTCAATGTATAATATTGATCTTACTCATCTTATGTATGTTTGTGGTGTACAGTGTGCCGTGTCCCGTATTGTCCAATGTGTTGTGTATTGTGTACTCATGTATATGTAAGTGTATGTAGTTAGGTGAGTTGTAATTAACAGGTTTTAGTAGTCTTAGTTTAGAGGTATGAGAGCTAGCTCGATGGACGAGAAGTGTTCACTGCACGTGCAACAATAACCAGAATGCACCATTCCAAAACTAACCCCGCCCTAGGATTCTATCTTTCCCGCATTCTTCTACAAGCAGTGTCTGAGTAAATTCTTGAGACTAAACTCTGTATAGAGACAATATAATTAAAGTTAATGTTCTACCTATGAACAATTTATATACTTTTATGTTTACAAGCCGTTGTTACGTGCTGGTAAGAATATTGGTTTTAGTATTTAATTTGTATTGAAATGATGAGATTATGAAATGACAATCGGAGTTTTCCGTTGTAAGCATATTACTTATGGCTATTTCATTGTTTCAGGTTTTTACTACTTTATTAGTTCCTAATAAAGAACGAATAGACAGAATGGCGTCACAGGTTGAAGGAACGTGTTGGGACTGAAAAAAAGAATTGAAAAAAAAAATTCTAAAAAATTTCTAAAAAATAATTTGAGAAAAAATCTAAAAAAACTTTTTTTTTTTTTTTATGTCTACATTTGTACACACACCTCAAAACATTAAATAAATGAAAAACTGTACACCAAAAACAATCATACCCAAAATTCTAACCCCGTGTAAGAGATATGAACAAGGTCACTAAGAGCTCGTTGGAGACTTTTTCCATCCTCGATTACAAATCACACATTCAACATTTTTTCAAATCTACTTGCGAGTTCCATCAAAATATGAACATACTTTCCAAAAATGTTTACTTCAATCCCCAATTCCAACCAGTTTTTTTTGCTACGAACAATGAAAGTCCAAAAACAGCGAACATCACCGAGGTCGGAAGTTTACAATTAGGATTTTGTAATTTTCCCCAGCATTCGCACCGTCTAACTCAGACAGACGGTGCGAATGCATCTACTTCCGTGGGAAAAAATTCCGCGTTCCGCGAGAAGAATCTTCTTTTTGGGCGCTATTGACGGATATAAATGCAGGTAATTGCTATAAATCGATCAATGAATACGTACTGTAACGATCCCATGTAAAAATATTGCTGGTATCCCTAAAATGAGAGTTTAATCGGCTTTTCCGTGTCGGTGCATTTTTCAAAATCTCTAATTGCAACTTCCGACCTCGGTGATGTTCGCTCTTTTTGGACTTTCAATGTTCGTAGCAAAAAAACTGGTTGGAATTGGGGTTTTAAGTAAACATTTTTGGAAAGTATGTTCATATTTTGATGGAACTCGCAAGTAGATTTGAAAAAATGTTGAATGTGTGATTTGTAATCGAGGCTGGAAACACATGATGTGAAAAGTCTCCAACGAGCTCTTAGTGACCTTGTTCATATCTCTTACACGGGGTTAGAATTTTGGGTAGGATTGTTTTTGGTGTACAGTTTTTCCTTCATTTAATGTTTTGAGGTGTGTTTACAAATGTAAATAAAATAAAAAATAAAAAAATCAGAATTATTTTTTTTCAGATTTTTTCTCAATTATTTTTTTTCAAATTTTTTTATCAAATATTTTTTTCAGTCCCAACACGTTCCTTCAACCTGTGAATGGCGTCTTATATCACTTTTATGAAAGATCCCACATTCTACAAATGGCGACCACGACGAGACATAGATTAGGAAAAAGTGGAAAACCAGTACGGGCAGCGCACGGCCACCGATAACGGAATTTAGGCGGAATCAACCGAGTCAACGGGACTAAGATCCACGAAATGTCGGCGGAGGAAGCTTATGTCGGAGACGTCCGGCAGTCCCAGTATATTAGTAGGCCGCTTTTTTTTTGCCCCCGGTGTGTAAAGAATGTTTTTTTAAATAATATAGATCTATGCCCAAGTGGACAAATTGTCGTTTAACGCGTAAAATATTATAATTACAGTCAGTACTGTGTTTTGCATCAAGTGTAAAGACGCGCGTTCCAGGTTACACTACTGTAGAGTACATTTTGTCGGGCGGTTTATCAGGTCAATAATCGTACACGCTGGTTTATATGTCCGTGTAGAGTGATAAATAGAGGATCTTAAACGAGTTCCCATTTCATATAAGATTTATGAAACTCGTTATGAATTATTTTAATTTTAACGAGCCTCTTGGCGAGTTAAAATTAAAAATAATTCATAACGAGTTTCATAAATCTTATATGGAATGGGAACGAGTTTAAGATCCTTTTTATCACATAACATTGCAATCAAATTAGTAAAAAATAATTCAGATGTACATAGAACCGCCACGACGTCAGACACACTTTAGCGCCAAAACGTCATAAAATATGTGACGTCGTAACGTCGCGTTTCACACATTACGTTGCGTATAAAAGAGTTCGTGTTTTACCTCTTTACAAAATTGCTGTCTGCGCCAACTTTTTAACAAACCAACAACAATGTTTTGTATAACGTGCATTATTTTTATAAGCTGTCACAAATAATAAGTTTATGGCTCAGATCTGGGTGAATTTGTTATAAATAAAATAGTTTCAGCTAATAAACTTGCGTAGTGTTACAGGTTTAACTCAACCAATCAAAATCGTTCAAGGTTGTATTACACGTGTGTGTAATACAACAGAATATTAAATGGGTGTTCGACACTGCTAACAAGGGACGTTATGTGATAAAACACAGTATAGGCATATTTTACACGCTAGTATTGTCGATAGGATTCAATTATATTTGTGCCATTAAAAGCGACAGCGGTATCCGTTTTTGATAATAATTATCGACAAGGTGACAGTACCCTATTGCAAAAGCCGGTCTGATTGGCGGAAAAACCCCAATGCCTAATGCATACATAAGCCTTATTTTGATTGGATGATAGACTAGGTGGGAAATTCAATTAGGTTAACTTAAATTTGTTATTTATTTCTGATTATTATTTAGCATGGCTTTCATTTGTATGATTTAGCTCTATGATATAGCAGAATAAAAAGGAAAGAGGTGATTTAAATACATTTATTTGGGGATTCCCTCATATTGTAGGATCATGTCCTTCGGACATCTAGAAGTGGCACTAAAAATAGGTCAACCCCTAACACGAAGTTCCTGTTTACATGTATCTAAGCTTCATCTGTGTAACAGGGTAAGCAACAGTAAGCCTGGGGTTTTTGTTTGCATGTCAGATGGGAAAACATTAAACAGTAAGTCTATGGCAAATGCAATAGTGGTCTATGACCCTAAGATAGATCTAAGCGTCCGAACGCTAGTGTAATATATTTTCGCGGGTGTTTACCTTTTGCGAAAACGAAAGTAGATTTTTGCGGTTGAGATTTTCACCAACATTTAATTGTATTGAAACCTTGAGAGTTGTGTTGGTTCTTCAAATATGGTTATATGTATAACTTTTGTATTGTTATAAATTTTATGGACGGATGAGAGAGATTTATTCCGATATTAGCATAAGATACTGACATTTGAAGGGTTGACAAAACTGTGTGATATTTACACACACATGCATATGATGTACTAGAGGTTAACTATTGAAAGTATTATATACTAGGTGTTATTTTGAACGTGTTAGACACGAAAAATTAGTTGAGTATAGATACCGAGTTACGTTTAGTGTTTATTTAGCAATAGTACATTTCACATGAATAGAAAGAAAAATAATGTTCATTTAGAGTGAAATTTAAGGTGTTTAGTACTTTTCTGACTTATTTTTCTGGACTGCTTAATAAACCCCTCGCATCAGCACCCTTTTTGCTTATACCTATTCACAAATTGTCACTTGCACTACCATCACCAGGTTGAATCGGCCGAGGAAACTTGAGAAAGGTATGTGATTAGTGATTACGGTATAGATTAAGTAAAATAGTAGTGTTTAAATATATGTTATATGTATTTCGTGTTATATGTGTCGGTGTTTATTAAGTGTTTATATGTATAAGTGTAAATTAAGCCACGGCTTGATTTAAATGTTGATTTCTTAATTTACAGGACGGTTTAGTGATTTTCAGGTGTTTTGCTGTAGAGCGGCATATTTAGCGCGTAATAGAGATATTATAGCAGTTCTTGAATTAGTGAAATCAAGGATATTTGATAATAATTCTGTTTTGCATAATTATTATTTAACAGGTACAAGGACAGACTAGTATTAAAATACATGCTATTTCAGATTTGACCCTTAGTTGAGATATTTATTATTATAAATGTGTATTTAATAATATTGAAGGTTTAGGGAATTATTGATTTAGGTTAATAGGCAAGGAATAATTGGTAAAGTAAAGGTCATTCATTGTTTTCTTTCATAGGAATTTTGTTTACTATTGATTGTTTACATAACACAACTGTACTTTACAACTGTACTTTTAGCAGGGTTTATGTTTACATTGATGTCCAGTTGAATGTGAATTCCAACATAGACTGTGTTGACAGATTGATTTGTTGGGTTGATAAAATAATAACTGATATATAATTATTAGTCTGATATTATAAATTAGCAATTAGAATAGAAATATTATTTAGTAGATAATAGTTGTGCTATTGACTTAGATACACTTCTCAAAACTGCTAACTACACCGCTCACGTTTTGGGTTATATATATCGATGGGTTGAATGTTTTTCAATAAAATAAAAAGGAAATACCAATTCAATCATTTTTACATCATTTCATTTTATTTTTTTCATGGGCAATGCTAGAACTAAACCACAATAAGCAATTACAAACGACCCATGTAAACACTAAAGTCACACTTTTATGAACAAGAAATGAAAAGTGTGACTTTAGTGTTTACATGGGTCGTTTGTAATTGCTTATTGTGGTTTAGTTCTAGCATTGCCCATGAAAAAAATAAAATGAAATGATGTAAAAATGATTGAATTGGTATTTCCTTTTTATTTTATTGAAAAACATTCAACCCATCGATATATATAACCCAAAACGTAGCGGTGTAGTTAGCAGTTTTGAGAAGTGTATATTATTGTAGTTTATCTAGTTTGCCACAACTGTAGTTGAAGAATTTGGCATTTTGGGTTATTACGAGTTTAGAAATTACTTAGTTATTGGAACCTAGTTATCCGACTAGGAAGCGATTATAGCAGTAACTTACTTTAAATATTTTGAATTAGAAGTTTATTTGGAATTTGACTTTGTAGATTTAAAAATAGTTCAGTGCGTATTAAAGGGACAGTGTGTGTATTGAGATTTGTTTTATACAAAACGTTTAGTTTGTTATATTGTACCTGCGAATTCAGTTTCTATTTTGTTGGTCTGTCCGTTTTAGGAAGGTTACGCTGTGCATTAAGTCAATAGGGAATTACGATTATTGGTTTATTGTGCGTGTTTCTAGTTATACATTGAATAGGTTTTGAGTATTGAAAACTATATAGGTTCATACGGTCCTATCTGTATACTTTGTTTGTTGACTTTGTACGTCAACATGAGTTGGTCGCTGAAAGCGGAGACGATGGAGGCAGAGGGTGTCAGTTAGAGTATATCGGAGGAGGATATGATTAAGGCGTTAAGCGTCAAGTATGATATAACTCTTAAACCTACGACACTACCTAAGACCCCCAAGGCAACTTTCGCAAATTTACTAGCGGAGAACGCAGGAGCTAAGAAAAAGAAGACTTACTCACCCGGTAACCCGTTTGGCGAGCAGTTCTCTCCCTTCAATCCATTTAGGGACGCAGTTTCTAGGTCTACACCTAAGTGCTTGTTTGACTTAGGACTTGTTGATCAGTCTCGCTCTTCACCGTTATACCAGTTGCCAGTTCCCAAGATACCCTTATTTTCAGGAGAGGAGCCATTGCCTAAGAATGAGATTAGCTACATGGAATGGCGTTATGAGATCAGATGTCTCATGAAGGATCCTGACTATGGTCAGAACCATATCATGCAGGCCATTAGACGATCGCTGGGTGATAAAACAAGAAAGATTGTCATCCCACTTGGAGAGACAGCGTCATTGGAAGCACTTTTTGAGAAATTAGATGCAAACTATGCTGAGGTCTCGAAGAAGGGCATCACGATGAAGGAGTTCTTCAATTGTAAACAGAACCCAACTGAGAGTGTGGCCAACTATGGATGCCGCCTAGAAGCCATTCTTGAAATTGCCTTTGAGGGAGGACATTTACCAAGGAATTCCAAAAATGAGCTGATGTGCGATAAGCTGTGGTCCGGACTTTATTCTACCACACTGAAGAGTCACACTAGACACAAACTCGACACTGTGACGGATTACAACCTCCTCCTCAAGGTAATTCGACAGGTTGAGAAGGAATTGAAGTTGGACCAGGAACCTCCAACAGCTCAACAGACTACCAAGAAGACACAGTATAACCCTGTGCAGGTTGCTCAGCATCCATCACAGCAGGAATTCGTTGACCTGGAGAGGAAGATGGAGTCAAAGATTGAGGTCAAGCTGCAGTCATTAAGACATGATATAGATTCCAAGTTTAATATGCTACTTCAGAAGTTGGACTCTGCAACACTTCAGCAGCAGCCACAGCATCATCCTCAGCAGCAGACGCAACAACATCAGTTTGAAACTCCATCAAACAACTTCAGCAACCGTGGTAGAGGCAGTTACTATTACGATAACCGGAGAAGGGGTAGAGGACCGTCAAACCGAGGATGGTCGATCCAACAGCAAAATATTGGTGACGGAATGTTGGGGCGCGGTAGAGGGCAAAACCAACAGAACCACCCAAACTCCAATCCACTTCCGTAGATGGCCAGCCGGCGGTGGAGAATGCCAACCAGGAAAAAGGCAAAAATAAATCTTCTCTTAGAGATAGGCTAGTGGGATCCTCTAATATCTCTAACATTATTTTTCAGAATATCCCGACGAACGCTTTGATCGATAGTGGAAGTATGATAACGATAGCTTCAGAATCTTTCTATCTCTCTTTACTTGTTAGACCACCACTTCTTAACATAGGTCAACTTGGTTTACAGGTCTCTATTGCTGATGGTTCTCATTTAAGAATTCTTGGATACATAGAAACTTCCATTTCAATTCCGTTCTTGTCTGGTTTCGATATTCCTGTACCTGTGTTGATCATTCCAGATACTAATTGTACAGTGGATTACCCCATTATTGTAGGTACAAACATCATCAGAAGATGTAAGACGCTGGCTAAGCAAAAGGTACCAGCAACCGAGATCCCTGAACCTTGGCAGATTGCTTTTGATGCTCTTTACAACCCTTGTACAGTTCGGTCTACTAACTCGCATACTATTGAGGTTAAGCCTTATGAGTCTTTAACGGTCAATGGTATTGCACGAGGTTTAAGTCATGACAACTCGAGCGGTTTTACAGAGAACTTTGAGGCAGAGAATGGGTATTTAGTTAGACCTCACGTGATTAAGTTACCACAACATGGCAACGCTGTCAAAGTTCCGGTACACATTTGCAACATCTCGGTCAAGACTTTATATATAAAACTCTAGAGCGACTTATGCCATATTAGCGAGGTTAAGATTGTCGACAACCTAGCGTCTCAGTTCGATTCATCTTCAGATACTAAGACTGCATCGTATGAAGATTTTGGAATCAAGATAGACGAGACCAACCTTTCCAGTGAGCAGCTTCAGCGTTTGAAGGAAATTTTAGGCAACTGGAAACACATATTTTCCACAGGTGCTACAGATATAGGCTGCACAAGTACAGTGAAGTATAAGATTGTCCTTAATGATGATATTCCATTTAAGCAGCCATACAGAAAGATACCACCAGGGATGTACGAAGATGTCAGGCAACATGTGAAAGACATGCTGGATTGTGGCGCGATTAGAGAGTCGGACAGTCCATATTCCTCAAACATTGTCCTAGTCAGGAAGAAAGATGGCAGTCTCCGCTTTTGTCTCGATTTTAGACTTCTTAACGCGAAGACTAGAAAATATGCGTATATGCTGCCTCGTTTCGACGACACAGTAGACGTCCTTGTTGGAGCCCGCTATTTCTCCAAACTGGATCTCCGTGCCGGCTACTGGCAAGTTGAACTAGAGGAACGAGATAAGGAAAAGACGGCCTTTTCAGTAGGCAACCTAGGCTTTTATGAGTGCAACCGTATGCCTTTTGGCTTATGTAACAGCGGTGCTACTTTCCAATGCCTAATGGAGAAGTGCATGGGTGAACTCCATCTACGGGAATGTTTAGTGTTCATCGACGACATTTTGATCTTTTCGAAAACTTTCGACGAACATCTACAACGTCTCGAGTCTGTTTTTCAACGCTTGGAAAAGTATGGATTAAAACTTAAGCCGTCTAAGTGTGAACTTTTTAAAACGTCCGTATCTTTCCTAGGACACGTTATTTCTGAGGATGGCATTGCTACATACCCAGAAAAGATTTCTGCGATTTCAAAGTGGCCAGTTCCTTCTAATGTTTCTGAGCTTCGCACCTTTTTAGGTACATCTGGCTTCTATCGCCGGTTCATTAAGGACTACGCCAAGATTGCTCAACCACTGAATAAACTTTTGGAAGGATACTGTTCCCACAAGAAGTCATCAGTGAGCAAGAAGAAGGCCAAAACGCCAGTACCATGGACTTGGGGTGAATCACAACAGAACGCGTTTGAGACGTTGAATCAGAAGCTAACTCAGCCGCCTGTATTAGCGTTCGCAGACTTTTCTCAGCCATTCATTGTGCATACAGATGCCAGTGGATCTGGACTAGGTGCTATATTGCTCCAACACCAAGAAGGAGGGGATCGTGTCATTGCTTATGCTAGCCGAGGACTCCGACCCAGTGAGCATAATTATCCTGTTCACAAGTTAGAGTTCCTTGCGCTAAAATGGGCGGTGACCGATAAGTTCCACGATTTTCTCTATGGGAATTCGTTCACTGTACTGTCAGATAACAACTCCTTGACATACGTTACATCAACAGCGAAGCTAGATGCTACAGGACATAGGTGGATCGCAGCTTTATCAACGTATGATTTCGACATCAAGTACAAGCCGGGCAAGAACAACTCTGATGCCGATGGACTCAGTCGCCGTCCACATCTCCTTACAGATGTAGTCAAAGCTATATGCTTTGCTGCCACAGTTGACATTTCTTTGGTTGAAAGTTTAGCGGGAGACGCAGATTCGCAGATGGCCACTGAGGATATTGTGCCGACCAATGGATTTCGCCAGGTGGATTGGACACAGGAGCAAGCCAAGGATGCTACAATCAAGAGAGTGATTGACCTCTTACGATGCGGTTATCGCCCGAGGGATGAGAGACAGGAAAGCAGACCTGTGCAGAAGTTGCTTAGAGAATGGAGCAAATTATACTTACATGAGGGAATTCTGCGCAGGACCGCATCTCAAGATGGCCAAGCGATTCAGCAAATCGTGATACCTGAAGGTCACAAAGACCTTGCATTCAGAGGGAAGGATAAAACCCTCTGGTTAGCTCGACAAAGATTTTTTTGGCCAGGGCTTGAACAGGACATACAGAATCGGATAGATAGGTGCAAAAGGTGCATTTGCAGAAAGACACAAGGAAGGCCCGCCGCAGAACTAGTACCCATAGAGACAACTAGACCGATGCAATTAGTATGCACAGACATTTTGTTATTAGAAATGTCCAAGGGTGGCTACGAGAACATACTAGTGATCACGGACCATTTTACTAGGTACGCGAAGGCAATTCCCTGCAAGAACCAAACGGCACAAACTACAGCGAAGGCTATTTATGAAAATTTCATTGTGCACTATTCGTTCCCAGAGCAGTTGCACAGTGACCAGGGACGTAATTTTGAGTCGAAGATTATTAAGGAACTTTGCAAGTTAGCCGGAGTAAAGAAAAGCCGCACCACTCCATATCATCCGATGGGCAACGGAAGCGCCGAACGTTTCAACAGAACCCTCTTAAGGATGCTGGGAACCTTGAAAGAAAAGCAGAAGACGGACTGGAAATCCTTTGTTCCATCCTAAGTGCAGGCATATAACTCCACAAGGAATGACGCCACTGGATTTTCACCTCACTTCCTGATGTTTGGTTGGCATCCGAGGTTATCAATCGATGCGTACCTAGGTACCGGACCAGGAAATGAAGAATCCAAGTCACCAGTTACATACATCTCCAAACTAAGAGATAGGATGAAATATGCCTATAAGGTAGCCGGTGATGCTGCAAAGAAGAGGGCAGAACATAACAAGAGACATTATGACAAGCGTGTGGTGGAAAACAAGCTGGAAGTTGGAGATGTGGTACTTGTGCGCAAAGTACACCTCCAAGGAAAGCAGAAACTAGCCGATAAGTGGGAGAAAGATCCTTACGTGGTGATTGAAATCCCAAACGAAGGCGAACCTGTGTTTCGTGTTCAACAAGATACTCGCAAAGGTCCCATAAGAACGCTTCACAGGAACTTGCTGCTCCCATTGTGTCGATTCCAATTACTGTGGATGTAGAACCAACAGAAACGCCCAGCCGCAAGGTTAAGACGAGGATAGCTGTTAGGTCTGCGATCCATGACGCGGAGTCCGAGTCAGAGTCCAGTTTGACAGATTCCAGTAGCGATGTTTACATCATACCACAGCGAAGAGGTTCAACGACAACAGGAACCAGCAGAAGACGAGAACCAGCGCGCAGGGACTTAACTGATCGATCGTATGGTGGTGACTATAGTAACTCCACAGCGGTTCAACACAGCTATAGTCACAGCCCATCTCGGCACTCAACACAGTTGAGTAGATCTACGATAGAACGCCCAGGAGTCCGAGCTCAGCTCGATCCCACAAACCGTACGGCTGACAGCAGTCATTTTCATTTTGGTAGCCCAGTCGCGAGACTGAGTCCTGATGTCCAGAATGGAAGTCACGACTCGCAGTTATTTCGTTCGCCAGGCATCGAAACGAATGAAACCAGCCAGTCAGTCATCGAACCGAATGAAGCCAGTCAGTTGGTCAGCGAAACGACTGAAACAAGTCAAACATCAGTCAAAGGAACGATGGAAACCAGTCAAACATCGGTCAAAGGAACGACGGATACCAGTGAAACATCGATTAAAGAAACGATGGAAACAAGTCAGACACCAGTCATTGAAGCGACCGAAGACAGTCCAATGTTGGTCAATGAAACGATTGATACCAGTCAAACGTCGGCATCCAGACCGATTGAGGTTCCAGTTCCGAGTTTAGCGACAATACCCGCAAGACAGAGACGTCCGCCAGATAGATATGGCCAATGGGTACTTCCGCAGACTGTAACAGAGCAGCACATTTACTATGTTTAATCAGTTGCTGTACAGGGCTTGTGTTCTGATGTAAATATATATTTTAGGTTTTTTTTTTTAATTAAGTCTGAATTCTTGATAGTTTCAGCAGTGAGCTTTAATTAGTTATATATGTATAATTCAGGTAGTTGATAGGCCTATTATTGTAATAAAATAGGAAAGAAGAGTTTAGTACTATAACTACTATTGAATTTTCAGATTACTGTCTGGAGAGAACCGTCTATAGGGATATAGTATTATTCATAGACATAATGGTGGTTGTATCCTCTATTATTTTGGTTACCAGTTCATATATGGACCGGGATTACTATGTATATAGTTTTAAACTTCATTTTCAGGCTCTTCGATTGATTAGTATGCAGTATCTACGATTAAAGGATACCCATGATTTTAATATTTTATTTTTATCGTAAAGGTTTTCTTAGTTGAAAGCCATGAAAGCCATTCGCAGATATAAATGTTTTTTTTTAGATCCGATTACAAATGTTGTATAATTACAATTATTGTCTATTTACAGGGCAAACGAAAGAAACTGAGATTTAGTTTATGTTGATATATTCTCGTAATTCTCATTTTACAGGTACAGCTTATTTAAATTTATAAGTATTCAAATACTTAATTACATATTTTAGGTCAAGAGATGAGTTATCTCACAAATATCAGGAGATATTTCAACAAAGAGAGGAAATGTGTAACAGATGTATTATTTTCAGTATTCATTATCTTAATTCCAGGAATATAAATGGTTATTCTATAATGTAGCATTCTAAGCCATTAAGAGCTATTCAATGTATAATATTGATCTTACTCATCTTATGTATGTTTGTGGTGTACAGTGTGCCGTGTCCAGTATTGTCCAATGTGTTGTGTATTGTGTACTCATGTATATGTAAGCGTATGTAGTTAGGGGAGTTGTAATTAACAGGTTTTAGTAGTCTTAGCTTAGAGGTATGAGAGCTAGCTCGATGGACGAGAAGTGTTCACTGCACGTGCAACAATAACCAGAATGCACCATTCCAAAACTAACCCCGCCCTAGGATTCTATCTTTCCCGCATTCTTCTACAAGCAGTGTCTGAGTAAAGTCTTGAGACTAAACTCTGTATAGAGACAATATAATTAAAGTTAATGTTCTACCTATGAACAATTTATATACTTTTATGTTTACAAGCCGTTGTTACGTGCTGGTAAGAATATTGTTTTTAGTATTTAATTTGTATTGAAATGATGAGATTATGAAATGACAATCGCAGTTTTCCGTTGTAAGCATATTACTTATGGCTATTTCATTGTTTCAGGTTTTTACTACTTTATTAGTTCCTAATAAAGAACGAATAGACAGAATGGCGTCTTATATCACTTTTATGAAAGATCCCACATTCAACATATATATAATGCATAACTATCATCTTTAACTTCGAAAGGGGCACTCGTTAATCTTTCAAACAGTTGTTAAAGCTACAGATAAAAGGTGATATTTTACGCATCGATTTCTGGCTTATGTATCGACTTTTTTGGCCGTTCGTCGAATTGTAACTACTTCACCCGTGACTTATTCATATTCATGAGTTGGTATCAGTTTTTGTATAGCGTCTGTAGCTTTAATTAAATACCCGATTTCGCCATGAGCTGGTGAACATGAAGTTACAAATAAAGACACGCCTACAAAGAAGAAAGCGATTTAAATACAGGTTCTGTAGCTTTAAGCATTAACATTAGCACCTCCATTTATTAATCCAGTTCCGTTTTGATTAAATCTCCTTGCAAATGCATATTATTATGTTTGGAGTTTTCAATTAAATTTTAATTTTTTTATTTATTCTATCATATGTTTGATTATATTTTTGGTGGAATATAATCAGCAATTAGTAAAATGAAAAGCAATTTGCTTTAAACTATTCCAATCAGTATTTATAATGATTTACAAATAATTTATGCAAATTATGTAGCGAAAACTAACGGGACGCCTCGTGCTTTAAAGCAATCAGAATTGCCGACTGTCCCTTTAATATTGACACGTGGCTAGAAAGTAATGCAATGTTCCCAGTGTGTGTGAAGCACGACAATCTTGTGTGTGTGCGTGCGTGCGTGCCTTCGTGCGTGTGTGTGTGTGTTTTACTAATTTGCATATTTGAAAAATCATTATTAATAATTATTTTAAAAGTGCAAAGTAATAAAGTAATACATATAGGTGCTAATTTTGGTGCTTGGTAAATACTTTAACGTTGCCGCGTGTCCTTTTAATATATATATATCGTATATCCAGTTATGCCTGCATAACGTGTTTTATGAACAAGTCTGGGGGTCATTATTGATAACGTCAATATTAGATGATCAGCATCTTATTATCACGCGCAGGAACATGAGTTCAGTATGTGCTCCAGCTGATAGGCTATTTTATGGGATCGCCCATGAGAAGTTGGGCGTCTGGCACACCAGTCATTCAGTTTATATTTATCAATGGATAAGGAGAAAACGCAATTTGTATTCCGGAATTTATTAAAAAGTCTACGTTTTGCCGGATTTTCATTCGGCTGTAATTGATGTTATTGTCATAGGTGAATCTTTAAGAGTTTATTTGTGTACGCTTTTTACAAGGGACATCAACAGTCGAATAAAGCGTTTCTTTGTGAACATATCTGTTTTACACGGGATATTTCCACTGACGTGCATCATACATGTGTTATTGGTAATAGTTTCATTCGCCATCTTGCCTGTGATATGACTGGTTCGGACATTTTACGCTCGAATTTTGACTTGTCGCAGTGTTCAGTTAGTCAGAAGGGTTTAGGTGGATGGAGGATTATGGACAAATCCGCTTTTATGAGAACATTTCATTCTTACTTGTTGGAAGTGCAGTCGGACATAATGATTCTACAGGTAGGCGGAAACGACCTCTGTATCGACAGTGTTCAACCTTTCTATATAGCAGCTGCTATAGCGGATCTCGCAATTTGTATTAGGGATCGGTACACTGTGTCGAGGGTGGTAATCTGCGAACGTTTCACAAGGAGAAACCCAAGGAATATTTCACCTTCTGTTTACGAGGAACGGCATGTTCGTACCAATGCCATTCTGAAAACGATGGTTGAGATACATACAGACATCAGCTTCTGGAGTCACCAGAGACTGTTCGGCGCTAAGACTGACATATTTTTGGCAGAGGGCGTCCACCTTAACTCATTTGGCCAGCGTAGATTCTATAGGTCACTGCGACACGCCATAATGACAGCTGTCAGGGAGATTAGCACACCTTGAATAGGGGAGTATTTGTTTAAATCAATAGCTATTTATTATAAACTATAGATCAATATATTACATAATGCAGCTAAATTTTACAGTTTAATTTGTCGGGCTTATTCATAAATAATTATTATTCTCGGCCCACCCACTTCAATAGACATATCTTATTTTTCACGAGGAATTGTTCCCTTTCATACAATATTGTTATTTCCGATAATATACACATCTGACAGCATTTTCAGTCTCGTCAGCATGTGTTAATCAATAGTTTGTTAAACATGTTTACATGCTCGAATGCATTTTACATGTTGATTTGTTGATGCCAGCTTTTACAATGGGCATGGCAGTTTACGTGAAGCAGCACCCGCTTTCACAAGGTTGTATGTCATTTATTTTATGTTGATTTGTTGGTGCCAGCATATAAAATATATATGGCAGTTCCGTGAAGCACCCGCTTTCGCACGGTGGTATGAAATCTATATTATGTTGATTTGTTGATGCCAGCTTTTACATAGTGTATGGCAGTTCCGTGAAGCAGCACCCGCTTTCTCACGGTGTATACAATACAGATTATGGTGATTTGTTCATGCCAGCTTTTAAAATGTGCATGGCAGTTCCGTGAAGCAGCACACGCTTTCGCACGGCTGTATGAATTCTATATTGTGTTGATTTGTTAATGCCAGCATGTAATCTGTGTCTGGCAATTTCTTGAACAGCCCCTGTTTTCGCACGGTTACATATTATGTATTATGTTGTGAAGATGTATCGCAGTTTCAGGGAAAAGCGCCTGATTTGCACTGTGGCGTATGTTTACTGTGAATGGTAATAACATCTAATAATGGTAATGATGATGATGATGGTGATAATAATGACGATGCTGATGATAATAATAATGATATTATTAATTATAGTAATAATAGTAATAATTAATAATGACAGTAATAATAGTCGTAATATATAACAATCGTAGTAGTGGTGGTAGTGATGATGGCAATAAAAATAATGGGGTTATTATTGTTATTATTAATGACAATAAATGAATAAAAATAGATTACAATACATTGAAAATTTATTACAATACATAGGGCGCTTGCCGTGCATCCCGATATACGGTGGGAATTTCATATCGTCAAGGATGCGATTACAATCTTCCTACTAGATCATTTCATATTCGGTGCTTTTATTTCAGTATGGGCCCCCGTCCTCGCCGTAAAACGCAAAAGGCTTTGGAGCTGCAGGCCCCTATCGCTAAAAGACCAAGGAAAGCGCCTTCGCATACTGCAACCTCTACGTCAGCATCTAACGAAGAGGCGTTACTGCAGGCCCCTATCGCTAAAAGACCAAGGAAAGTGCCTTCGCATACTGCGACCTCTACGTCAGCATCTAACTACGAGGTGTTACTGTCCCCGCGGCCCTTACCACCACAGGATCTCCTACAGCAGGACAGTACAACTGTGCCACCCACGATAAACATTTCTTCCCTAACAAGTGCGATTACAACCCCTCTACAAAAGGACATAGAACAGCTGGTGGAAAAGCACGTGAAAGACATTTTAGGTCGGTCCAACGCTATTACCGACAGTCCAGCGCCGAGTAACGTCATACCCACTTCGCATGTCACCATAGGCACGCCTCCAACACAGCTGCAGTCCCCAGGTAGGTCTTCGTCTAGCTCTGACCCCATGTTACCAGCTCTCAAACGTCAATTGCAATGCCCTTGCATATATCCGTGTCCCTTAAAACCAAAGAAAAAATATGGAATAACGAGTTCGCGGATTTATCCACATGCTTTTCTATTCAACAGGATCAAGGCCTTCAACTTTCTTTTTCAGCTTCGGGTATTTCTTCCATTTCTTCAACAAACGGTTTATTACAATCGAACAATAGACTGATGCCTTTGCAATATATGCCTCAGTGTGAACACAAAAATATCCCCAGGAGTCCGAACTACTTGCTCAATATTCTTCGACCATACGCTCCATATCCTCTGCCAGAGGCAATTGGTATTATTACCACACAAATTTTCGGCTATTAAGGCAAGGCACCCCTTTCCCCTGGAATGCTATCCATCACGAAATTTACATGAAGGCACTTTCACAGAAACAGCCCTTTCGTGCACCCCCTTCTCGCAACTTGCACCAGGACAGGAAAACATGCAACAAATTTAACAGGGGGGGGGGGGGGGGGGGGGAAGTTGTACCGGATGTTTCTATCCCCACAGATGCAAAATCTGTCAAGGTCAACATCCTCAGTCCAAATGCTGGAGCGTGCCCCAAGCAACGAACAAACTCAAGCCCGATTCCCACAAATTACAAAACATGCAATTCCCACCCACCAACCAAAATCATCTGGTAAACAATAACTTGTGTGTACCTACTCCAGTGAAATGGTGGGTACTGGAACAATTACTTGCCTCTTATGACAAATCGATAGCCGACTACCTAGTTCAAGGCTTTAAAAACGGTTTTCGTTTGCATTATGTAGGAGAAAGAACTACGCAGGATAGCCCAAATTTAATATCTGCTTCATCTAATAAGTCGGTTGTAACTAATAAAATAGCAAATGAGCTTCCAACAAAAACCCTTTGCAAACTTTAAGGTTTCCCCGCTAGGAGTGGTACCTAAGAAGAACCCAGGGGAATTTCGACTTATTCACCACCTTTCATACCCCAAAAATTCGGGGAATTGTTAGGTTTCCAGTGGGAGGGTTATTATTACTGTGATAGGGCTCTACCTATGGGTGCCGCATCTAGTTGCCAGATTTTTGAAATCTTCAGTACAGCGTTGAAGTGGATTGCTAACCGCTCATGTCATTTTCCCAACATAGTAAAAATACTAGACGATATTTTGTTTTTGGCTCCTTCTTATAACGGTGCCAAAGGTGCTTTGGACAATTTTACGTATATATGTGATCAGTTGGGAGTACCTCTTTCCAAGGAAAAGACTTTCCTTCCAGACAGGGAAATGATATTTGTAGGCATAACGTTGGATTCCACAAAAATGGAGGCCCGTCTGCCACCTGATAAGATCGAGAAAGCAAAATTCCTTCTGCTGTCTCTGCGAGAAAGATCTTCTAGCACCTTACATACCTTGCAGTCATTGATTGGTTTTCTTAATTTCGCATGTTCAGTTGTTATACCGGGTCGCACTTTCCTTCGCAGACTCATCAATCTTAGTATCGGGGTTAAGCACCAACACCATCATGTTAAAATCAATCAACAGGTTAAACAGGACTTAGATATGTGGTTACAGTTTTTGGAAGGCTATAACGGAAAATCGTTTTTTCTAAATGACACTAGGTTAAATAGTGACACACTCAATCTATTCACTGATGCGTCGGGTTCTGTGGGTTATTGTGCGTTATATAATAGACAATGGTTTAACGGTGTTTTCCCCGATTCTTGGAAAACCATGAATATTACGTTCCTGGAACTTTATCCTATCGTAGTAGCTGTCTTTGTATGGGGTAAGCTGTGGAGCAATCACACAGTAGTCGTCTTTACAGATAATATTGCATTTATTGCCATTCTTAACAAACAGACATCGAAACATCACAGCATTATGTTTCTAGTTCGCATCTTGGTATTGAAATGCTTTCAAAGTAATATCCATTTCATATCGGAACATATCAGGGGCCATTCCAATGGTATAGCAGATGCTCTTTCTCGTTTCCAGATGAGCAGATTCAAACGTCTTGCGCCTCAGTGCTCCCCGGACCCGACCCCTATTCCAGCGGATCTTCTACCGGAGGTCTTGTGCAAGGAGTTGAAGATTTGTTAAAAGCTTCACAAGCTCCAGCAACCAAGCCAACATACAAACGGGCGTGGCAATTATTTAGTGAATTTTGTTCACACTCATTTCAACGGCAGTTGCTTCTACCTGTGTCAGCGTCAATTATTGCTCTTTATGTCGCTTATTTACACAATTTGTAAATGTCTCAAAAATCGATCACAACGTATCTATCTGCAATAAGCTATATCCACAAACTGCAGAATTTCCCGGACCCTACTTCATCTTTTCTTATTACAAATCTGTTAAGGGGGCCCAACGCCTAGCCCCATCTTACGATCTGCGTCTTCCGATTACAGTTAGCATTTTAAACCTATTGGTGGCGTGTTTGGATAACGTAACCTTGTCTTCTTTTCATCAAAGTTTATTTCAGGTCATGTTTCTCTTTGCTTTCAGTGTTTTTGCACGCTGTGGAGAAATAACGGTTTCTAATTCTCAAAATGTATCTTCATTAATACAGTTACACGTTGTTACATTCCTGGATTCCCAACAAAAACCCAATGCTGTTCAGGTGACTTTTAGAAACTTCAAACATAAGTATGGCAAACCTCACGCAATCAGTTTTTCTCACGGTCACACTGCGATTTCACCGGTTCACGCTCTGGAGAAGTATTTTACATTGCGAGGTTTATAACGGGGTCCTATATTTTTATTGAGCTCGGGTCGCCCTGTCCACCGGGGAATGTTTGACAAACAATTGGCCACTTGTTTACGGTTTTGTGGTTTCGACAGTTCTAGGTACAAGTCCCACAGCTTTCGCATAGGCAGAACCACAGACTGTGCCCAAAGAGGGGTTTCAGATGCATGTATTCGTTCGTTAGGCAGGTGGAACAGCAATGCATTTAAAAAATATATAAGAATATCCGAAGAGTCTTGATGTATGCATTTTGTGTCGAAACTGTGTGTAACGCATCTTACTGCTGTCTGCTTGGGCTTACAGTTAGTGGGTCTTACTCTTAAGTAGTTTCAGAACACACTGTCTGCTTGGGCTTACAAGTTCTGAGAGTACTGTATTATGTCAGTCTATATTTTCAAACAATTTGAATTATCCTCAACCTCCCCACTATCTCAGAGCTAGCTGGAGTCCTGCGTATATTTCTATATATTTTGTATATGTCTTCCTATTTTATGTAAAAGCATAATGTTTGTTTAACTCTTTTTATCTTGACCATTTTAAACAAAGGCATATACCAAAGTAACATGTTATAATTTGCTGATAATAACATTCGTTGTATGAAGGGAGATCAGTAACAGCGAAACTGACGCAGTCCCCTGCTAGGGCTTGGGACTGGTTTCATCAGTTTTCAATAACACGTGCTTGCGTATTGCCTGGAGTGGAGATTCCAATGCCGTATCCACTATATCTGTTGCTCATTTATTTGTATGTACATGGTTTATCATTGTGATGTCATTTCATTTAATGTCCCTCTTTCTAGACGTTCGCCCATTCCCATCGGAAATGTTTGGGGAATGCAGATTTGCTCCTAGAACGTAGCATATCTGCCTTTGTGGCGTATTCTTACGAACCCCTTACACATTTCCGGTCGTTTACGGGACCATTGTTATTTTTAATTTTGAAATTGTGTTTTTTATATGCATTATGATTATATATCTTGTTGTATAGTAAGAACAAAAGGTTGTATGAGAGTGTGCTTGGTTTAATCATTAAACATTTATATTGAGTTTCATTATATGATACAGTTTGTTTTAGAAAACATATGACTAAAACAAAATTATATTGGGTATGACCCCTTTCAATTGCATACACGGATTTTTGTCTTCTTTCACCCCGGACTGAGGATCATAAATATATATATATATATTTTAATTATAACAAATGGCATTCCGTATAACATTATCTACCCATTTTACAACCAGACCTTTAAACAAAAATCAGTTAAAACATGTTGGTCAATTTAAATACAAATAAAACGATCATGATCTGCTTCGTATCAAATAGATCTGGTTAGGACTGGAAATACAGATTACATATATTAATTCGTATCGGTTTACATTTCTATCATACATATTTTTTTATTTGTTTTTTGTTGTGTTTATTTTGTTTATTTTGTTAATACTGTTTCTTTTAGGTACACCTTTTGTGATAACTGAAAATTCTATTAATTCAAATAGTATTTCATTATTACAATAAATGCATTCTTTGAAGTTATGTTCTGCGCACCATTGTCGGAAAGCATGAATTCTCATAATGCATGAACGAAAATTACATTTCATTAGTGTATATTGCTTGTCATGCTATTGTGTGTTGTTATATGTATTACATGAATTACTTTATGACACTGTCACGTCATTGTATCTATTTTGAGTATTTGTTGAAGTATCTATCATATGCTCATGAGTCTTATCAGACTTAATGCATGAACTATTATGAAAATTGTAAGGTCTACGGCGGGATGCCCTCGACCCGTCCTTAACCTATTGACGAGGATAATAAAACAAAATATATATATATATATATATATATATATATATATGCATGTGTTAATATAAGAAGGGAAACTCTGTACGATGTTTTTCCCGTTCCAATCCTATTACACTATGTAGTGTATTAAAGATGTATATGTTGTACATAACATGTACATATGTTGAAATAAGACATGTTTAAACTAACACATGTTCTACGATCTCAACTGAAACACGCATTTTAAATATAATTAAAGGGACGCACTGTTATCTTCACTATGTTAGGTTGTTGTTTTTTTCTTCGAACTTTAACTTAAGCTTTAGTATTGATGCAAATATGTTCAACACTTGGCAGTAGTTATAGACACCTTGTTTTTTACCTATTCAAATAAGTATTTATCATGAATTACAAATATGCAAAGTTGTAGGCCTATATAGAAACTAACAGTAGGTCGCGAGTTTAAAAAAAAAGATTGCCGTGTGTCCCTTTAAATTCCCATATGAACTGCCCTTATAAACAATAACCGGAAGGAACGGAAGGTCCAGTTTGCTAAAGTTAAATAGTTTATATGAAACATGATGGTTTTATTAATATTTAGATCAACACCCATTTATCTTTCAGATATACTGTCCCCAGGCGTTCCAATGAAAAGACGACGAGGTCGTCTTGGAAGGACGATCGAGTCTCAATAACGCCACTGGGCTTAAGACACTGTTCGTTAGCCTTGTCGGTAGTATAAGAACCTAAAACTGGCGGTCCCGTGTATCGGAGTGTTTCCTCCGAGGAGGTTAAAGGATTTTCCTTCTGGCTCGAAATAAAAGAACCTAATGAAAAGCCGTTATTTCAGTCCCTTCTACTCCCTTCAAACAGATTTTATTTTCATTTTGACAAATATTTGCGACACAAAGATAACAATCGTAATAATTACTACTTCATATAATGTTATGAAATCCTTTAATAATATAATTAATAATAAGATTACTATTAATTATAAGAAAATTGAGTAACTAAATTCGGACGTGATAACTAACAGAAAGAAAAGAACCAAAATGCTATTTAAAATAAAAAATAATACAGATATATATATACTCTTAATACATACCTGTCCCATGGAAAAGGGTATGCCGACGATGCCGACCTTATGTTTCGTGTCATTTCCAGACATACTTGTTTATATAACAGCGTTGTCAACACAAACTATTTTAAATGAATTTGCGCAACAATTTCCTGATGCTTATTTTACATGAACGAGGACAATAACTCGGTCAAGCATTCGTCATTTCTTTCATTGTTTGAAACAAACCTATCAGGAAGTTGATGAAAATCAACATGATGCAATATAAGAGTGTATTAGCATCAGCTATATATGAAATGTATTCGCATAGACGTTATGTTTATTTGCCCCATGCAGGGTTATGTTGTATTTATGTTGTTATTATTCCAGATTTGTATTCTGATAGCATCCGTTTTATGCTGGATTAGCATCAGTTGTATATTTTACTTCTACTTTATGTTGTATTCGCATCTACTCTATGTTGTATTCGAATCTACTCTATGTTGTATTCGCACTACTTTATATTGTATTTCCATCTACTCTATGTTGTATTCGCATGTGTTGTATTCGCATTTACTCTATGTGTTGTATTCGCATCTACTCTATGTTGTATTCGCATCTAATCTATGTTGTATTCGTATCTGTTGTATTCGCATCTACTCTATGTTGTATTCACATCTGTTGTATTCGCATCTACTCTATGTGTTGTATTCGCATCTGTTGGTATTCGCATCTGTTGTATTCGCACTACTTTATGTTCTATTCGCATCTGTTGTATTCGCATCTACTCTATGTTGTATTCGCATCTGTTGTATTCGCATCTACTCTATGATGTATTCGCATCTACTCTATGTTGTATTCGCATCTGTTGTATTCGCATCTACCTTATGTTGTATTCGCATCTGTTGTATTCGCATCTACTCTATGTTGTATTCGCATCTAGTTGTATTCGCATCTACTATATGTTGTATTCGCATCTACTCTATGTGTTGTATTCGCATCTGTTGTATTCACATCTACTCTATGTTGTATTCGCATCTGTTGCATTCGCATATACTCTATGTGTTGTATTCGCATCTGTTGTATTCGCATCTACTCTATGTTGTATTCGTATCTGTATTATTCGCATCTACTCTATGTTGTATTTGCATCTGTTGTATTCGCATCTACTCTATGTGCTGTATTCGCATCTGTTGTATTGGCATCTACTCTATGTGTTGTATTCGCATCTGTTGTATTCGCATCTACTCTATGTGTTGTATTCGCATCTGTTGTATTCGCATCTACTCTATGTTGTATTCGCATCTACTCTATGTGTTGTATTCGTATCTGTTGTATTCGCATCTAGTCTATGTTGTATTCGCATCTACTCTATATGTTGTATTCGCATCTGTTGTATTCGCATCTACTCTATGTTGTATTCGCATCTGTTGTATTCGCATCTACTCTATGTGTTGTATTCGTATATTTTGTATTCGCATCTACTCTACGTTGTATTCGCATCTGTTGTATTCGCATCTGTTGTATTCGCATCTACTCTATTTTGAATTTGCATCTACTCTACGTTGTATTCGCATCTACTCTATGTGTTGTATTCGCTACTCTATGTTGAATTTGCATCTACTCTACGTTGTATTCGCATCTACTCTATGTGTTGTATTCGCATCTGTTGTATTCGCATCTACTCTATGTTGTATTCGCATCTGTTGTATTCGCATCTACTATATGTTGTTTTCACATCTGTTGTATTCGCATCTACTTTATGTGTTGTATTCGCATCTGTTGTATTCGCATCTACTCTACGTCGTATTCGCATCTGTTGTATTCGCATCTACTCTATGTTGTATTCGCATCTGTTGTATTCGCATCTGTTGTATTCGCATCTACTCTATGTCGTATTCGCATCTGTTGTATTCGCATCTGTTGTATTCGCATCTACTCTATATTGTATTCGCATCTACTCTATGTCGTATTTGCATCTGTTGTATTCGCATCAACTCTATGTTGTATTAGCATTTACTCTATGTCGTATTCGCATCTGTTGTATCGCATCTACTCTATGTTGTATTCGCATCTGTTGTATTCGCATCTACTCTATGTCGTATTCGCATCTGTTGTATTCGCATTTACTCTATGTGTTGTATTCACATATGTTGTATTCGCATCTACTATATGTTGTATTCGCATCTGTTGTATTCGCATCTACTCTATGTCGTATTCGCATCTGTTGTATTCGCATCTACTCTATGTCGTATTCGCATCTGTTGTATTCGCATCTACTCTATGTAGTATTCGCATCTGTTGTATTCGCATCTATTCTATGTTGTATTCGCATCTACTCTATGTTGTATTCACATCTACTTTATGTTGTATTCATATCTACTTTATGTTGTATTCATATCTACTTTATGTTGTATTCATATCTACTTTATGTTATATTTATATCTACTCTGTTGTATTCGCATCTACTCTATGTTGTATTCGCATCTACTCTATGTTGTAAACATATTTACTTTATGTTGTATTCATATCTACTTTATGTTGTATTCATATCTACTTTACGTTGTATTCACATCTACTTTGTTATATTCATATCTACTCTGTTGTATTCTGTTTATATGCAGTAGTTAAACCAGTATTAACGGTGGTGCCTTGAACAATATAAATGGTAGACCTTTATTTATATGTATTACGTGCTGTAAGAACCCTCAAATTTAACAATTACCGTAAATGTAAAAATTGTCACAAATGTAAAAACGCCTAATGCTAAATGTAAATCAAAGTACTCAAAGTACTGAGAATGCAAGGTCTGATAGGAAAGACTGTATGCATATTTGCACGATTGCTGGACATTTAAATTTTCCATAAATTTGACATAGTTTTAGCCAACTTCGCGATCTTGAGCGACCTACAAAAATCTTAGAGGGTCAATCCATTCCAATTATGGTGTGATCAATTGTCATTAAACTGTTTCAAATCTAGACTAGAATTTTATTTTATGAAATTGCTGGTGGATAGACAGATTTGTGTTTTATGGCCAAACTGTCACTCAAGATGACCTCCATGTCTAAAACTAGGTCATTTACAGAGTGGCGTGTATTAAGCAGTCTTCCGGGAACAAGATGCACAAGAGGGCTTGTATCACTGTACTGGCTTGAATAGTCTAAGGCCTACTGGAAAACAAATCCTGTAGTAGCTTCACATTTTCTCTTGTGCGCTGCTATTGATTTAGGACTGATATATGTAGCTCTACATGTTTTATGACAATTTTGCCCAGGCTGTACACATAACTTGTCGCCATGAGCTATACTTGCTCCATTTACACCATCACACCATTTCTTCATTAAAATAACAGTATCTTGTTCATTGTCAATACTGTCCTCGCAAATTGAACAAGTGTTCATTTTCGAAAGTAAAACATATCTACTATAACAGCTGTACTATCATAAAGAAACTGCAGAAAACATGAACTTAAAGAAATGCGAAAAATGGTAGCAACCAATGCGATGTCACACAATAAACAATAACCACTGAGTTTCGTCGGTGTGTTCTTGGGCAAGACACTTTCCCTTAGCCTCGTCCGTCGGATGGGGACGTACACCGGGCAGTCTATCCTCCGAGCACGTTAAAGAACCATTATTCGATAATAAGAGTAGGGCACGGTTCACGGATTCCTATGTATCCTTCCCCTCTCTCTGGGACGGCTCTAAATAACCTTACTTATAGCATAATTTTTCGAGTATATGCGATTTATATTGCTTCTCGAGGGCCGCAGGCCGGAGAGTGCAGTATAAATCGCATACGAGAAAAATATGCTACATAGCCATTCAATGCCGGTAATTGACATTTTGATTGACATGTTATGTGTAAACATTACACATACGCGCGTGTAAAATTGATTATACCACAATAGCCTAAATACACAATATGCATCGTGTAATACCCGAGGATATACACAGCATATGTTAGTTATTTTGGTATAAATACAATAGAGCATGAGTCTTGCACGTGTACGGACGATAATGCACTCGCTAATGCTCGTGCATTATCTCCCCGTACACGTGCAAAACTCATGCTCTATCCTATACTTAGACCATGGTATAACTGCCGAATCTGTCATTGATAGCACGGCTGAAATATACCGGCAGTTATAGCACGGTTTAGGCTCAGACCTTCAGGTTTATGTACAGGATAGAGCATGAGTTTTGCACGTGTACGGGGAGATAATGCACGAGCGTTAGTTGTATGTATTTATGTATGCATGGAAGGATATTACGCAAGGAAGATAATTATATGTTTATGTATCAGTAAATGTCATGCAGGCATGCATGGAAAGATATTACGCAAGGAAGATAATGTTATGTTTATGTATCAGTAAATGTTATGCATGCATGCATGGAAGGATATTACGCAAGGAAGATAATGTTATGTTTATGTATCAGTAAATGTTATGTATGCATGCATGCCTGGAAGGGGTATTTCCTAAGGGAGATAATGTTATGTTTATCTATCAGTAAACGTTATGTATGCATGCATGGAAGGATATTACGCAAGGAAGATAATGTTATGTTTATGTATCAGTAAACATTATGTACGCATGCATGGAATGGGTATTTCACAAGGGAGATAATGTTATGTTTATCTATCAGTAAATGTTGTGTATGCACGCATGGAAGGATTTTAACATCGCCTGTCACACTATTTCAGTTATATAAGTGAGCTAAATGCTCAACTTTATTGTTCCGCCACAGTGGAATACCCAACCGTAGACACATGACATAATACCTCCAACCCAGTCATAGTTCGTCCAACGATACCTACGGATATGCCCATTGTATCTGCAACTGAGACACAGTATGATAGTTGTATTCGGTTTTGAGTTGACACTCATATTTCTTCCAGATCGCCTATACAGTCAAACGTCTACAAACGTACCTTATTCTGTTCTCCCTGATCCCAAAGTTTTTTTAATAGTTTTTTTTTAACACTAGCAGCATCCCGGTAATTTCCTTCTCCACACATAGAATGAAAAATTCTTATTTTATAATTGGAAAACACATATTATTTTACTTTAAACAATTCACCCACTTTGCATTCTTATATTTGCATCGCTAATGCCCACTGTTCATTTATATGGTATACTATATATTGCTCATGTTGTTAACCATGTTGTATATATCATGATTGTAACCTGAGTGTAAAAAATGTTCTGTTCAATGATATATATATAATGCATAATTATCATCTTTAACTTCGAAATGGGCACTCGTTAATCTTTGAAACAGTTGTTAAAGCTACAGATAAAAGGTGATATTTTACGCATCGATTTCTGGCTTATATTCCGACTTTTTTGGCCGTTCGTCGAATTGAAACTACTTCACCCGTGACTTATTCATATTCATGAGTTATTATCAGTTTTTGTATAGCGTCTGTAGCTTTAATTAAATACCCGATTTCGCCATGAGCTGGTGAACATAAAGTTACAAATAAAGACACGCCCACAAAGAAGAAAGCGATTTAAATACAGGTTGTGTAGCTTTAAGCATTAACATTAGCACCTCCATTTATTAATCCAGTTCCGTTTTGATTAAATCTCCTTGCAAATGCATATTATTATGTTCGGAGTTTCCAATTCAATTTTTTTTTTTTTTTTATTCTACCATATGTTTGATTATATTTTTGGTGGAATATAATCAGCAATTAGTAAAATGAAAAGCAATTTGCTTTAAACTATTCCAATAAGTATTTATAATGATTTACAAATAATTTATGCAAATTATGTAGAGAAAACTAACGGGGCGCCTCGTGCTTTAAAGCAATCAGAATTGCCGACTGTCCCTTTAATATTGACACGTGGCTAGAATGTAATGCAATGTTCCCAGTGTGTGTGAAGCACACGACAATCTTGTTGTTGTTGTTGTTGTTGTTGTTGTTGTGTGTGTGTGTGTCTGTGTGTGTGTGCGCGTGTGCGCGTGCGTGCGTGTGTGTGTGTGTGTGTTTTACTAATTTGCATATTTGAAAAATCATTATTAATAATTATTTTAAAAGTTCAAAGTAATAAAGTAATACATATAGGTGCTAATGTTGGTGCTTGGTAAATACTTTAACGTTGCCGCGTGTCCTTTTAATATATATATATATTTCTTCTTTTTTTTTTTCTTTTTTTTGTTTGTTTGATTATAACAAATGGCATTCCGTATAACATTATCTACCCATTTTACAACCAGACCTTTAAACAAAAATCAGTTAAAACATGTGTGTCATTTTAAATACAAATAAACGATCATGAACTGCTTCGTATCAAATAGATCTGGTTCGGACTGGAAATACAGATTACATATATTAATTCGTATAAGTATAAGGGGCTGGCGTGTCGCAGTCAGTAGCGCGGCGGATTTGTAACCGGAGGCCCCGGGTTCAATCCTCCGTGGTGCCACTGAGTTCCGTCGGTGTGTTCTTGTGTCCGTCGTCTATTCGATAATAAGAGTAGGGCAGGTTCCAGGATTCCTATGTATCCTTCCCCTCTCTCTGGGGGCGGCGATAAATAACCTATACTGTGTTGATGAGCCGTTAAACAACATTCAATTCAATTCAATTCGTATAGGTTTACATTTCTATCATACATATTTTTTTTTATTTTTTTTTATTTTTTTGTTGTTGTTGTTGTTTTTGTTAATACTGTTTCTTTTAGGTACACCTTTTGTGACAACTGAAAATTCTATTAATTCAAATAGTATTTCATTATTACAATAAATGCATTTTTTGAAGTTAGGTTCTGCGCACGATTGTCGGAAAACATGAATTCTCATAATGCATGAACAAAAATTACTTTTAAATATTGTATATTGCTTGTGATGCTATTGTGTGTTGTTATATGTATTACATTAATTACTTTATGACACTGTCACGTCATTGTATCTATTTTGAGTATTTATCTATCATATACTCATGAAAATTGTAAGGTCTACGGCGGAATGCCCTCGACCCGTCCTTAACCTATTGACGAGGATAATAAAACAAATTCTCTCTATATATGTAGAGAAAACTACTTTAAAGCAATCACGCCGAAGTGCGTAATGAGGTAACAGATTACATGATTACGGGGAGATAATGCACGAGCGTTAGCGAGACTCATGCTCTATTGTATTTATACCACAATAACTAACATACGTTGTGTATATCCTCGGGTATTACACGATGCATAGTGTGTATTTAGGCTATTGTGGTATAAATACTGTTATTATCTTTGAGGGCTGGCGTGGCGCAGTCGGTAGCGCGGCGAATTTGAAACCGGAGGCCCGGGTTCAATCCTCCGTGGTGCCACTGAGTTCCGTCGGTGTGTTCTTGGGCGTCGGATGGGGACGTAAACCGGGCGGTCCCGTGTATCCTCCGAGCACGTTAAAGAACCAAAGGGATCTATTCGATACTAAGAGTAGGGCAGGTTCCCGGGTTCCTATGTATCCCTCCCCTCTCTCTAGGGCGGCTCTAAATAACCTATACTGTGTTGATGAACCGTTAAACAACATTCAATTCAATTATCTTTTTTGGTTAAAATACAACACACACAAACACAATAAAAACAAGAGATAAGATATTTACATTTTATTTGCATCTTTTATTATAGTGACGTGTACAATGTAACATAGTCACTAGTGACGTGCACAATACATTACATATAACAATAAATAAACCAGTTCATCAACAATATTGTTAATATGATAAATGTTAATTAAATAGACATGTGCATGATACGTAATTCTAATATTATGTAAGTATATATGGATTAAGAAAAGAATCAATACAGAAAAAAAATCAATATGAATTTAATGAACGAATCAAAATGAAGTAAGTTCACTGAATATATGCCTTTACTAAGTATGGTGCAGTTTTCCTTGGCAGAGCATACATTATCAAGTTAAGTAAAAGTACTAATACTAATCATATGACCAAAGTCGTAATTTTCTATAAAAGTCATAGTTGATTAAAAAATGAGTTTCATTCACAGTTTAATAAGCACATTAATAATGTTACTGAAAGAAACGGGAAACACACATGACACACATTTGCCAACACGTAAAAACAAATCAAACGTCTAAAGAAGTGTTGTATTGTTCTTCCTATCAGCTTCTTTTTTTTTTTAAAAATCTAAAACTTAAATGTGACACTGCTTGTGCGATATACTTGAAAAAAACAAACATTTAAATTCCTAAAAAACATGTACCTTAGTCTTTAATCTTGATAAATGGCGAAGAACAAAAACGTGCAAAAGTTGAATAGTTTAGATTTTTGCTTGAGTTATTTCTATTTACGGAAATACGCTGTTTTTGAAATTAAAATAAGTTCTTATTGAACGTCTATCGTGCTACACTATAGTAATGTAGGGTGTCTCTTATAAAGCTACATTTGAAAGTCCGACAGAGTAAACGTTCGTCGGGGTAATAACAACTAATTATTATAAAGCACTTATAAACCACCTGATGGACATTGAGTCAAGGAAATATCACACATATCTGCATTATTGTGTTCTCTTATCTTCCCTAATAGTTCAGTTTTATAAATTCGAGTGCGTCATCAATTGGTAATGTCGCATAACCATATAGCATGTATAGTTTGGCATGTTCTCGTGTTCAGACAATGGAGCATCTCAACCGTATATTACGCAGATTCCAGTGCCCTCGGTATTTCGGCCCTCGGTATGTCGTATCCCGATGGACACATACCCCGTCGACAGTTGCCGTATAAGCGTCCCACAACATCCAGTGTTCTTTTAACTGTATTCTGGACATCGGCCTCGTTGCCAAGGTTCGGATTAACTTCGGCGATATCAACCACGGATAGGCGTCCTAATATGATAAAATGATATTAACTACATCGAATAGACAAACTTTACATGTTTTAATAATATTTTTAATATCGCCGATACGCCAAGGAGGGGTGTAGCGTGAATTATTTCCAACATACTCCGGTGGGGTGGGGTGGGGGGGGGGGGGACCAACGTCTTTCTCGCTTGTCCAACATACTCCGAGTGGGGAGGGGGGTGGACCAAAATCTTGCTCGTACAAGCGATGTTTGTCAAGAATATAGACATTTTATGTTCGGAGGGGTTCTTGCGGCCATACTCGATATATTTGTTTTATCTTTGGACCAAAATCTTGCAAAAGCGATGTTTGTCAAGAATATAGACATTTTATGTTCAGTAAAAAATACGTAATTTTCCACCATGGTGCTTTTTCTTAGATAATTAAAAGGTAATTGCTTTTCTAAATTCTTAAATACTCCTGGCAACGTAATGGGACATACTTGCTTTCTCAACTGGGTTCAATGCCTTAGAAAATCTGAAATGCTGTGTTTATATATAATTTAAATTAACATATTACAAGACTTACCAGTACTGGCGACCACCTCTGAGATGTAGAATGATTCCCTCAGTGACAAACCGCCGACGACAGGGGTCCCAGTACTAGGGGTCATTGAAGGGTCTATGCCGTCCACGTCAAAACTCAGGTGGATTGGCCGTGTACCTCTGTAACAACAATCGTAACTTAAATATTATATCCACTTACTTAGGTGCTTATACTTGTCTGTGTAGCATGCACTATATGATTTGATCAGAACGTGTATGGTTTAAGCTCGATACTCATGACAGCCAGAAAACAAACAGCGACTTCACTACAATATTTTGGAAAAAGCTAAACCTACATTTTATGTTGCAACGTCCATTGCCAAATATGATGCGAATACTGATAACATTAATTTATTGTACTGTAGAAATTACTGATCCCTTTGTTCTACAAATATTGTTCAAAAAAAGGAAGTATGAAAAACGCTTCCGGTGTCATGTTTTAAACTGTAACCTTTAACGCACACATTCCAGTATGATATTGAATCGTCCAAGTTAAGCTAGAATATAAAAAAGCTTACTCTGGATCGATTGCCTTGAGGGCTCTGTCAACAACCTTGTTGATGCCAAACTTGTCAACTTCCTGCATCGAGAACGCCGTCATGTTAAACTTTTCGATTATTTTCCTGTAAAAAAAAAAGTAGATACAATGGCCGCATGAAACATGTGGCATTCACAGGACTCAGTCATTCAAAACAGTCATGTGGTTGTATGTTTGTTTGCTTGTTTGTTTGTTTGTTTGTCATCCAAAAACAGTATTTTGTTTGCTTGTTTGTATGTATGTTTGTTTGTTTGCCATCCAAAAACAGTCCTTTGTGTGTTTGTTTGTTTGCTTGTCATCCACAAACAGTCCTTTGTTTGTTTGTTTGTTTGTTTGTTTGTTTGTATGTATGTTTGTATGTATGTATGTTTGTTTGTTTGTTTGTTTGTTTGTTTGTTTGTCACCCAAAACAGTCCTTTGTTTGTTTATTTGTCATCCAAAAACAGTCCTGTGTTTGTTTGTTTGTATGTTTGTTTGTTTGTTTGTTTGTTTGTTTGTAAGGTGGTTTACGTCATTTTCAACACATGTAAAGTTATATATGTATGGCGGTCGATTTTTTTTGTGGTGGAGGCAGACCACCCCCTTTTCCCGGGTAGAACCAGTACTGTACTCCTCCCGTCATCCGTAAGAGTCGACACTTTCTTATTTACAAGTCGAGCTCCCACGCAGCGGTGAGAGGTGGGAAAGTTTACAGCGCAACGTCGTTAACCCCTCGGTCACGGAGACGCTAAAAACCTACGACATGGGGTAAAATATCAGCTCACTATAGCAATACTTCAGAAGCAGCTTATCAGCAACAGCATGAAGCTAAGTTGCTCCTGTAGTTAGTTGTAGGATTGAAAACATAATTTAAAAAATATAACAGTTATATAAATAAAGAGAACTAATTAAACGGGACAGTGTAATAAGGAAACCCCTAGCCAGGCTATATTTACTAATAAACTAGACACCATTAACATGTAATGCAATGTAAGTAAAACACAAATGAATGAATATGAAAAACAAAATATAAGAAAGGCACAAAGCAAGTACCCAATGACTACGTAGAAACCTAGCAACAAGAAAATAAAC
This sequence comes from Cyrtodaria siliqua, assembly GCA_037043455.1. Classification (NCBI taxonomy): domain Eukaryota; kingdom Metazoa; phylum Mollusca; class Bivalvia; order Adapedonta; family Hiatellidae; genus Cyrtodaria; species Cyrtodaria siliqua. Next base: position 296,293 of record JAWPHD010001199.1, read on the forward strand.
CATTAAGGTCACGACAAGACAATATTTTGATTATGTATAGTAGACACACGAACTTTCTGCGTAACGTTCACCATACCTTTCTCCCGGGTCTACATCTCGGAGTCCAATCCAGGCAATGTTCTTTGCACTGATGCTGAAACAGGTTGTTTTATTCTATTATAACTGGTTAATAAGTATAGTTGTCATGGAGTGAATATAAAGAAATATTTTAATAAGAAGCGAAACAATATCATACTTGTTTCGACTAGTGTTGGCAGACACATATTAATACAATTTTGGTATGTCATCTTATTTAATTAAAGATGTCTGTCTAAATATAATCAAGAAACTTAAATATTATTTCTGCATTTAAATGCAGTTATAGTATTATAATAGCCGTTATAGCGAGCCTTACCACGGTTTGATGTGTTCCCATCCTTGCAGCTTCGGTACGTATGGCTCAAGCTCTTTTACCAGAAACGAGAGTGGCATGCCGTGCATGTTGCCGCTGTCTGACGTCAGTGGTGTATTAATATCAGCGTGGGCATCTACCCACAACACACGGACATCCGGGTTGACTCGCGCATGCCCAAGGATGGTGCCTATTGCCAAACTATGGTCTCCTCCAAATGTAAGACACCGACCATCTTCGCGTAAACAACTCTCAACTTTATCCGCAATCTGTGAATAATTTCATATGTACAAGTCTCTTACTATAACCATAGATCTACATACCTGCATAACACATATCTATTTATGTTCGAATGTTCCTTTTTAAGTTGACACTAATTGTATCAAATAATGCTCGGCTAGATGGTTTGGTTTTTAATTTCATAGTAAAGCTTTTAGTATATATTCATTCACAGGAAACTGCATCTTTTGATTATTATGTTCTGTTATTATAAACCCTAGCCTATAAAAACATAAGACAGACATCCTGTGTAATAAACACGTCTTCGACAGACATGCATAAACTAAATAAATACTATAATACGAATGGTTAATACACTTTCAAACACTCATCAAATACGTCCTCATACCTTTAAACTTTCAGATGCGACGTTTCTGGGATGTTTAACATTTTTCTCTGGCGGGTCATTCTCGATGGCCTCAAACTCGATGTCACCATGATCGTTAACGTCATATCCTAAGGATTCAAGGCGCTCAACCAAGCCTCCGTCGCGTAACATTTTAGGACCATTTTCAGTCCCACCCTTTCCCTAAATATTAAGTCAAGGAGATAATGTTGCTTTCTATCAGTAAATGTTATATAATTGTATGCATATTACGCAAGGAAGACAATGTATGTTTATCTGTTAGTAAATTGTATGTATGTATGTATGTATGTATGCATGGAAGGATATTACGCAAGGAAGATAATTATTTGTTTTTATGTATCAATAAATGTCATGCATGCATGCGTGGAAAGATATTACGCAAGGAAGATAATGTTATGTTTATGTATCAGTAAATGTTATGTATGCATGCATGGAAGGATATTACGCAAGGAAGATAATGTTATGCTTATGTATCAGTAAATGTTATGTATGCATGCATGGAAGGATATTACGCAAGGAAGATAATGTTATGTTTATGTATCAGTAAATGTTATGTATGCATGCATGGAAGGATATTACGCAAGGAAGATAATGTTATGTTTATGTATCAGTAAATGTTATGTATGCATGCATGCCTGGAAGGGATATTTCACTAGGGAGATAATGTTATGTTTATGTATCAGTAAATGTTATGTATGCATGCATGGAAGGATATTACGCAAGGAAGATAATGTTATGTTTATGTATCAGTAAATGTTATGTATGCATGCATGCCTTGAAAGGGTATTTCACAAGGGAGATAATGTTATGTTTATCTATCAGTAAATGTTATGTATGCATGCATGGAAGGATATTACGCAAAGGAGATAATGTTATGTTTATGTATCAGTAAATGTTACGTATGCATGCATGACTTGAAGGGGGATTTCACAAGGGAGATAATGTTATGTTTATCTATCAGTAAATGTTATGTATGCATGCATGGAAGGATATAACGCAAGGAAGATAATGCTATGTTTATGTATCAGTAAATGTTATGTACGCATGCATGCCTGGAAGGGGTATTTCCCAAGGGAGATAATGTTATGTTTATCTATCAGTAAATGTTGTGTATGCACGCATGGAAGGAGTTTAACATGGCCTGTCACAATATTTCAGTTATATTAGTGAGCTAAATACTCAACTTTATAGTTCCGCCACAGTGGAATACCCAGCCGTAGACACATGACATAATACCCCCAACCCAGACATAATACCCCCAACCCAGACATAGTTCGTCCACGTGGAATACCCAGCCTTAGACACATGACATAATACCCCCAACCCAGTCATAGTTAGTCCACGTGGAATACCCAGCCGCAGACACATGACAAATACCCCCAACCCTGTCATAGTTCGTCCACGTGAAATACCCAGCCGCAGACACATGACATAATACCCCCAACCCAGTCATAGTTCGTCCACGTGGAATACCCAGCCGCAGACACATGACAAATACCCCCAACCCAGTCATAGTTCGTCCACGTGGAATACCCAGCCGCAGACACATGACATAATACCCCCAACCAAGTCATAGTTCGTCCACGTGGAATACCCAGCCATAGATACATGACATAATACCCCAACCCAATCATAGTTCGTCCAACGATACGGATATGCCCATTGTATCTGCAACTGAGACACAGTATGATAGTTGTAATCGGTTTTGAGTTGACACTCATATTTCTTCCAGATCGCCTATACAGTCAAACGTCTACAAACGTACATTCTTCTGCTCTCCCTGATCCCACTAGTTTTTTTAATAGTTTTTTTTAACACTAGCAGCATCCCAGTAATTTCTCCCTCCACACATAGAATTAAAATTGCTTATTTTATAATTGGAAAACACATATTATTTTACTTTAAACAATTCACCCATATTTGCATCGCTAATGCCCACTGTTCATTTATATTGTATACTCTATATTGCTCATGTTGTTACCCATGTTGTATATATCATGATTGTAACCAGAGTGTAAATAAAGAATCTGTTCTGTTCAATGATATATATATAATGCATAATTATCATCTTTAACTTCGAAAGGGGCACTCGTTAATCTTTGAAACAGTTTTTAAAGCTACAGATAAAAGGTGATATTTTACGCATCGATTTCTGGCTTATATACCGACTTTTTTGGCCGTTCGTCGAATTGAGACTACTTCACCCGTGACTAATTCATATTCATGAGTTAGTATCAGTTTTTGTATAGCGTCTGTAGCTTTAATTAAATACCCGATAACGCCATGAGCTGGTGAACATGAAGTTACAAATAAAGTCACGCTTACAAAGAAGAAAGCGATTTAAATACAGGTTGTGTAGCTTTAAGCATTAACATTAGCACCTCCATTTATTAATCCAGTTCCGTTTTGATTAAATCTCCTTGCAAATGCATATTATTATGTTTGGAGTTTTCAATTCAATTTTATTTATTTTTTTATTCTACCATATGTTTGATTATTTTTTTGGTGGAATATAATCAGCAATTAGTAAAATGAAAAGCAATTTGCTTTACACTATTAAAATAAGTATTGATAATGATTTACAAATAATTTATGCAAATTATGTAGAGAAAACTAACGGGGCGCCTCGTGCTTTAAAGCAATCAGAATAGCCGACTGTCCCTTTAATATTGACACGTGGCTAGAATGTAATGCAATGTTCCCAGTGTGTGTGAAGCACACGACAATCTTGTTGTTGTTGTGTGTGTGTGCGTGTGTGTGTGTGTGTGTGTGCGTGCGTGCGTACGTGCGTGCGTGCGTGCGTGCGTGCGTGCGTGTTTTACTAATTTGCATATTTGAAAAATCATTATTAATAATTATTTTAAAAGTTCAAAGTAATACATATACATATAGGTGCTAATGTTGGTGCTTGGTAAATACTTTAACGATGCCGCGTTTCCTTTTAATATATATATATATATATAAAAAATAAAAAATAAAATTTTATAACAAATTGCATTCCGTATAACATTATCTACCCATTTTACAACCAGACCTTTAAACAAAAATCAGTTAAAACATGTTGGTCAATTTAAATACAAATAAACGATCATGAACTGCTTCGTATCAAATAGATCTGGTTAGGACTGGAAATACAGATTACATATATTAATTCGTATCGGTTTACATTTCTATCATACATATATTTTTATTTGTTTTTTGTTGTGTTTATTTTGTTTATTTTGTTAATACTGTTTCTTTTAGGTACACCTTTTGTGATAACTGAAAATTCTATTAATTCAAATAGTATTTCATTATTACAATAAATGCATTCTTTGAAGTTATGTTCTGCGCACCATTGTCGGAAAGCATGAATTCTCATAATGCATGAACGAAAATTACATTTCATTAGTGTATATTGCTTGTCATGCTATTGTGTGTTGTTATATGTATTACATAAATTACTTTATGACACTGTCACGTCATTGTATCTATTTTGAGTATTTGTTGAAGTATCTATCATATGCTCATGAGTCTTATCAGACTTAATGCATGAACTATTATGAAAATTGTAAGGTCTACGGCGGGATGCCCTCGACCCGTCCTTAACCTATTGACGAGGATAATAAAACGAAATATATATATATATATATATATATATATATATATATGCATGTGTTAATATAAGAAGGGAAACTCTGTACGATGTTTTTCCCGTTCCAATCCTATTACACTATGTAGTGTATTAAAGATGTATATGTTGTACATAACATGTATATATGTTGAAATAAGACATGTTTAAACTAACACATGTTCTACGATCTCAACTGAAACACGCATTTTAAATATAATTAAAGGGACGCACTGTTATCTTCACTATGTTAGGTTGTTGTTTTTTTCTTCGAACTTTAACTTAGCTTTAGTATTGATGCAAATATATTCAACACTTGGCAGTAGTTATAGACACTTTGTTTTTTACTTATTCAAATAATTATTGATCATGAATTACAAATATGCAAAGTTGTAGGCCTATATAGAAACTAACAGTAGGTCGCGAGTTTAAAAAAAAAGATTGCCGTGTGTCCCTTTAAATTCCCATATGAACTGCTTTATAAACAATAACCGGAAGGAACAGAAGGTCCAGTTTGCTAAAAATAAATAGTTTATATGAAACATGATGGTTTTATTAATATTTAGATCAACACCCATTTATCTTTCAGATATACTGTCCCCAGGCGTTCCAATGAAAAGACGACGAGGTCGTCTTGGAAGGACGATCGAGTCTCAATAACGCCACTGGGCTTAAGGCACTGTTCGTTAGCCTTGTCGGTAGTATAAGAACCTAAAACTGGCGGTCCCGTGTATCGGAGTATTTCCTCCGAGGAGGTTAAAGGATTTTCCTTCTGGCTCGAAATAAAAGAACCTAATGAAAAGCCGTTATTTCAGTCCCTTCTACTCCCTTCAAACAGATTTTATTTTTATTTTGACAAATATTTGCGACACAAAGATAACAATCGTAATAATTACTACTTCATATAATGTTATGAAATCCTTTAATAATATAATTAATAATAAGATTACTATTAATTATAAGAAAATTGAGTAACTAAATTCGGACGTGATAACTAACAGAAAGAAAAGAACCAAAATGCTATTTAAAATAAAAAATAATACAGATATATATATACTCTTAATACATACCTGTCCCATGGAAAAGGGTATGCCGACGATGCCGACCTAGATTTATATTCTGATAGCATCCGTTTTATGCTGGATTAGCATCAGTTGTATATTTTACTTCTACTTTATGTTGTATTCGCATCTACTCTATGTTGTATTCGAATCTACTCTATGTTGTATTCGCACTACTTTATATTGTATTTCCATCTACTCTGTGTTGTATTCGCATCTGTTGTATTCGCATTTACTCTATGTGTTGTATTCGCATCTACTCTATGTTGCATTCGCATCTGTTGTATTCGCATCTACTCTATGTTGTATTCGCATCTAATCTATGTTGTATTCGTATCTGTTGTATTCGCATCTACTCTATGTTGTATTCGCATCTGTTGTATTCGCATCTACTCTTTGTGTTGTATTCGCATCTGTTGGTATTCGCATCTGTTGTATTCGCACTACTTTATGTTGTATTCGCATCTGTTGTATTCGCATCTACTCTATGTTGTATTCGCATCTGTTGTATTCGCATCTACTCTATGCTGTATTCGCATCTACTCTATGTTGTATTCGCATCTGTTGTATTCGCATATACTCTATGTGTTGTATTCGCATCTGTTGTATTCGCATCTACTCTATGTTGTATTCGTATCTGTATTATTCGCATCTACTCTATGTTGTATTTGCATCTGTTGTATTCGCATCTACTCTATGTGCTGTATTCGCATATGTTGTATTGGCATCTACTCTATGTGTTGTATTCGCATCTGTTGTATTCGCATCTACTCTATGTGTTGTATTTGCATCTGTTGTATTCGCATCTACTCTATGTTGTATTCGCATCTACTCTATGTGTTGTATTCGTATCTGTTGTATTCGCATCTAGTCTATGTTGTATTCGCATCTACTCTATATGTTGTATTCGCATCTGTTGTATTCGCATCTACTCTATGTTGTATTCGCATCTGTTGTATTCGCATCTACTCTATGTGTTGTATTCGCATCTTTTGTATTCGCATCTACTCTACGTTGTATTCGCATCTGTTGAATTCGCATCTGTTGTATTCGCATCTACTCTATGTTGAATTTGCATCTACTCTATGTGTTGTATTCGCATCTGTTGTATTCGCATCTACTCTATGTTGTATTCGCATCTGTTGTATTCGCATCTACTCTATGTTGTATTCGCATCTGTTGTATTCGCATCTACTCTATGTTGTTTTCACATCTGTTGTATTCGCATCTACTTTATGTGTTGTTTTCGCATCTGTTGTATTCGCATCTACTCTACGTCGTATTCGCATCTGTTGTATTCGCATCTACTCTATGTTGTATTCGCATCTGTTGTATTCGCATCTGTTGTATTCTCATCTACTCTATGTCGTATTCGCATCTGTTGTATTCGCATCTGTTGTATTCGCATCTACTCTATATTGTATTCGCATCTACTCTATGTCGTATTTGCATCTGTTGTATTCGCATCAACTCTATGTTGTATTAGCATTTACTCTATGTCGTATTCGCATCTGTTGTATCGCATCTACTCTATGTTGTATTCGCCTCTGTTGTATTCGCATCTACTCTATGTCGTATTCGCATCTGTTGTATTCGCATTTACTCTATGTGTTGTATTCACATATGTTGTATTCGCATCTACTATATGTTGTATTCGCATCTGTTGTATTCGCATCTACTCTATGTCGTATTCGCATCTGTTGTATTCGCATCTACTCTATGTCGTATCGCATCTGTTGTATTCGCATCTACTCTATGTAGTATTCGCATCTGTTGTATCCGCATCTTTTCTATGTTGTATTCGCATCTACTCTATGTTGTATTCACATCTACTTTATGTGGTATTCATATCTACTTTATGTTGTATTCATATCTACTTTATGTTGTATTTATATCTACTCTATTGTATTCGCATCTACTCTATGTTGTATTCGCATCTACTCTATGTTGTATACATATCTACTTTATGTTGTATTCATATCTACTTTATGTTGTATTCATATCTACTTCACGTTGTATTCACATCTACTTTGTTATATTCATATCTACTCTGTTGTATTCTGTTTATATGCAGTAGTTAAACCAGTATTAACGGTGGTGCCTTGAACAATATAAATGGTAGACCTTTATTTATATGTATTACGTGCTGTAAGAACCCTCAAATTTAACAATTACCGTAAATGTAAAAATTGTTACAAATGTAAAAAAGCCTAATGCTAAATGTAAATCAAAGTACTCAAAGTACTGAGAATGCAAGGTTTGATAGGAAAGACTGTATGAATATTTGCACGATTGCTGGACATTTAAATTTTCCATAAATTTGACATAGTTTAAGCCAACTTCGCGATCTTGAGCGACCTACAAAAATCTTAGAGGGTCAATCCATTCCAATTATGGTGTGATCAATTGTCATTAAACTGTTTCAAATCTAGACTAGAATTTTATTTTATGAAATTGCTGGTGGATAGACAGATTTGTGTTTTATGGCCAAACTGTCATTCAAGATGACCTCCATGTCTAAAACTAGGTCATTTACAGAGTGGCGTGTATTAAGTAGTCTTCCGGGAACAAGATGCACAAGAGGGCTTGTATCACTGTACTGGCTTGAATAGTCTAAGGCCTACTGGAAAACAAATCCTGTAGTAGCTTCACATTTTCTCTTGTGCCCTGCTATTGATTTAGGACTGATATATGTAGCTCTACATGTTTTATGACAATTTTGCCCAGGTTGTACACATAACTTGTCGCCACGAGCTATACTTGCTCTATTTACACCATCACACCATTTCTTCATTAAAATAACAGTATCTAGTTCATTGTCAATACTGTCCTCGCAAATTGAACAAGTAAAACATATCTACTATAACAGCTGTACTATCATAAAGAAACTGCAGAAAACATGAACTTAAAGAAATGCGAAAAAAGGTAGCAACCAATGCGATGTCACACAATAAACAATAACCACTGAGTTTCGTCGGTGTGTTCTTGGGCAAGACACTTTCCCTTAGCCTCGTCCGTCGGATGGGGACGTAAACCGGGCGGTCTATCCTCCGAGCACGTTAAAGAACCATTATTCGATAATAAGAGTAGGGCACGGTTCCGGATTCCTATGTATCCTTCCCCTCTCTCTGGGGCGGCTCTAAATAACCTTACTTATAGCATAATTTTTCGAGTATATGCGATTTATATTGCTTCTCGAGGGCCGCAGGCCGGAGAGTGCAGTATAAATCGCATACGAGAAAAAAATGCTACATAGCCATTCAATGCCGGTAATTGACATTTTGATTGACAGGTTATGTGTAAACATTACAAATACGCGCGTGTAAAATTGATTATACCACAATAGCCTAAATACACAATATGCACCGTGTAATACCCGAGGATATACACAGCATATGTTAGTTATTTTGGTATAAATACAATAGAGCATGAGTCTTGCACGTGTACGGACGATAATGCACTCGCTAATGCTCGTGCATTTTCTCCCCGTACAAGTGCAAAACTCATGCTCTATCCTATACTTAGACCATGGTATAACTGCCGAATCTGTCATTTATAGCACGGCTGAAATATACCGGCAGTTATAGCACGGTTTAGGCTCAGACCTTCAGGTTTATGTACAGGATAGAGCATGAGTTTTGCACGTGTACGGGGAGATAATGCACGAGCGTTAGTTGTATATATTTATGTATGCATGGAAGGATATTACGCAAGGAAGATAATTATATGTTTATGTATCAGTAAATGTCATGCAGGCATGCATGGAAAGATATTACGCAAGGAAGATAATGTTATGTTTATGTATCAGTAAATGTTATGCATGCATGCATGGAAGGATATTACGCAAGGAAGATAATGTTATGTTTATGTATCAGTAAATGTTATGTATGCATGCATGCCTGGAAGGGGTATTTCCCAAGGGAGATAATGTTATGTTTATCTATCAGTAAACGTTATGTATGCATGCATGGAAGGATATTACGCAAGGAAGATAATGTTATGTTTATGTATCAGTAAACATTATGTACGCATGCATGGAATGGGTATTTCACAAAGGAGATAATGTTATGTTTATCTATCAGTAAATGTTGTGTATGCACGCATGGAAGGATTTTAACATCGCCTGTCACACTATTTCAGTTATATAAGTGAGCTAAATGCTCAACTTTATTGTTCCGCCACAGTGGAATACCCAACCGTAGACACATGACATAATACCTCCAACCCAGTCATAGTTCGTCCAACGATACCTACGGATATGCCCATTGTATCTGCAACTGAGACACAGTATGATAGTTGTATTCGGTTTTGAGTTGACACTCATATTTCTTCCAGATCGCCTATACAGTCAAACGTCTACAAACGTACCTTCTTCTGTTCTCCCTGATCCCAAAGTTTTTTTAATAGTTTTTTTTTAACACTAGCAGCATCCCGGTAATTTCCTTCTCCACACATAGAATGAAAATTGCTTATTTTATAATTGGAAAACACATATTATTTTACTTTAAACAATTCACCCACTTTGCATTCTTATATTTGCATCGCTAATGCCCACTGTTCATTTATATGGTATACTATATATTGCTCATGTTGCTACCCATGTTGTATATATCATGATTGTAACCTGAGTGTAAATAATGTTCTGTTCAATGATATATATATAATGCATAATTATCATCTTTAACTTCGAAATGGGCACTCGTTAATCTTTGAAACAGTTGTTAAAGCTACAGATAAAAGGTGATATTTTACGCATCGATTTCTGGCTTATATACCGACTTTTTTGGCCGTTCGTCGAATTGAAACTACTTCACCCGTGACTTATTCATATTCATGAGTTATTATCAGTTTTTGTATAGAGTCTGTAGCTTTAATTAAATACCCGATTTCGCCATGAGCTGGTGAACATGAAGTTACAAATAAAGACACGCCCACAAAGAAGAAAGCGATTTAAATACAGGTTGTGTAGCTTTAAGCATTAACATTAGCACCTCCATTTATTAATCCAGTTCCGTTTTGATTAAATCTCCTTGCAAATGCATATTATTATGTTTTGAGTTTTCAATTCAATTTTATTTTTTTATTTATTCTACCATATGTTTGATTATATTTTTGGTGGAATATAATCAGCAAATAGTAAAATGAAAAGCAATTTGCTTTAAACTATTCCAATAAGTATTTATAATGATTTACAAATAATTTATGCAAATTATGTAGAGAAAACTAACGGGCGCCTCGTGCTTTAAAGCAATCAGAATTGCCGACTGTCCCTTTAATATTGACACGTGGCTAGAATGTAATGCAATGTTCCCAGTGTGTGTGAAGCACACGACAATCTTGTTGTTGTTGTTGTTGTTGTTGTTGTTGTGTGTGTGTGTGTCTGTGTGTGTGTGCGCGTGTGCGCGTGCGTGCGTGTGTGTGTGTGTGTGTTTTACTAATTTGCATATTTGAAAAATCATTATTAATAATTATTTTAAAAGTTCAAAGTAATAAAGTAATACATATAGGTGCTAATTTTGGTGCTTGGTAAATACTTTAACGTTGCCGCGTGTCCTTTTAATATATATATATTTTTTATTTTTTTTATTTTTATATTTTTGTTTGTTTGATTATAACAAATGGCATTCCGTATAACATTATCTACCCATTTTACAACCAGACCTTTAAACAAAAATCAGTTAAAACATGTGTGTCATTTTAAATACAAATAAACGATCATGAACTGCTTCGTATCAAATAGATCTGGTTCGGACTGGAAATACAGATTACATATATTAATTCGTATAAGTTTAAGGGGCTGGCGTGGCGCAGTCGGTAGCCCGGCGGATTTGTAACCGGAGGCCCCGGGTTCAATCCTCCGTGGTGCCACTGAGTTCCGTCGGTGTGTTCTTGGGCAAGACACTTTACAAGCCTCGTCCGTCGGATGGGGACGTAAACCGAGCACGTTAAAGAACCATAGGAATCTATTCGATAATAAGAGTAGGGCAGGTTCCCGGATTCCTATGTATCCTTCCCCTCTCTCTGGGGGCGGCTCTAAATAACCTATACTGTGTTGATGAGCCGTTAAACAACATTCAATTCAATTCAATTCGTATAGGTTTACATTTCTATCATACATATTTTTTTTATCTTTTTTTATTTTGTTATTGTTGTTGTTTTTGTTAATACTGTTTCTTTTAGGTACACCTTTTGTGACAACTGAAAATTCTATTAATTCAAATAGTATTTCATTATTACAATAAATGCATTTTTTGAAGTTAGGTTCTGCGCACGATTGTCGGAAAACATGAATTCTCATAATGCATGAACGAAAATTACTTTTAAATATTGTATATTGCTTGTGATGCTATTGTGTGTTGTTATATGTATTACATGAATTACTTTATGACACTGTCACGTCATTGTATCTATTTTGAGTATTTATCTATCATATACTCATGAAAATTGTAAGGTCTACGGCGGAATGCCCTCGACCCGTCCTTAACCTATTGACGAGGATAATAAAACAAATTCTCTCTATATATGTAGAGAAACTACGTTAAAGCAATCACGCCGAAGTGCGTAATGAGGTAACAGATTACATGATTACGGGGAGATAATGCACGAGCGTTAGCGAGACTCATGCTGTATTGTATTTATACCACAATAACTGACATACGTTGTGTATATCCTCGGGTATTACACGATGCATAGTGTGTAGTTAGCCTATTGTGGTATAAATACTATTATTATGAGTGCTGGCGTGGCGCAGTCGGTAGCACGGCGGATTTGTAACCGGAGGCCCCGGGTTCAATCCTCCGTGGTGCCACTGAGTTCCGTCGGTGTGTTCTTGGGCAAGACACTTGCGTCGGATGGGGACGTAAACCGGGCGGTCCCGTGTATCCTCCGAGCACGTTAAAGAACCGTAGGAATCTATTCGATACTAAGAGTAGGGCAGGTTCCCGGATCCCTCTCTCTGGGGCGGCTCTAAGTAACCTATACTGTGTTGATGAGCCGTTAAACAACATTCAATTCAATTATCTTTTTTGGTTAAAATACAACATGCAAAACACACAAAAACACAATAAAAACAAGAGATAAGATATTTACATTTTATTTGCATCTTTTATTATAGTGACATGTACAATGTAACATAGTCACTAGTGACGTGCACAATACATTACATATAACAATAAATAAACCAGTTCATCAACAATATTGTTAATATGATAAATGTTAATTAAATAGACATGCGCATGATACGTAAATATAATATTATGTAAGTATATATGGATAAAGAAAAAAATCAATAAAGAAAGAAAAATCAATATGAATTGAATGAGCGAATCAAAATGAAGTAAGTTCACTGAATATATGCCTTTACTAAGTATGGTGCAGTTTTCCTTGGCAGAGCATACATTATCAAGTTAAGTAAAAGTACTAATACTAATCATATGACCAAAGTCGTAATTTTCTATAAAAGTCATAGTTGATTAAAAAATGATTTTCATTCACAGTTTAATAAGCACATTAATGATGTTACTGAAAGAAACGGGAAAGAAACGGGAAACACACATGACACACATTTGCCTATACGTAAAAACAAATCAAACGTCTAAAGAAGTATTGTATTTGTTCTTCCTATCAGCTTCTTTTTTTTTTAAAAAAAAATCTAAACTTAAATGTGACACTGCTTGTGCGAAATACTTGGAAAAAAAACATTTAAATTCCTAAAAAACATGTACCTTAGTCTTTAATCTTGATAAATGGCGAAGAACAAAAACGTGCAAAAGTTAAATAGTTTAGATTTTTGCTTGAGTTATTTCTATTTACGGAAATACGCTGTTTTTGAAATTAAAATAATGTCTTATAGAACGTCTATCGTGCTACACTATAACAGGTAGGGTGTCTCTTATAAAGCTACATTCGAAAGTCCGACAGAGTAAATGTTCGTCGGGATAATAACAACTAATTATTAAAAAGCACTTATAAACCACCTGATGGACATTGAGTCAAGGAAATGTCACACATATCTGCATTATCGTGTTCTCTTATCTTCCCTAATAGTTCAGTTTTATAAATTCGAGTGCGTCATCAATTGGTAATGTCGCATAACCATATAGTTTGGCATGTTCTCATGTTCAGACAATGGAGCATCTCAACAGTATATTACGCAGATTCCATTGCCCTAGGTATGTCTGCCCTCGGTATGTCGTATCTCAACAGTATATTACGCAGATTCCATTGCCCTAGGTATGTCTGCCCTCGGTATGTCGTATCTCAACAGTATATTACGCAGATTCCAGTGCCCTCGGTATTTCGGCCCTCGGTATGTCGTATCCCGATGGACACATACCCCGTCGACAGTTGCCATATAAGCGTCCCACAACATCCAGTGTTCTTTTAACTGTATTCTGGACATCGGCCTCGTTGCCAAGGTTCGGATTAACTTCGGCGATATCAACCACGGATAGGCGTCCTAATATGATAAAATGATATTAACTACATCGAATAGACAAACTTTACATGTTTTAATAATATTTTTAATATCGCCGATACGCCAAGTAGGGGTGTAGCGTGAATTAATTCCAACATACGCCGGTGGGGTGGGGTGGGGGACAAAAATATTGCACACTTGTCCAACATACTCCGAGCGGGGGGGGGGGGGGGGGGGGGGGGGCGGGGGGGGACCAAAATCCTGCTCGTACAAGCGATGTTTGTCAAGAATATAGACATTTTATGTTCGGAAAAAAATATGTAATTTTCCACCATGGTGCTTTTTCTTAGATAATTAAAAGGTAATTGCTTTTCTAAATTCTTAAATACTCCTGGCAACGTAATGGGACATACTTGCTTTCTCAACTGGGTTCAAGGCCTTAGAAAATCTGAAATGCTGTGTTTATATATAATTTAAATTAACATATTACAAGACTTACCAGTACTGGCGACCACCTCTGAGATGTAGAATGATTCCCTCAGTGACAAACCGCCGACGACAGGGGTCCCAGTACTAGGGGTCATTGAAGGGTCTATGCCGTCCACGTCAAAACTCAGGTGGATTGGCCGGGTACCTCTGTAACAACAATCCTAACTTAAATATTATATCCACTTACTTAGGTGCTTATACTTGTCTGTGTAGCATGCACTATATGATTTGATGAGAAAGTGTATGGTTTAAGCTCGATACTCATGACAGCTAGAAAACTAACAGCGACTTCACTTCAATTTTTTGGAAAAAGCTAACCTACATTTTATGTTGCAACGTCCATTGCCAAATATGATGCGACTACTGATAACATTAATTTATTGTACTGTAGAAATTACTGATCCCTTTGTTCTACAAATATTGTTCAAAAAAGGAAGTATAAAAAATGCTGCCGGTGTCATGTTTTAAACTGTAACCTTTAACGCACACATTCCAGTATGACATTGAATCGTCTAAGCTAGAATTAAAAATTAGCTTACTCTGGATCGATTGCCTTGAGGGCTCTGTCAACAACCTTGTTGATGCCAAACTTGTCAACTTCCTGCATCGAGAACGCCGTCATGTTAAACTTTTCAATTATTTTCCTGTAAAAAAAATGTAGATACAATGGCCGCATGGAACATATGGCATTCACATTTTTTTTGTGGTGGATGCAGACCACCCCCTTTTCCCGGGTAGAACCAGTACTGTACACCTCCCGTCATCCGTAAGAGTCGACACTTTCTTATTTACAAGTCGAGATCCCAGTGGGATTCTAACACTCAGCGGTGAGAGGCGGGAAGGTTTACAGCGCAACGTCGTTAACCCCTCGGTCACGGAGACGCTAAAAACCTACGACATGGGGTAAACTATCAGCTCACTATAGCAATACTTCAGAAGCAGCTTATCAGCAACAGCATGAAGCTAAATTGCTCCTGTAGTTAGTTGTAGGATTGAAAAAATAATTAAAAAAAAATAACAGTTATATAAATAAAGAGAACTAATTAAACGGGACAGTGTAATTAAGAAAACCCTAGCCAGGCTATATTCGCTAATAAACTAGACACCATTAACATGTAATGCAATGTAAGTAAAACACAAATGAATGAATATGAAAAAAGATAAGAAAGGCACAAAGCAAGTACCCAATGACTACGTAGAAACCTAGCAACAAGAAAATAAACCATTAAGGTCACGACAAGACAATATTTTGATTATGTATAGTAGACACACGAACTTTCTGCGTAACGTTCACCATACCTTTCTCCCGGGTCTACATCTCGGAGTCCAATCCAGGCAATGTTCTTTGCACTGATGCTGAAACAGGTTGTTTTATTCTATTATAACTGGTTAATAAGTATATGAGTTGTCATGGAGTGAATATAAAGAAATATTTTATTAAGAAGCGAAACAATATCATACTTGTTTCGACTAGTGTTGGCAGACACATATTAATGCAATTTTGGTATGTCATCTTATTTAATTAAAAATGTCTGTCTAAATATAATCAAGAAACTTAAATATTATTTCCGCATTTAAAATCACGTCATGTGTTTTCAAAGCAGTTATAGTATTATAATAGCCGTCATATCGAGCCTTACCACGGTTTGATGTGTTCCCATCCTGGCAGCTTCGGTACGTACGGCTCAAGCTCTTTTACCAGAAACGAGAGTGGCATGCCGTGCATGTTGCCGCTGTCTGACGTCAGTGGTGTATTAATATCAGCGTGGGCATCTACCCACAACACACGGACATCCGGGTTGACTCGCGCATGCCCAAGGATGGTGCCTATTGCCAAACTATGGTCTCCTCCCAATGTAAGACACCGACCATCTTCTCGTAAACAACTCTCAACTTTATCCGCAATCTGTGAATAATTTAATATGTACAAGTCTCTTACTATAACCATAGATCTACATACCTGTATAACACATATCTATTTATGTTCGAATGTTCCTTTTTAAGTTGACACTAATTGTATCAAATAATGCTCGGCTAGATGGCATGGTTTTTAATTTCATAGTAAAGCTTTTAGTATATATTCATTCACAGGAAACTGCATCTTTTGATTATTATTTTCTGTAATTATAAACCCTAGCCTATAAAAACATAAGACAGACATCCTGTGTAATAAACACGTCATCGACAGACATGCATAAACTAAATAAATACTATAATACGAATGGTTAATACACTTTCAAACACTCATCAAATACGTCCTCATACCTTTAAACTTTCAGATGCGACGTTTCTGGGATGTTTAACATTTTTCTCTGGCGGGTCATTCTCGATGGCCTCAAACTCGATGTCACCATGATCGTTAACGTCATATCCTAAGGATTCAAGGCGCTCAACCAAGCCTCCGTCGCGTAACATTTTAGGACCATTTTCAGTCCCACCCTTTCCCTAAATATTAAGTCAAGGAGATAATGTTGCTTTCTATCAGTAAATGTTATATAATTGTATGCATATTACGCAAGGAAGACAATGTATGTTTATCTGTTAGTAAATTGTATGTATGTATGTATGTATGTATGTATGTATGCATGGAAGGATATTACGCAAGGAAGATAATTATATGTTTTTATGTATCAATAAATGTCATGCATGGAAAGATATTACGCAAGGAAGATAATGTTATGTTTATGTATCAGTAAATGTTATGTATGCATGCATGCCTGGAAGGGGTATTTCACAAGGGAGATAATGTTATGTTTATCTATCAGTAAATGTTATGTATGCATGCATGGAAGGATATTACGCAAGGGAGATAATGTTATGTTTATGTATCAGTAAATGTTACGTATGCATGCATGCCTTGAAGGGGGATTTCACAAGGGAGATAATGTTATGTTTATCTATCAGTAAATGTTATGTATGCATGCATGGAAGGATATTACGCAAGGAAGATAATGCTATGTTTATGTATCAGTAAATGTTATGTATGCATGCATGCCTGGAAGGGGTATTTCCCAAGGGAGATAATGTTATGTTTATCTATCAGTAAATGTTGTGTATGCACGCATGGAAGGAGTTTAACATGGCCTGTCACAATATTTCAGTTATATTAGTGAGCTAAATGCTCAACTTTATAGTTCCGCCACAGTGGAATACCCAGCCGTAGACACATGACATAATACCCCCAACCCAGACATAATACCCCCAACCCAGACATAGTTCGTCCACGTGGAATACCCAGCCGCAGACACATGACATAATACCCCCAACCCAGTCATAGTTCGTCCAAGTGGAATACCCAGCCGCAGACACATGACAAATACCCCCAACCCAGTCATAGTTCGCCCACGTGGAATACCCAGCCGCAGACACATGACAAATACCCCCAACCCAGTCATAGTTCGTCCACGTGGAATACCCAGCCGCAGACACATGACATAATACCCCCAACCCAGTCATAGTTCGTCCACGTGGAATACCCAGCCATAGATACATGACATAATACCCCAACCCAATCATAGTTCGTCCAACGATACGGATATGCCCATTGTATCTGCAACTGAGACACAGTATGATAGTTGTATTCGGTTTTGAGTTGACACTCATATTTCTTCCAGATCGCCTATACAGTCAAACGTCTACACACGTACATTCTTCTGTTCTCCCTGATCCCACTAGTTTATTTAATAGTTTTTTTTAACACTAGCAGCATCCCGGTAATTTCTCCCTCCACACATAGAATGAAAATTGCTTATTTTATAATTGGAAAACACATATTATTTTACTTTAAACAATTCACCCATATTTGCATCGCTAATGCCAACTGTTCATTTATATTGTATACTATATATTGCTCATGTTGTTACCCATGTTGTATATATCATGATTGTAACCAGAGTGTAAATAAAGAATCTGTTCTGTTCAATGATATATATATAATGCATAATTATCATCTTTAACTTCGAAAGGGGCACTCGTTAATCTTTGAAACAGTTTTTAAAGCTACAGATAAAAGGTGATATTTTACGCATCGATTTCTGGCTTATATACCGACTTTTTTGGCCGTTCGTCGAATTGAGACTACTTCACCCGTGACTAATTCATATTCATGAGTTAGTATCAGTTTTTGTATAGCGTCTGTAGCTTTAATTAAATACCCGATAACGCCATGAGCTGGTGAACATGAAGTTACAAATAAAGTCACGCTTACAAAGAAGAAAGCGATTTAAATACAGGTTGTGTAGCTTTAAGCATTAACATTAGCACCTCCATTTATTAATCCAGTTCCGTTTTGATTAAATCTCCTTGCAAATGCATATTATTATGTTTGGAGTTTTCAATTCAATTTTATTTATTTTTTTATTCTACCATATGTTTGATTATTTTTTTGGTGGAATATAATCAGCAATTAGTAAAATGAAAAGCAATTTGCTTTACACTATTAAAATAAGTATTGATAATGATTTACAAATAATTTATGCAAATTATGTAGAGAAAACTAACGGGGCGCCTCGTGCTTTAAAGCAATCAGAATAGCCGACTGTCCCTTTAATATTGACACGTGGCTAGAATGTAATGCAATGTTCCCAGTGTGTGTGAAGCACACGACAATCTTCTTGTTGTTGTGTGTGTGTGCGTGTGTGTGTGTGTGTGTGCGTGCGTGCGTGCGTGCGTACGTGCCTGCGTGCGTGCGTGCGTGTTTTACTAATTTGCATATTTGAAAAATCATTATTAATAATTAATTTAAAAGTTCAAAGTAATACATATACATATAGGTGCTAATGTTGGTGCTTGGTAAATACTTTAACGATGCCGCGTTTCCTTTTAATATATATATATATATATATATAAAAAATAAAAAATAAAATTTTATAACAAATTGCATTCCGTATAACATTATCTACCCATTTTACAACCAGACCTTTAAACAAAAATCAGTTAAAACATGTTTGTCATTTTAAATACAAATAAACGATCATGAACTGCTTCGTATCAAATAGATCTGGTTCGGACTGGAAATACAGATTACATATATTAATTCGTGTAGGTTTACATTTCTATCATACATATTTATTTTATTATTTTTTTGTTGTTGTTGTTGTTGTTGTTTTTGTTAATACTGTTTCTTTTAGGTACACCTTTTGTGACAACTGAAAATTCTATTAATTCAAATAGTATTTCATTATTACAATAAATGCATTCTTTGAAGTTAGGTTCTGCGCACCATTGTCGGACAACATGAATTCTCATAATGCATGAACGAAAATTACATTTAAATAGTGTATATTGCTTGTCATGCTATTTTGTGTTGTTATATGTATTACATGAATTACTTTATGACACTGTCACGTCATTGTATCTATTTTGAGTATTGTGTTGAAGTATCTATCATATGCTCATGAGTCTTATAAGACTTAATGCATGAACTATTATGAAAATTGTAATTTCTAAGGCGGGATGCCCTCGACCCGTCCTTAACCTATTGACGAGGATAATAAAACAAATTCTATATATATATATGTATATATATATGTATATGTATATGCATGTGTTAATATAAGAAGGGGAACTCTGTACGATTTTTTCCCCGTTCCAATCCTATTACACTATGTAGTGTATTAAAGATGTATATGTTGTACATAACATGTACATATGTTGAAATAAAATATGTTTCAACTAAACATGTTCTACGATCTCGACTGAAACACGCATTTTAAATATAATTAAAGGGACGCACTGTTATCTTCACTATGTTAGGTTGTTGTTGTTTTCTTCGAACTTTAACTTAGCTTTAGTATTGATGCAAATATATTCAACAATTGGCAGTAGTTATAGACACTTTGTTTTTTACCTATTCAAATAATTATTTATCATGAATTACAAATATGCAAAGTTGTAGGCCTATATAGAAACTAACAGCAGGTCGCGAGTTTTAAAAAAAATAATATTGCCGTGTGTCCCTTTAAATTCCCATATGAACTGCTTTATAAACAATAACCGGACGGAACAGAAGGTCCAGTTTGCTAGAGTTAAATATTTTATATGAAACATGATTGTTTGATTAATATTAAGATCAACACCCATTTATCTTTCAGATAATTTATACTGTCCCCAGGCATTCCAAGGAAAAGCCGACCTGGCCGTCTTGGAAGAACGGGTTCGATCGAGTCTCAATAACGCCACTGGACTTAAGACACTATTCGTTAGCCTTGTCGGTAGTATAAGAACCTAAAACTGGCGGTCCCGTGTATCGGAGTGTTTCCTCCGAGCAGGTTAAAGGATTTTCCTTCTGGTGCGGCTCGAAATAAAAGAACCTAATGAAAAGCCGTTATTTCAGTCCCTTCTACTCCCTTCAAACAGATTTTATTTTTATTTTGACAAATATTTGCGACACAAATATAACAGTGACAATCTTAATAATTACTACTTCATATGATGTTATGAAATCCTTTAATAATATAATGAAGATTACTGTTAATTATAAGATAATTGAGTAACTAAATTCGGACGTGATAACTAACACAAAGAAAAGAACCAAAATGCTATTTAAAATAAAAAATAATACAGATATATATACTCTTAATACATACCTGTCCCATGGAAAAGGGTATGCCGACGATGCCGACCTTATGTTTCGTGTCATTTCCAGACATACTTGTTTATATAACAACGTTGTCAACGCAAACTATTTTAACTGAATTTGAGCAACAATTTCCTATTTTTTAAAACTCTTCTGGAGTAAAATATAAAACTTGCAGAGTTTAGAAATGTGTGCGTCGGTACCGTTTTTTTATTATATATACCATCTTCGACCAGGAAGGAAGTCCCGCATTTGCGACGCATTTCGTGTTTAAAAGTGGGAGTGATGCATATTACTATAAATGAAAACACGCAAAATAAAACAAAAACAAACAATAAAATTGTTTATTTTAAATTTATTCGTGATCAGTATTGCGTTTGTAATTCATGTACTCAATATTCAGTCAAGGTCCTCTAAAATACGATTACTTATTCTATACCTAATTTATACATCCAATCGTAGACGCTCTTTCGAGTCATGTGACCGTACAATATATTTCCGTATCGGGACGCACGCGCGTACAAAATATCCCGTATTTTGTTCGTATTGTACGCTTCACAGGTTCCATGTTAAACCTATGATAAAGACCGAAACGCGTGAAAAGGTCCGAATAAAAATCAGAACCGACAGGCTTCTGTCATTACCTAACCATAAATTGTTGTCAAGTAATGAAAACCTATCTATTGCACATATTTTTATTTAATTTTCCTTTATAACAAAAAAAAAACACAAAAAACTAGCATAATATATCATTGTTTGAAACTGACCTTCGGTAGTATTTAATCACTGTTGACAACGGAGAAATGGGCATTCTTTCAAGCAAATAAAGCTTGAGAGTAAGCCATGTCGAACACAATATATAAAATACATAGACCTACATGCAATTGTGCTTTCGATGTTCATAGCGACTTGCTTGAAAGCATGAAACAAACGAAAGTTATATCCGAATTATAAATGATTGGTTAAAATAAAGGTATAGAATAAAAAGGTTACTTAACATGGTTCTGTACAATACGGGATATATTTGGACTCGTACACAGCTGGAAAAAATCATATTGGACTCGCCTAACGGCTCGTCCAATATGACTTTTCCAGCTGTGTACTCGTCCAAATATATCTCCGTATTGTACAGAACCATGTTAAATAACCTATAATTATCCGAAATAAGTAAACCTCGAACTGAATGGAAATAATATGTAGTTATGTCGTGCAGTCCCGTGTATCGGGGTCTGTCCTCCGAACACGTTTAAGAATCATAGGAATCCATAATCATAGGAATCCAAAAATAATCCATAATCATAGGAATCCAAAAAGAATCCATAATCATAGGAATCCAAAAAGAATCCATAATCATAGGAATCCAAAAATAATCCATAATCATAGGAATATATTCCTAAGTAAGAGAAGAACACGTTCCCGGATTCCAACGTATCTTCCTATCTCTGGGTCGGCGTTAAACCATACTGCGTTAATGAACCATTGAACAAAATGCAATTTAGTTGTATTTATTAATCACTGTTAACATTATCCAACACATTTAAAGTACATATATTCTTATCAAATTTAGTGTAAGTCGGATATAATTTACTCCAAATATGTGTAAATACGTAAAAGCTGAAATTTGCTTATTTTACATGAACGAGGACAATAACTCAGTAACGCATTCGTCATTTTTTTTCATTGTTTGAAACAAACCTATCAGGAAGTTGATGATAATCAACATCCTATAAGAGTGTATTAGCATCAGCTATATATGCATATACATTATGTTTATTTGCCCCATGCAGGGTTATGTTGTATTTCTTCCAGATTTGTATTCTGTTAGCATCCGTTTTATGCTGTATTAGAATCAGCTGTATATTTTACTTCTATTCTATGTTGTATTCGCATCTACTCTATGTTGTATTCATATATACTCTATGTTGTATTCATATCTACTTTATGATGTATTCGCAACTACTCTATGTTGTATTCATATCTACTTTGCGTTGTATTCGCATCTATTTTATTTAGCATTCATATCTGTATTCTCATCTACTGTATTCGCGTCTACGTTATGTTTTATTCACATCTACTTAGTGTTGTATTCGCATCTACACTATTTTGTATTCGCATCTACATTATTGGTATACGCACAGGCGTTATATTGTATTTGTACCGACTTTATCATGTAGTTGGACTGAATATATGTTGTATTTGCACACCATTTGTGTGCATGGTATTTGCACACCATTTGTATCCGGATCGATGTTGTTCTTGTGAATACATGTAACCGTTATGTTTCTTAAAGGGGATGTTGCACTCTCTGGAACCAGTTTCATTTAAAAGGGATTTTAAAACTATGGAAAAAGCTGAAAAAAATAACACAAAATGTCTAAACAAATATAGGAAATATGACCTTTTGAAATGTGCATATAGACGCCAATGGAGGCAGCCATCTTTGAATGATGGCCTCAGTGCGCCTTTTTCCATATATGGAAAATAGATAACTGTAAAATATTTATACTGCATGTGCTCTTTTTACGATTTACCTGCATTTGCAGTGATATTCTTTGTTTTAAATGATATTTGTCAATATACAATAAATGCTAAAAAAAAAAGGCGCGATGACGTCATCAATCCAAGATGGCTACCTCCCTTTGATAATTTCCTGTACTTTTTATGATATTTTGATAATTCTTTCAGCTTTTTCCATGCTTTTTAAAGGAACACACGGCAATCTTGAAATGGGTGTATCGATTTATATACCCAGTATCATTTTTACTTTTACCCTGGTTATATTTAAAG
This sequence comes from Cyrtodaria siliqua, assembly GCA_037043455.1. Lineage (NCBI taxonomy): Eukaryota > Metazoa > Mollusca > Bivalvia > Adapedonta > Hiatellidae > Cyrtodaria > Cyrtodaria siliqua. The sequence continues at coordinate 320,270 of JAWPHD010001199.1, forward strand.
GGACACATGGCAATCTTGAGTTTTATATCATGCATTACAAGTAGTACAGCGATTTATTAATTCTGTATTATTTTGTCTTTAAAACTGCTTGCATATAATTAAATAAAAAAAATGAGGATTCTATTTCCTTCATTATTCTACACATTTTTTACATTTATTATTGATGCAATATTACTGAATAATTCAGAAATTCCTTCGATCGTCCATCTCCTTACTCCCACCCCAGACCTTCTAAATATTTTCCCTGAACGGATCTAGCGTCTCCGTGGCCGATGGGTTAAGGACGTTGCGTTGTAAACCTTCTCGCCTCTCACCGTTGCGGGTTTTAATCCCACTGGAAGCTCGACTTGTAAGTGAGGAAGTGTCGATTCTTACGGATGGCGGAAGGTGTACAGTACTGGTTGTACCCAGTAAACAGTGGGTGGCCTCATGTGTTGAACCGACGTAAAATATAAAACGTAAAACATCATACAAACAAAACAAACAATCATTCAGTGTCACGTAATGTCGTTTTTGGAAAACGTTATTTACATTAGATAAACTTTATCGGTTAAGTGGGTGACTGAATTTCAACCAATCAACTTTATTATATAAATATAATACTTATGTCTGGTCATTGAACTTCAAAAATGATAACACCAATAACTTTAAATCGGTCAAGAAATAAATTTAAACCGCTCAGTGACTCACAGAATGGCTATTTCGCAACAATAAACAAATTTCCCATACACAAAATATACTGTAGAATATTATATTATTTTCTATGGAAGGCCACGCCTGCCTTATTAACTTAATTTAAAGGTGCATTTTACTGTGTTTTATAGGTGGTTTATTTACCAATATATTTATTTACCAATATATTTGGTAGTTTTTCGTTTTTCCCTTGAATGTCATCGTGGCCAGTATGTCGTTATCAGGGGAAAACATACACTACAAAAACGTTTATCAAAACTCTATCCAGTTGTTCAGGTCATATAATAATGTATATGTACCGATTAAAAGTAAAGTTTTTTTCACGGGTTAAAATACCTGCGATTTAATATGCGTAAAAGGAATTATGAGTTGGCAACTCTTAATTCGACGCCTCCAGTTTTGGGGTTTAGCCTGGTTGGTTAAAGCCGGTTATATTGTGTCTATAGAGTTTGGATTCTCAAAATGCGTAAGTTATATATATAGATTCTCAAAATGCTTAAGTAATATATATCAATATATGTTTATTCAATACAAAAAAACTTTAGGTCCATGAGTATACGGTACAACAATGCATATATCACATCAATGTCAATAGCAGTTATGTTTTGAAATTAACTTATAGAATATAAAACAACTGTATAAATATAGTAAAATTAAACACTTTGTATAATTGCATTACAATAGTATTAACAATTGTGTATATATGTATTTGCTTCAACATGTTTGAGTAAACACAATGCATAACAAGACAAAGGCAAATCAATATACCTTTGTCAAGGGTATATGGGAGAGAATGTAATTATGCATGCACATAATTTATTTTCTTTCGTATTTTAAACTATTGGGGCATGGACTCCCTCCATCCTGCCACCTCCCCCCCCCCCCCCCCCCCACCCCCACATACGGCCCGCCTTCCCACACCCGCCTCCCCAACCTCCCACTTTTTTTTTTACATATTTCTGTGTTGTTATGGTCAAATCTTACACATATAGCTATGTTGCCGCCCCTCCCACGGCCCACCTCCCCCCACCCACCCCCGACACTCGGAACTCGATTAAATTTTTTGGACATATTTCTGTGTTGTTTTAGTCAATTCTTACACATATAGCTATGTTGCCCGCCCCCATCCACCCTTTCGCCTACCCTCTCCCCGCCCCCGCCCCGCCCCCCCCCGCCCCACGACCCCCCGCCCCCCGCCACCCGCACCCCGCGCCCCCCCCACTCGAAATATTTTTGTGTTCTTTTGGTCAATTCTTACACAATTAGCTATGTTGCCCGCCCCCATCCACACCCGCTTACCCTCCCCACCACCCCCTAGCTATGTTGCCGCCTCTCCCACGGCCCGCCTTCCCCCACCCGCCTCCCCAACCCCCAGTTTTATTTTTACATATTTCAGTGTTGTTATGGTCAAATCTTACACATATAGCCCCCCCCCCCCCCCCCCACGCCCACCTCCCCCCCCCCCCCATCCCGACCGACACTCGGACATATTTCTGTGTTGTTTTGGTCAATTCTTACACATATAGCTACGTTGCCCGCCCCCATCCACCCCTTCGCCTACCCTCCCCCCGCCCCAACCTCCCCCCGCGCCCCCCCCCCCCCCACTCGAAACTTTTTTTTACATATTTTTGTGTTCTTTTGGTAAATTCTTAAAAATATAGCTATGTTGCCCGCCCCCATCCACACCCGCCTACCCCCCCCCCCCGCCCCACGACCCCCCGCCCCCCGACACCCGCACCCCGCGCCCCCCCCCACTCGAAATATTTTTGTGTTCTTTTGGTCAATTCTTACACAATTAGCTATGTTGCCCGCCCCCATCCACACCCGCTTACCCTCCCCACCACCCCCTAGCTATGTTGCCGCCTCTCCCACGGCCCGCCTTCCCCCACCCGCCTCCCCAACCCCCAGTTTTATTTTTACATATTTCAGTGTTGTTATGGTCAAATCTTACACATATAGCCCCCCCCCCCACCCACGCCCACCTCCCCCCCCCCCCATCCCGACCGACACTCGGACATATTTCTGTGTTGTTTTGGTCAATTCTTACACATATAGCTACGTTGCCCGCCCCCATCCACCCCTTCGCCTACCCTCCCCCCGCCCCAACCTCCCCCCGCGCCCCCCCCCACCACTCGAAACTTTTTTTTACATATTTTTGTGTTCTTTTGGTAAATTCTTAAAAATATAGCTATGTTGCCCGCCCCCATCCACACCCGCCTACCCCCCCCCCCCCCCCCCCCCCCCCACCACCCACCCACCCACGTTTTTTTACATATTTCTGTGTTACATATTTCTGTGTTCTTTTGGTCAATTCTTACACATACAGCGATGTAATACTGGAATAAGCTGGCCATGGCTTCAACAGTATATAGTGTAAAATAAAATGTGTAGTTAATCAAATTGGAACATTTCACATAAATACAATGTTCATAGACCAAACTAAGTTCAGTGTAAACCCTGGAAACAGATGTTCACAAAGACAAATCTTAAATTAAAAACTGTACAGTGTAAACCCTGGGAACAGATATTCACAAAGACAAGTCTTAAATTAAAACTTCTTGCATAGAAAATAACCAAGTTCTTAGAATATTTTAACTGCACTATGCTGTGACCGCGAAATACCGACATTACACAGTTCACCGAATAATCAGTTCAGAGAATAGTATAAAGTTCTTCGCGTTTCAATACCACAACGTGACTCGAAACTTTTTTTTTTTTTTTTTTTTTTACATATTTCTGTGTTGTTTTGGTCAATTCTTACACATACAGATATGTTCCCCCCCTCCCCCCACTCCCCCCCCCCCCGCCTCCCCCGCAGTCGAAACTCGATTATATTCTTTACATATTTTGTGTTGTTTTGGTCAATTCTTATACATATAGCGATGTTGCCCCCCACCACACCCCGACCCCCCCCCACCACCCCCACCCCTCCTGCACACACACACACTCGAAACTGTTGTGTTTCGTTTTACATATTTCTGTGTAGTTTTGGTCAATTCTTACACATATAGCTATGTTGTAACCTCCCCCCCCCCCCCGCCACCCCCACCCCAACCCCCAACACACACACTCACACACCCCTGCCCGCCTCCCCCGCAGTCGAAACTGGATTATTTTTTTTACATATTTTGTGTTGTTTTGGTCAATTCTTACACATATAGCTATGTTGTACCACCCCAATCCCCCAACCCCAAACACACACACCTCCCCCCTCCCCCTCCCCCCACTCGAAACTAGCTGTGTTGTTTTGTTTTATCAGTTTATCAATAGGTTAATATGTTTGATGATCCATTAACCTTCTCATTACAAAATAAGATATTATCAGAATAGATATTATCAGAACAAACATGTGTGCTTGTAAATTAGAATGATGACAGCAATAACCTTAAACATCCTAGAAATCCTAGTATATGTTTTCTATTGTGTATTAAGGAGTAGTATAGAGACGAGGGGTACCAGCGCAGTTTCCCCTCGCGGGGCACAAGAAAAACTAGTGAAATATGCCAGGGGGGACTCAGGCGTAACTCTCATTTAAACCAAAACCTAAATGTAAGTCACGCCTAAATCAACACCAACATATTTGAACAGTTTTCTCAAGCACCCCGCTCTGGGAAACTCCGCTGATACCCCTCGTCTCTATACTACTAATCAATCTGGTTTGTTATTTTAATAACATAACATTTGCAACTCGTTAAGCAAAGTCAGACGGAACCGGGCAGTAGTCTTCATCATCGCTCTGCATATCATTTTTTACCATGGAGTATTTTATTTTTCTACACTTTGCTATTTTGTATTTCAGTTCAAGAAGCTCTTCTCTGTTTCTATCCAGCTCACGTTCATAGTTATCCATTTCAACCAGCAATCGCCTTTTTTTGGTGTCCATAAAATCATCATGGACTACCTCATATTCTACTTGGAGTTGCTTACCTCTCATCAATTCTCTTCTATATTTATCTTTTAAATGGTTAAGTTTTCTGCAAACCTTTTTTAATCTTTCTTGTTCCATTATATAATAATACTACATATTATTATTTTTAAACCCTTATTTAATATTTTCAATATCCTTAAATGGAACCCAACTATTGAAATCCTCATTGTAACCCTTCCATTTAATTAATGCTTGTTTCTTTTTGTAATCACGTCGTATTACTTTTTCAATCCTGAATTTTTCTTGCTTTGCTTTTATCATTTCTAATTCATAAAAGCTTCCGTCAAAGTTTTCGTTGTTTAAATCTTTTATTTTGTATGTCACAGGATTTGTGTTTTGAATTTCATCAACAATAAATATTTCTTCAGTCCAATTTGGGGTATAACCTTTCTCAAACGTTCTTTTATATTTGCTGATTCTAACATTATCCCCTATTTTAAACTTTGGCTTAATTTGATTACTTCTCATTTTTCCATATAAGTTGAAATATACCGTTCCTTTATTCTTTTCATTACTAGCTTCAGTTGGTGTCATTTTAATACTCCGATGTTTTGTATTATTATACTTATCAACCATTTCTTGTAACACGTCTAAATATGTGTTTGTATTGTTTGCTGTGAAATATTTCCACATCCTCTCTTTTAATGTTCTGTTAAATCGTTCAATTACTACAGCTTTTCCGAAATTAAAAGTGTGATACATTTTGATATTATTATCATCAAGAAATTGCTTAAACGCCTTATTGTAAAATTCCACACCTTGATCAACCCACAACAATTTACACTGTCTTCCTGTACTGATTATCTGTTTGAACGCTTTGGTAATTTCTAAACCAGTTTTATTTGGAACGGGTACAACCCAAGCAAATTTACTAAATAAATCAATAACAGTAAGCAAGTATTTAGTACCTTTATTATGCTTTGAAAACGATTGCATGTCAACCAAGTCAGCAGACCATATTTTATCAATTTCATTAACAATCACACGGCATTGAGTGAACTTTCTTCGTATAGGTTGATGAAGTTCATCTGCTAACTTTTCAGTCCATTTCAACGCCTTTTTATTGTGTTTTGGGTTTCCGAGTCCTAGTTTATATTTTGCACTAATAACTGGTTTTACTATCACATTCTTAGCAATCTTTTCTCCAATAGTTTTAGACTTACTAGATTTCAAACCAGTACGCATGTTTGTATCACACATTGATTTATTACTAGGATTTTCATCATAACAAATATCATGATCTTTGCAAACATCATCTAATTCATTTACTGGTTCTCCGCTATCAAGTGGATTACCAGGACCACAATATTTATAACCAGGAATTGTTAACCCCTTTTTAGGTAGCAAAGGGAGTAAAGCTTTATGAATATCAATATTTCCACCTTCTGTGTTTTTTAACAAACTTTGTTTTAGTAATACCACAAGATGCACAAGTTGCTCTTAACATTTTTCTACCATTTTTTGCTAAAACATACTTAGGATCAACATTTTCAGTAACCATTTTTTCTTTTATACAATAACTCATATATAATATGATTAGATCAAACTTCGTTTACAAAATATGATTTTATAATGTTTTCATTTTCTATTGGTTTGTAAGGTTTTAATAATTTGTAAAGAATATCCTACGTACTATTTCCCTCTTGCAACTTTTTTGACAAAGTACAAACAGAAATATCCGCACAAGACACTTGTTTTATCTTGATATTGAACGGTGTTGTATTTTATATTAGGTATGTAATTTAAAACTTCTTTTGGTGGGCTCAGACCAAACGGATCGAAGTAATAATTATCATTGTAACAAGTCCAGTGTGTACCAGGTCCAACATGATTATCAAGATTAATAATACCACATTCTTGTTTATTTTATTTTGTCGGTAATTTGTTCTTGCTAAACACTCCCCTGAATTTCTGTATACCTAGCTGCTTAACCCATTTTATTATATCTAAGTTAGAGATAGGTTTATTTTTAAAAATACTTTTTTTTTATGAATGGGATACTTCTGTACGGTCTAATTTGTGAGTCTACTTGCAAACCTTTTCCGCGGTCAACTCTTAGTCCTTTTCCTTTTCTCCTACTTGCAAACCTTTTCCAGTTAAACCACTAATAAGAGATCCAATCAATGGAATTCCTAATAATGCAAGCATTCCAAGAAATCCTCTTGTTTTTTGTCACTAGGAATAGTTATCATCCCATTTCCAAATAGTTTGCCAATTCCAGTACTTGCCAAGCCACTTAGTGCTCCTGTTGCTAGTGGTGCTAATACTTTTGGAACAAATTTTGCAACTGTTGGTAATATTGTGTTAGTCAACAAACCAGCTAATGCACCTTAAAAGCCTCCATTCTTGGACTGAGATCTCATTTGCGATTTTGATATATTTATGTCTAATCCCTGCCCGCCACATTTAGCCTTGTTAATACTGTTAATCTGGGTAGCTTGTAAGTAGCAAAGGAAAGTTTCCAGTTAGTTGGTTATTTTTTAGCCTGAGCGTTAATTCACTTTTGTTTTCATATGCTTTTGCCAGACTTCGTTTCTGGCCATCTGATAAATTTACTGAATAATTTACGTAAGTCATATATATTATAAGTTAGATTAAACAATAACCAGTTCATTTCCAATAGTTTCAATAGCAACATCTTTCTTGTACAAGACCAAAGCATAAACTATATATGGAGCAGCAGGAGGTATATTTAGCCTATATCTCAAACTTAGTTTTGGATCAATACTGACTTCATCCTAGAACCGGTTTAAACCCCCAGTGGCCTACTTTGCCACTGACCGTTCCAAGGCGGTAGCCCTATTGTCAACCCTTTTTGTGTTTGTGATGTCGTTTGCATTTATTATTGCTTTTGCCTTCTTGTTTGTCTGTTTGCGTGTTTGTTTCTGTGTTTTGTGGTTTACTGTCCTCCTAGATTGCTACTTTCCCTGTCCGATCTTTTTATATTTCTTTATAACTCAAATTAAAATGTATCATTCCGAAAAGAGTTTTAAAATTTCCCGCGTTTAGTCAAGTTCCAGTATTTTTATCATTTTGCTTGTGAGAATAATAAATAACATCTCTGAATATTCTTATGATATTATCATGGCTGTATTCTGGATAATAAACTCCATTTCCGACTTCCAATTTAGCTGATTGTAAATAACAATTAGCAGTAGCAGCATTTACCTTAAACGTATCCAAAAGATGAGGATTTTGCGTTTGGGAAAAAGTCTTGTCTGACCTTTGCAGATAAACAAAAACGTGTTTCGGATTTTTAACACCACCCACTATTCTAAATACGGTCTCGGTCGCTTGGCTGCTTCCGCTTTCTTGTATCGTCTCACGGAGGTAGGACCATTCTGTTGATGCCATATGATTCGACATAACATAAGTTAAACCATATGAGTTAAATATCATTCTAGGCATCCACATCCAACTAATTTATTAATAACTACTCTACCATCATCACCACCAGCTTTGAAAATTAGCACATTATCATCTGTTAGTTGCAAGCTGATTTGAATCTGACTAGGAGGAAGCATGTTTGTTTCCAAACCCTCAAAGAAGGAATATTTATTTAATGGAATTATAGAATCAACTTTTTGATTAGGTATGATTAAAGCATGACGAATCGCAAAACCTAGGTTATAACCAGCTTGATCATCTCGAGATTCTGCCGCAGCCGTATTATCCAAATAAAAGTATTCGTTTGTTCTGGTTGTCTTTGCATAATCATCAGACATTTCAAGTAAACTTTTGACATTAACAAATCTGTGGAGATTATTTTCATCGTAAACTATTTTTCCATTTTGCTTTACTTGCATTTGATTAATCAGCGAAGCCGCATCATTAATTAGAGCAATTTCATCGGCGGCTTCGAAAGCGGCTCCATCAGCAAGTTTGTTTACTCGAAAACTGTTTTCAAAATATGCGTTATACCAATCAAAGTAAGAACTTCTATCATTTAGTGTAAACTGATAACCACTTTTCATTTGCCTGGTAGCATTTCCCGGTTGTGCAATAGGAGTTTCTAACATGTTCATACCTAGTATTATATTTATCACTTCAAAACATCTGTATCTACTAGTAATTAAATTATTTTTTATTAATTAATCGATTAATTCTTGCATGAATTCCCCTTCCGGATAGTAATCTGTTAATTTTTGCATTTACATCTTCTTCAGTCCCAGCTACATCTTCTTCAGTTTCAGCTACAACTTCTTTTTTGTTATCAGCCTTTGTAAGTTCTTTTAAAATTAGCTCACCTTTTGGTTTAGGTTTAATAACTGAAACTAACTTATCAGCGGCCATTTTTCCTACTTCATCCCCAAGTTTTTTAGAACCACTTTCTAAGATTTGTTTTCCAGCAGTTTCTAATGCTTTCTTGCCTGCTGTTTTTACGGACTCACTAAATATACTGACGAGATAAAGAAACGCCTCATTCTAACTCATTGAACAATATAAGACGTTGTTGACGATGACGTCGCGTAAGAACTAGACCGGGGTAGGGCCTGAGGCAGATAATTCCCCGTTCTCTAAGCCGATTTTTGACTGTATGTCGACTTACAGGGCGTCCACGGTTACCTACTACTAAACGTGATGTGGATTCAGTCGTCACAAATCTGTCACGCAGATGGCGTTGACGGATGTAATTATCCTGCCGTACTGACGTTACACGCGGTCTACCTGAACGTGGCCTATCGGCAAACGTTCCCGTGACTCTGACACGTCGAATGAGACGCAATATTGTCGAACGAGAGACGTTAAAACGTCTAGCGACTTGTTCTTGCGTTCGCCCACATTCAAGCATGGCTAAAACTCGGGCCCTCTCTTCGGAATTTAGCCTCGGCATTATCAGAAACTGGATAATTGTCAGAAAATCTCTGAAAATATGGTTGTGTGTCGACTAACACATGTACCAGTGTAAAATTCACTCGATAAAACCACATGGTTAACACGCACGGGCTGCACGAGCAAATCGTGAGCAGGTACATGAATTTAACAATGGGCTGAATAAAATCGTACGAGTTTAGGTTGGTTGGATTTATCGGTCAGAGTACATGTACATTTCTGACATTGCAACCCAAATTTAAACTTTGTAACGAATTTAACTCCAACTTTCGATGAGGCGTTTCTTTTTTTTTATCTCGTCAGTATATTTTTGATCCAACTTTGAAAAAATGTCAAATATGCCAGCTCCGGTTAATCGATCAACTTGAGTATATGTTCCCGTACTAGTGTCATAAACTTTTTTAAACGTGCCATATAACTTATGTTACATTAATTTCTTCAAAACAAATCGAAATGATGTGTGGACACCATTAAGATTAATAATCTTACCAGAGAAAACGGTTATGTAAATATTAATACTGTTAATGATCGTTTTGTTTACCTCACAGAACCCGACTCTTATCGGTTCATCTTTGAAAGGATATGATCTCGTAAGATCAGCTTTGCTTATTTCATAAATGACATCCCCGTATGATTCATCAACAATAGCATTACTTATCAAGTCACAGTGGATATACAATGTATCGATAGAATTTTTTATGTTTGGTGTTACAGTTCCAAATTTAGTTTCTCTCATAACTGCATATTTGTCAAACCCAATCAAGGTGTGAAAGTTTGATTCTCTCAAATCAAGTACGAATTTATTATGAATTGTAACTAAACATTTGAAACTTGATAAATCAAACTCAATTCTTATCGGGACAGGCGAGTCATCAGTTAAATCATTGTTTACAGTCAATGTTTCTTTTCTGTAATTATCGATATCAGCATAACTGTACTTTCCATTTGCAAAACTAATAGTTTCCAAATCTGTTCCATTGCTATACCTTATCACTTTGTTATTAAAATCTTCACTAATATTATATCACGAGTAAGTCATAGAATTAATCTTATCAAGTCCAATACCATACTGTTTGTTCTTACCTAATATTAATGGTCTGTTAAATACAGTTGTAAAATTACTCGGTGTATTTGAGCTATTAATTATTGACGCTTTTTCTGATGATAATACAATTTTTTGTTCCATATAATATAGGATGGATAAATTTTATTAATACTAATTATTCCGGTAGGTAAAATAGTTTACAATTTGATTTTTCAAAATTGAAAACTTGTGTAGTGTTGCGTTTTATATCTGGTCTGAAAACAGCAAAATATAATGGTTTGAGACTCTTTTTTTATAGCACAGTGGCGTTGCTTGTGCAGTGTGACGGCAGTAAAACGTCTCCCCGCGCTTGCAATCAGTACTGTTATTCATTCGATCTTTGGAGATCGCTGAGCCCGATACTTATAGTTAGTTATCGGTGGTACATTTTCAATTTCTTTTGTTTTCTTACTTATTTTTGATTCGGTGGTTCCACTACTCCGGCCGATAAAGGGCTCTGGGTATTGTTTAACCACTCATAGGATATGTTGTCTGCTTTTTATACGCAGGCTTCATAACCGCTGCTCCCAACTAAATTCCATTATGTTTATTTCGCTCTTCGGGGCATTTCATTTTATTAGATACTGGGACCATACGCCGTACGACATGGGGAAAGCGTCAACTCCATGTCCACCGCCATATACATGCCATCTTCGGAATGGTTAACATTTTGTGCTGTTAATTTTGTGAATATTTAGTTCTGCTCAACCCGGGGCTAGAGGGCGTGAGCGGTAGCTAGCATATTTCACTACCGCTCATGAACAGTCTCAATCAAACCGAGACTGCAATATTTCGTATGTGTCGTGCTCGGCCGTTTCCAAAGGTCCATTATCATACTATTTTTTTATAGCACAGTGGCGTTGCTTGTGCAGTGTGGCGGCAGTAAAACGTCTCCCCGCGCTTGCAATCAGTACTGTTATTCATTCGATCTTTGGAGATCGCTGAGCCCGATACTTATAGTTAGTTATCGGTGGTACATTTTCAATTTCTTTTGTTTTCTTACTTATTTTTGATTCGGTGGTTCCACTACTCCGGCCGATAAAGGGCTCTGGGTATTGTTTAACCACTCATAGGATATGTTGTCTGCTTTTTATACGCATGCTTCATAACCGCTGCTCCCAACTAAATTCCATTATGTTTATTTCGCTCTTCGGGGCATTTCATTTTATTAGATACTGGGAACATACGCCGTACGACATGGAGAAAGCGTCAACTCCATGTCCACCGCCATATGCATGCCATCTTCGGAATGGTTAAGATTTTGTGCTGTTGATTTTATGAATATTGAATTCTGCTCAACCTGGGGCTAGAGGGCGTGAGCGGTAGCTAGCATATTTCACTACCGCTCATGAACAGTCTCAATCAAACTGAGACTGCACTATTTCGTATGTGTCGTGCTCGGCCGTTTCCAAAGGTCAATTATCCTACTCTTTTTTTACCATTCGTTTGTCATTGTTTATTAAATGTCGAAGATGCTTTCCGGCATCATCAAATGATGGATAAATATAAAATTGTTCTATATCTGCTCCTGTATAAGTAAAATCTATTTCAAATACATAACGACCCTCCTTAAGAATGAGAAAATTGCCCAAAGCATCATCTTTTTATAATATTCTTCACCTTTTGTAAGTGGATTGGGTATAAAAGTAAACGCATGAAGAAAATCTCGTGAACGCCTGGATCTTTCAAGTGGTTTTTGCGTCGGATATGATACAAAGAAATTATCATTAGTACTGTTGCCATAATCTTGAATAATACTTATTCCATCTATCGTATATTCAAAAAGTAGAATCCAACTTAAATAGTCTACTTTTAATTTCAACCCATCAATTATACCAGTAACTGCTGTGTGCCGGCTATCAGACTTTTGATTATGCTCTTTAAGAAAAGCTATTTCACCATCAAAAGCTTTGCTTCTTTCATCCTGAGCAGCTTTCAATTGCTTTGAAACATCATCAATAGCAGTCTCAAGTTTATCAGTGTTAACCAGTTTGCTCAGTGCAGTCTCAAGTTTATCAGTGTCAACCAGTTTGTTCAGAGCAGTCTCCAGCGACTTACCGTCAACCATTTTCTTTTTGATATCTTCAAATTCTTTGTTGATATCAGCATCGTTTGTGTTTATCTGCTCATTTAATATTTAATTTGCGTTATTTTAGTAGTAAAAGCAGTTCTCATTTGTTTTGAAGTATCAGCAATAGCAGTTTCTAGTTCATTGTTATCAACCATTTGTTTGTTGATTCCCTCGATCCGTGTATTAATATTTTGAACACCAATTCTTATTTGTTCACTTAATTTCTTGAAGTTTTCACTCTCTTCCGATACATCTGTTCTAACTCTTTCAAAGCATCACTCAAAAGTTTTATTTCATCTTTCAATCCGTTTTGAATTTCAAGCATTTTCTCGCGGTTTGCTTGTAACTTTTTTTATCTTCAACACCTTTTGTCAATTTTTTTATCATGTCTGGAATTTTATCAATATTATAATCACGTATGATTTTTGTTATTCTTCTTTGAGCATATTGCCTTGTTATCGCATCATCTGGTTTGCCTGGATTGCCTACATTGATATTTTTATTTTTATTCATGTCAAGATCACTTCTCAAAACATTTTCCTGGTTTTTACCCTTGTGAAGATAATTAACCAAATGTTTTTGTTTTACATACTCAGACAGCACAATACCAAAATTTGTAATATTAACACTGCCAGTAGTAACTTCCTCACCAAGATCATTAAAAAGCCCCATTATATATAAACATAATCATCGAAAATGACTATCTTCTGATTATCTGAATCCAAATCATTTACAGGGATAACTTCATCATTTGAATATTCTAATATATCTTTGACTGGGATTTTATTCTTTTTTGCTATCTTTTCAAGTTTTTGCGACAAGACCTGATACTTAAACTGCTCCAAGTTTTTAGCAAACAAGTAAATCTTGTCGTAGTAAACCAAAGGTTCTGACTTCTATGGTGATGTGATTTATAAACTTCGTAAGATTCTTGGTCATGATCACTTTCATACTATCTCTGTTAAACTTGTTAAAACGTTTATCAAAAGAGGTTATGACCCTATCATTTTGCAACGTACTGCATGCTTGGTGGTGGACCCTTTTACAGTTCGCCACTATGTTTTCCTCTTTAATTGTACGATGACCGGACAGACTGTGGACCCTATGATGACGCCTACCTAAAGCCCATTGGGACGGTGGCGTTTCATGCTTGTCTATGATCTTTCTTGTCGTGCCCTTAATGGTTTATTCTCTTACTGCTCTGGCTTCTGCCAAGTCATTGAGTACCTTCATTGTGGCTTTCTAGCTATTGTTTTTTTGTATTATATTCACACGAGCATATTTGTGTTTTACTTATATTGCCTATTGATGCTGCCTTTTTGGTTAGAGATTAGATCATGGCGGGGATTTCTTTATTTTCACTGTCCTGTTTTAATGGGATGACAGTCGGGTAAGTGTGAGGTTTGGTGCACCCTAGAACCGGTTTTAACCCCCAGTGGCCTACTATGCCACTGACCGTTCCAAGGCGGAAGCCCTATTGTCAACCCTTTTGTGTTTGTGATGTCGTTTGCATTTATTATTGCTTTTGCCTTCTTGTTTGTCTGTTTGCGTGTTTGTTTCTGTTTTGTGGTTGACTGTCCTCCTTGAATGCTACTTTCCCTGTCCGATCTTTTTATATTTCTTTTCAGCAACATAGAACTAATGTGTTTGTCTTGCCAGCACCTAAATTACCACATATACGCATTCTAAAACAACAGTCTGGCATGAAGTTCCATATCTGTTTAAAATTACCGTTTTCTGTCTTCATGTCATAGTTTGGAATTTCCATTATAATAATAGTCAGATAATATTAATATTATCCAAGTATTATTATATATGTCTAAAGTGTATTGTGGAATAAAACAAATCCCCCGTGGTAAACAACTTGGAACAGAAGCAGAAAGTTTTAAAGCTTAAGTCAGATATAACGGATTAGAAAAAGTTAAGATGAATATCCCAGGACCTACAAAACAAAAAGATGCAGATCCTGCTGTCTGGAGATCAACAATGAAAAATCAAGGGAGTCTATCAAACACAGAAGAAAAGCCAATATTATTTATTTGCTAGGATTAGAAGTAGAACGAAAACACATAAATAAAATGTTAGGCAAATCTGAATCTCCCAGTGAGATAACACGTCTGGAAAAGAAGATGGCTAAAATACAAAATGAGTCTGAAAAAGCGCGTGCATATCTTAGACTCATATGAAAAAATTAAAAGCAGCTAAACCTGCAGTCAAGAAAGCGGCTAAACCTGCAGTCAATAAAGCAGTTAAACCTCCGGCTAAAAATAAAGCAGTTAAACCTGCGGCTAAAAAGAAAACTAAAACTACATAATACTTGATTTAAATTAACTTGGTTTAACTTATATCAACTTATCTTAATTTATCTTATTTCAATCTAACTTATATTATTACATGTCGTTGTTAAAATGGAAGGAATTAGCAGATAAAATGCGAAAAGCGAGTGAACTTGTCAAAGAATACGAGAATAAAGTTATCCGAAAAAGACTAGAAAAAGGAGCTAGTCGTGATTTGTACAAAGAAATATTTAAACCTGTAACAAGCGAAATAAAAAGTCAGTCAGAACAGCTGACCGAGCAGTTAGCTTCTCTTCCGAAAATAAGTCAGCAATTAGCCACTCTTCCAGCAGCAATAGGCGAGGAAGTACAAGAACAAAAAACGCACCAGGAATTATCCCAGTTATTCGCTGAAAAACCTGATACAGTAAAACCTGCCGGTGATTTTGATGCCGGTATTAATAAAGCCGTGATAAAGCATATAACTATCCATTACCGATGAAATTAATCGGGGATGCAGTACTCAGTGGTGATTATAATTTTGAACCGTTGCTTGCAGATGTTTCTAATAAAATCGATACAATTGGACGCGACAGGGGTACCCTATCTAAGCAGATAAAAAAGAAAATGATGTAACAAAAAAGCAGCATATGAGCTAGATAGACAAGCTCTAATAAACGAGTCAAAAGCTTTGGTAGATTATAGAAGTAGGATTACTGATTTAATTTCGTTAAGCAAAATCATTTTACCTGGAAAAACCGTTTCAGGGAAAGGATTACAACAAAATAAAAATCCCTACAAAGTCGACAAAGATGGTCGCTACGGAATGTTGCAAATTGATTTACCCAAGCTTGTTGGTCATCACAAACTTATTGCCAAACAAGGAGAAGCAGTTGTGCTAGATCTTAAAGTAGGTGGTGATTTTGATAACAAAGAATAACAATAATAAAAAAACTTATTCAAAGCTGTCTCAGAATGCTTTTAAGAAGCTAACAGAATTATCTGGTTTACCAATTCATAAAGGTTCTTCAAAGTTCAAAAATATTTTAGGAGGTTGTTTTGATGTTGGATATTACAATAGTCCTAATGATTGTCTGTTTGCGTGTTTGTTTCTGTGTTTTGTGGTTTACTGTCCTCCTTGAATGTTACTTTCCCTGTCCGATCTTTTTATATTTCTTTTGGTTAGTGATCTAGAGTTAGTATGCGGAAGTATCGAATCAGGATATAATAGTCCACAGTTAATAAATAAACGTATTAGCATAATTGATGAATTACTAAAAATAGGTAAAATATCATCCAAAGAACATGAGCAACTATTTTCTAAATATCTTAATTAAATTATTGTCTAACTGTAATTATACATGACACAAATTACTAACAAAGAAGAATTAATTGATCACTTGACACGACTTGTGGCTGCATACAGGCGTAGCTATAAATTGTGCGGTATTATAAACACAACATTACAGATTGCCAGTGGGATAATTGGTTGTACTGCTGTAATGGCATTGGTTCCGGCAATTCCTGTTTTCGTGGCTGCAGTTGGTGCAGTTCCTCCAGTAGTTGCTGTTTTAGCGAGCAAAACAAGAATAGCAGAAAGAAAGACTTTGTTAAAAACACATCATAGGAGTTTTAAACAATCTATCATATGTCCAAACAACCACTAGAAAATGATAAGGAGATAATTAGGATTGTCTTTAATAAAATTTTAGAAATTCAAAAGAATGACAACTTTACAGAACCTCTGGAAATGTATATGAAAAGGTTCAAGATTAATGGAAAATAAGCTAGTAGAGATGCCCCGCGGGAGCATCTGTTCAAGTTAAACGGTCATGGCATCCAGTCGTAATTCGACTTGTTTCCATATCATATCGTACTTTTCTCTGGTTGATTTTGTTTTAATCGGTTTTGTTTCTTTTTTCTATTTTTAATATTTTAAATATTTTCTGAAAAATGTATTCAAACTTGATTGATCTTTTTCGACCTTCTATTTGATCCAAAATCTTTACAATTTTGTAAAACAAATCTTCAAATCTTTGTCTATTTTTAGAAGACAAATCATATTCTACCAAGTATTTATCTATTTCTGTGGTAAATAGTTTTCTTTCGGCTGTAATTGTAACCTGCAATAAGATTGTAGCCATTGTGAGTGCCACAATTAAGACAAACACGCTCGTTATCGAAAACTTCACAAGTATCGTTACAATTTATACATGCGTAAGTACACTTGTAACACAGCTTGGCTCTGGTACAATATTTACAAAGCTTCATTTTATCAGTTGCGTAAAATAAGATGCAATCTATGCACGTCCCAGGGGGATCAATAATATCCAAAACTCTTTCACAATATTTGCAATTCATTATATTATAATATAGAATTATATTTTTAAAATATAGGCTTAAAGAAATATTATCTTATGTAATTATATAAATGGAACGTATAGAAAAGAAAATCAAAAACTTTAAGAAAGATCAAACGGAACATGCAAAAACTATTGATTTTGAAGATGCGAGTAAATTAGATGCAGAGCTTTTAATTTTTTCGAACTTTCAAGATTTGACAGAAAGAATCATAACAATGGCAAAACAACTAAAACTGTCATGGAAAATAGAAAAGGAGATATAAAACAATTACTTTGTTCTTTGTGCACGAAACAAATTTCAGAGGCAACCAGTTACCATCCGAAATTATACAAAGTTTCTTTTATTGCCCACTATGATGTTTTACTTAACCAAGGAATTAAAATTATTATGTACGGTTGAGTAAAATAATATAAACTTTAATATATGAGTATTTACAGTTATGCGGAAGAAGAAAGAAAACATTTTGAAGAGGAACAGAAGGTTTATGAGGAAGTAAATGCTTACGAGCAAACTCTTTTAACTGAGACAAATGAACTTATCAAAGAGTTTGAGACAGTTAACATGCAACGGTTGTCAGATGATATTGCAGCTTTTAAGAAAGATTGGATGATAAAAACTGAGATTGAGTGCAATGATGCTGTAAAGCTTCTTACAGATCTGGCAGAAAAGGAAATTAAGATTTTTAATGAAAACACAATTAAAGATAATGTCTAAATATGTTGAGTTGTTCAGAGATAATCTAATCAGCAATCTAGAAAAACCTCATGTGATTAATACTGATATCGGATGCTATGAAGACTTTGAAACGCTTGTCGAAAGTTTAAAAGAAATGATTGATGCAGAAGTTTTTGATAAAGACGAGTTTATAAACTATTGCAAATAAAGGATAAAAATAAAATCACTGGCAGCTGGAGGTAATCTTAAAACTGTTGATTTTGATAGATACTGCAAATATCATGTAAAAATAAGTCAAATGATAGATGATATAGTTCTTGAAGAAAAATGCTTTCGGAGATACTTAGACATTCTCCTGGATAATGAAATAGATGCTCTCTTGGATGAGTTACTAACGAGGACACCGATGAACATGTTTATGAGGTTACTGATGAGTATACCGATGAGGACGCAGATGAGGACGCCGATGAGGACGTCGATGAGGACACTGATGAGGACGCCGATGAGGGCGAAAATATTAAATAAGAAATGTTATTTAATTATTTAATTAATTAATTAATATAGGCTTAAAGAAATAATCTTATGTAATATTATAATAATGAGTATCCGAGAAATTGAAACATCCCCAAAACAGTATAGCAAGGTTTTTAAAGTAAATGTTGTCAGTAATGACCCGCTCACTCAACTGCAGAAAACACAACTAAGCGTTATAAAATTTCTTAAAACGGAACTAAGAAAAACGGGCGGCTTTAAATTAAGTGTTGATGTGAAACATACTTTTAAAAAAACATCAATGGGAGACATAGCAACAGGTCCTGCAACCACGTACAAAACAGCTTACTTTAATTCTAAAGCGGCGACAATATTAACAGAAAATAATATTATCGAGGCGCTGGACAAAGCACGTGAGGAAATTATAAATAGAGTTGGAAATTGGATTCAGATGGGAAGTGGTTGGGTAATTGAGACACTAGACGCACACTATATAAATCGAATAACGTATAAGCCTTTACGAGGTAGCTCTTATTTAAATTTACCAAAAGAACTAGCTAATGCTAAAAAAGGATTAATAAATATAAAAAAAAAAAAAGATAACGAATGCTTCAGATGGTACCATTTGGCTTATGAATTTCCTGTTGAAAAAGATCTTCAAAGAATAACAAAGTACAAAAAGCATATTAGGGATCTGAATTATAAAGGAATTACGTTTCCTGTTACTATCAAGCAAATCCCAAAAATAGAAAAACAAAACAACATTTGTTTTAACATATTTGGATATGAAGATAATCAAGTATACCCTTTACACATATCAAAAAATAAAGCAGAAAAAACATGTGATATGCTTTTGATCACCAAAAAAGAAACAAATCATTATGTGTGGATAAAAGATTTTAACAGTTTGATGTATAATCAAACAGCACGCAAGGAAAGAAAATGGTTTTGTTAAACATGCTTGCAATGTTTTACATTAGAAAGAGTTCTGGGAAAACATAAACCTGTTTGTCTTTCACTTAATGGAAAACAAGCAGTAGAGATGCCAAACAAAGATGAAAAAGTTAAGTTTAAAAACTATGACATACAACTAATGGTTCCGTTTGTTGTATATTCTGATTTTGAAGCAGTAACCGAAAGTATTTCTTCAGTATCAAACAATCCTAAAAAATCACATACAGAAGCATATCAAAAGCATACTGATTGCAGTTATGGATATAAGGTTGTTAGTTGCTATGATGATCAGTATTCAAAACCAGTTGTAACGTATAGAGGACCAAACGCTGTTTACAAGTTTTTAGAAAAAGTGATAGAAGAAGAAAAGTAGTGCAAGAAAACTATGAATGCAAACTTTAAAAAAGATCTACTAATGTCACAGGAAGAAGAAGCTGGATTCCAAAAATCTAAATCATGTCATATTTGTGGTAATGGTTTTGCAACAACTCTCAAAAAAGTCACGCGGGTTATACAGTGGCATACAAAAACTCCATCAGAAAAGTCAGGGACCATTGTCACATAACTGGAAAGTATAGGAGAAGCGCTCATGACATATGCAATATTAATTTCAGGTTGACTAGAAAAATACCTGTTGTGTTTCATAACTTGAAAGGATATGATTCTCACTTTATAATGCAACACATCGGAAAGTTTAAACGAAACATAAATGTTATACCGAATAACATGAAAAAGTTCATGGCTTTTATGTTAGGACAAAGATTGGTGTTTATTGACAGTTTTCAGTTTATGTCTCAATCATTAGAAAATTTAGTAAAAAACATCCCTTCGTTTCAATACACCTCTTATGAATACTTTCATGATAAGCTAGAATTAATAAAACGAAAATATGTTTATCCTTATGATTACATGAACAGTTTTGAACGCTTCGAGGATACTAAGTTACCCGGCAAAGATAGCTATTATTCTCAATTAAATGATGAGCATATTTCAGATGAAGATTATGAACACGCTAAAAAAATATGGAAAACATTTAAGATTAAAAATATGGGAGAATATCATGATCTGTATCTTAAGACTGATGTGCTGTTGCTGACAGATGTTTTTGAAAACTTTAGAAAAATGTGCATTGATTATTACAAATTAGATCCTTGTCATTACTTTAGTAGTCCTGGTTTAGCCTGGGATGTATGGCTCAAGATGACTGGTATCCAATTTGATTTAATAATTGATATTGATCACTATTTGTTTGTGGAAAAAGGATTAAGAGGCGGTACGAGTTATATTGCAAACAGATATTCACAGGCTAACAATAAATATATGAAAAACTATGACAAGAAAAAAGAAAGCAAGTACATAATATATCTCGATGCTAATAACTTGTATGGGTGGGCTATGTGCCAACCGTTACCTACTGGCAACTTCAAGTGGGTTGATAAGTTTGAAAAAGGAAAATCAAATTACATTGTTGAGTGCGATATCGAGTCTCCTGAAAAACTACATGACTTGCATCAAAGGATCACCTTTATCAGTACTTATTGCATAATGATTATCCTCTTGCCCCGGAAAGTTTAAATATAAAAAATGAGTGGTTGTCAGACTATTGTAAAAATTTAAAACAAAAGTTTAATTTAGGACATTGCAATGTTAATAAACTTGTTACGACGTTGAAAAATAAAGAAAAGTATGTCGTGCATTTTAGAAACTTAGAATTGTATAAAAAGCTTGGATTGAAGGTAACAAAAATACACCGAATGCTACAGTTCGACGAATCAAAGTGGTTAAAAACATACATAGACTTCAATACTGCCAAGAGAACAGCTGGTAAAAATGCTTTTGAAAAGGATTTCTTCAAACTGATGAACAATTCAGTTTTTGGTAAAACTATGGAAAATTTGAGAAAAAGAATTAATGTTAAATTGACTCGCGATGAGGAGCTTCTCTTAAAATATGCAGCAAGACCTTCATTTATTTCTTGTAAAATGTTTAATGAAAATTTATTTGCCATAAACAGAATAAAAGAACGATTAGTTTTAAATCGTCCTTGTTATGTTGGCATGTGTATTTTAGACATGTCAAACTATTTGATGTATGATTTCCATTACAACTATATCAAAAACAAATATGATAGAAAAGCTAAGTTATTATTACTGATACCGATTCCTTGTGTTATGAAATAAAAACAAAGGATGTGTATGCAGACTTTTACAAGGATAAAGAACTGTTTGAAAACTGTGATTATGATTCAAAAAGTGAGTTTTATTTTAATGATAATAGAAAGGTTATTGGCAAGATGAAAGATGAAACGTGCGGTATGCCTATTGTTGAATTTGTTGGTTTGCGAAGTAAACTATATTCGTATGTGCTAGATAATGAGGTTAGTGCAAAGAAATGTAAGGGTGTTAAAAAGTGTGTTGTTAAAAAACAGATAGCACATGACGATTACAAAAAGATTTTGTTTACGGCAGCAGAAGCTCACCAGGAGGTGAAAGTTATTAGATCACAAAAGCATAACATAAGCAGCTAAGCAATAAATAAAAAAAGTTTATCAGCTTATGATGATAAACGGTACATACTATATAACGGACAAGATACGTTAGCATACAAGTAAATCATACCATGATAGAGTATGATAGATGTTAATTGTAATAGTTGAGTATCATTCAAGGGTTTAAAAATAATTATATATAGTATTATTCTATAATGGAACAAGAAAGATTAAAAAAGGTTTGCAGAAAACTTAACCATTTAAAAGATAAATATAGAAGAGAATTGATGAGAGGTAAGCAACTCTAAGTAGAATATGAGGTAGTCCGTGATGATTTTATGGACACCAAAAAAAGGCGATTGCTGGTTGAAATGGATAATTATGAACGTGAGCTGGATAGAAACAGAGAAGAGCTTCTTGAACTGAAATACAAAATAGCAAAGTGTAGAAAAATAAAATACTCCATGGTAAAAAATGATATGCAGAGCGATGATGAAGACTACTGCCCGGTTCCGTCTGACTTTGCTTAACGAGTTGCAAATGTTATGTTATTAAAATAACAAACCAGATTGTAGTATTAGTAGTATAGGGACGAGGGGTATCAGCGGAGTTCCCCAGAGCGGGGTGCTTGAGAAAACTGTTGAAATATGTTAGTGTTGGTTTAGGCGTGACTTACATCCAGATCTTGGTGTAAATGAGTGTTACGCCTGAGTCCCCCCTGGCATATTTCACTAGTTTTTCTCGTACCCCGCGAGGGGAAACTGCGCTGGTACCCATCGTCTCTATACTACTTAAGGGTGGAGACTGCCCTATCTAATATAACCATGGTTGAAATATAAAATAAAGCCTATGCGATTGATCCTTTTGGGGTATTGCTTCAGTAGTGAGTCGGATGACACGGCTGGTGTAATAGGTCCAGGACCAATCGCATATGTTAAATGTCTATCATAGTGTTTTATTGTTGTAAATGAAATTGAATTGCATATAGTCTCTTATAATTATTTTAGAATGGCATAGTTATGAGCATATGTAATGTTTTATTGTATATACTATTGTACTATGACGAGACTTTAATAAACTAAAAAACTGTAACATTCAGAACATATTTGGGGATAATAACTGCAAGTATGCAATTAAAATTTCCCTTAATAGATAGAGTTGCGTGACAGATATAACCTGACAAAATGATATAGACACCTTATGAAATGTTAAACCGTCTAAATTATTGTGTTTATTTGTACTACGCTATGTTTTCAACAATAAACACACTAAGATATTCAATCAGGCGAATGACATTGAAAGGGTTTATTTACAATTTTGTAAACGACTTTTGGGGGTAAACACGACAACACAAAACGATTTTGTATACGGAGAATTAGATAGAAAACCTCTGGTTATTATGCGGCACTATAATATCATAAAGTATTGGTAAAAAAATATTAAATAAAAATGAAAATAAATATGTTAAGAAAATATATGATCTGAGGTTATATGATATAAATGTGAAACCAAATATAAAACACTGGGCTTCCTCAGTAAGAGAAATGTTATATCGAATGGGGTTTAATGATATATGGTTAACGCAAAGTGTTGGTAACGTAAACCTGTTTTTATGCATATTTAAGCAAAGATTAAATGACAACTTTGTACAAAATTGGAATAGTAGATTAACTGATTTAAGTAGAGCTTTATATTATAATAATATATGTAGTTTTAGATTTCTGCCATACCTCACAGTATGTAACATATCCAAATTTAGAATTTCTTCGGCTAAATTAAGAGTCTCATCTCACAGATTACAAATAAATGAGAGAAAATATAGTGTTTGTAACATTTTAGAAGATGAGTTTCATTTTATGTTAGAATGCCCTTTATATTCCGCTCTGAGAAAACAATTTATCAAAAAATACTATTGGAATAGACCGAATATGCATAAAATGATTTTGTTAAATAATTCAACATGTACAAAAGAAATAAGAAACGTCGCCATTTTCATACATAAAGCCTTTACTAAAAGGAACGAAACTATGTTTGCCAATAATTGAAACTATATGTTGTATAATGTATTAAAAATTGTTGTAGCGTTGCTAATAATATGTACATTTACCTGCATATGTATACCTGGTTGCTAAGCATCTATTGGAAATTTGAAAATAAAGTATAATCAATATATTATATAGACAGGGGATCTTAAATTAGTTCATATTTAATAGTTGTTTATGACCGTAACCCAGCTGCTTTATTGTATAATGATGCTAAAAACATGTGTAAAGTTACAGTCCATTATGTAAAGCAGTTTTGGAGATACAAGCTTACACACAAACTTCAACCGAGCGGAGGCGACGATCAAGTGATGACAACTGCTCTTCTTTCTTTTTCTCGAAAGGGTCTAGCTAATGACATATTAAATGTTAAGAACGTGTAAATGTGTTACCTTCTTTCTTGGCTATTATATTTCATATATATTCATATTCTATTATATTTTATATTTATAGTTGTAGATATAGTTCTAAACTTTTAACATATTACCATCAACTTGATATGTTACACAGCTATTTTAAATAAAATATTAAGAGAAAAATATTGATGACCGAAACGCGCATGTCAACCGGAAGGCGAATAGACGACAGAACGAGACGACAGAACGAAAATACGACAGAACGAAAAGACGACAAAACGAAAAGACGACAAATGTAGCGCAAAAAGACAACAGAACGAAAAGACGAAAAAACGACAGAACGAAAAGACGATTTTAAAAGCGAACAGACGACAGAAGGCCACACAAAATAATGAAAAGACGACAATATCAAATGGCATTTTTTCTCGGCTGAAGTGTCGTATTTTCGTCTATTCGCGTGGCGTTCTGTCGTCTTTTCACCCTTGATATGTCGTCTTATCGTTCTGTCGCCTTTTCGCGCTACATTTATCGTGTTTTCGTTATGTCGTCTTTTCGTTCTCTCTTCTTCTCGAGGGCGAAATAACGAAAAGACAACAAATGGCAGAAATCAGCCACCATAGATATACCTTATTCGGATGATCGACCGATAATAATCGAAATAAAGAATATCACTGGAGAAGTATTTATCACATTTGATTAAACATACCATCATATACTTGACAGTTATGGCGTGCATTGCGTTTCAATTCATGCACAAACAACTGAATACATGATAATTCAAGCGTACCAGGTTGTGATATTGTATTTGTTATCACATAAATTGCGGTGTGGAAGTGTAATAAAGCCATGATATATTAACCATATTACATGTACACTAGTGTAATAAATATGCAAATGCGTCTCTTCTGTTCAGCTCGTAGTACGTCGATTTCAATAATCGTTGAAAAATGCTGGATATCCACGAGGATGTTCGGTGTCGTACGGAGAAGACCTGGTCATCATAAGTCGTCATCATACAAACATACGATGTCATCGTACGATCACATTATAAGAAAGTATGCTCAGCAAGTTGACAAAGACTGTGACAAATGTCAACATTTGCTCAATCCCTCACTCATCCATACCCAGTCTGCTTTCACTTTTGAAATTCATATCTAAAACTCAAAAGCATGATGCGATGCATTCAAGGTATCAATTTAATGTCTAGAATACAGCTGTAGCCCACAAATAGGAGGCAACTGAACTAAAAATATGTTTTAAGGAAAAAAGATTAGCACTCTTTCATATAGAACTCCTTTCGAATACACCGGGCGAGAACGTCCGGTTGAGTTGGAGTAATTAAACCACAACATAACTACAATGATGGCGGCGTAACATGACAAAATGATACTCGTATACCTGGTATTTTAATGGATGGGGTCCATTTTCTAAGAAAAAGGGGTCAGTTTAAATTCTATGATAGAAAAAAAGACACCGCTTTACACCCTTCACGCCGTAAACTAATGCCCCCACCCCACTTTCAGAATGTTCTTATGATGTTTCATCGACGTTTCTGTCTGCATGGTATGTATGTAATTTGTGTTAATATTTGTTTTGCATGACTGTTGTCACTGTGTACATATAGTTTTAAGCTCTCTGGACGTATGTAAATCTTCGACCGTAATGTTGGTTCCTTTCCAGATTTGTGGGTCCTGAAGTCGATTGTTGTCTCAATGACCCAATAGTGTTTTTCAAAAGGAGTTACACACATCTTAGACAATACATTCCTTGTAAATATATATGCGTATAATAGATATGTATAATAGGCGTATAATTCTGATATCGGTTAGAGGGTCGTATATGACCCAATATTCGCTTAATATTTCATATGGAGTATATAACAGAGGCTCCACAATTTACTAATTTTGAGTAAATGTATATATATACGTGTGTGTGTAGAAGGTTACCTCTGCTACCATAAAGCGCACCCATGGCCGGGATAGTAAAGACGCTGCGTCTAAAACGTTCTCGCCTCCAACCGCTGGGAGGTCGACTTGTCACATTGTTATTGTTACATTTTGATTTGCATGCATCTATAGACCTAAATGCAATACTTAATATTAACCATATTTCAATATTTAATATGTTACTATTATTTGTATTATAGTTTAAGTCTACATGGTTAAAGGGAGGGAGACCAGCATGGTATTTAATTAAATATACACGTGTCTATGCATGCTCAGTTGTATCGAGCAATAGCTATCCTATCTCTCTTAACTTACATCATACTTTCTTATTTGACTGTAGATTATTTTGTGAAAACTATCAGTTCTGCTCTGCACTATCATCATTTTCTCTCGCTGTACTACCACCTTTATTTGTCATAACGATTACCATTTACAGTTGAACTTGCATTATATATTATATCCATTGCTGTTTTACACATGTAAAATCTTGGAATAAAGGAATTTGAATTGTTGAATTGTCAAGTGAGAAAGTGTCGATTATTACGGATGACAGAAGGTATATAGTACTGGTTCTACACAGGAAAATAACGAACGTCATATATGGCCCAACTTGTACTAAAGGTCACACCATTCAAACAAACAAACAAACAGACTGATACCCTAAATGGAAATTGCGTAATGTTGCATATGAACATCAATAGATCATACAGATCACCTTGATAAGGGATCGAGTAATCAAAACATGGTCGAATATGAAGTGATATTAAATCAAATACCTGTTCGTCCATAGTAACGAACCAGATGCAGGTCAGTGTGCACTTTCCCTTATCAAACCCATCCTTAAATGATATTCTGTTTATTGTTTCGATTTTCATATGCCTTGGTTAAAGTAGCTATCCCGCCAACAACAGCCAGTGTTTACATATGTACACCGTTTCTAAACCTACTGACGACGAGATATATATATATCTTACACATGTTGGAAGATAAAAGTCGCGCGATGATATCAACAATGATAGTTGCGTGGCGTCATTGTGTAAATAAACATCAAAAACGTTAGTGTTGGCGACGTCAATGCTCAGAATGTAAATGATATGCAAGAAAAAGAATCAATCACGGGTATCCGGTTTAGATAGGAACATTCCAACCCTCGGTATAATTGTTTAATTGGCACCTCGGCAGAGTCTCG